>JAABOM020000092.1:19945812-19966638 GCA_011800125.2 Solanum clarkiae | reverse complement strand
GAGAGAGAGAGAGAGAGAGAGAGAGATTGATTTGTAAGAACTAATAAAGAGATCTTATTCTTATAAAAAAAATATATCTTGAATTTTTAGGATTATGTGGTGAAGAATAAGATGAACTCTACTTCGAATACCCCTGCAAAGAGAACTAGTCAGATATCTGAATTATCTGAAGTTTATAATTATTCAAGTGTACATCTTTCTAGCAGTAAAATGGTCAAAAATCATTAAAAAAAAATAAAATTGCATGAGTTTTCAACTATTCAGAGACTTAAAAAAGATACACTCAATGGGATGATATATTCTTTTTAGCATTTGTTTTTTATATTTTTAATAAATATTTTGAGGGGGCAAGTCACTTGATTAGATTTATTAACTTTTATGGATTACAAATTGTTCGAATCAAGTATTATTATTGTCACGCCCCGGAGATTACCTTAGATGTGACCGGTAGTCAGAGATTATTCCTACTCCCCAAGCAAACTACTCGGTCTCATGACAGTCATTCAATCATCTAATTCAGCGGAAGATATTAGAATAAGGAAAAACATGATAGTGGGCACCTCAGTTTACTTCAAACTCAATGAATAAGGGTTATAGGCCAACAAGAATAAACTCAATGTCTAAGACATGATATTAGTTTTAAAAGGAACTCAATTCAAGAAAAAAAGACCCCAATATCAAGTCATCATCTTCTAGTCTATGAAGTCTCTACCTATACAATCTAGAATGGTACCAGGACAGGCCATGGCTACCACAAACTCAAATTGAAACTAACTCAATGCATAGAAATATAAAATGACATCCTTTGAATGAAGAGGGCTCACCAATCAGCACTAGAGAGAATAGACCTTCAACAAAGCGCTTGTTGAGTATTTCGAGTACATGCCTCTGCATCATGAAAAGATGCACGCCTAAATGGACATCAATATGCAAAATGTACGAGCATGTAAAATGGTTGAATGAAACAAATACAGGCACAGTAATATGGAATAACATCAAATCATAAGATACTCAATCAGAATGTCAAGTTTCTATCTAAAGCAAGAATAAAGAGTAGATAAATCACTCATCAACACTATTCTGAACTCATACAATTAACTCAACTCAGAGTAGTATCAGTATGGGACCTATCTAGGAGTTTCTCTAACCAACAACTATCACCTATGAGTCGATGATGATACAAAGTAGTGATGTCATTGCCACATCTATCCAGTACCTTGTCGGGGTAAAGAACATCACATTAATGGGTCCAAAATAAACAACATCAAGTCCTCTTTTGGAATAAAGGAAACATCTGATTTTACGGTTCATACCTCTCCTAAACTGGTCACGAAATTATTGAGTTTGAGTTGTTATCTACTCTTACTCAATTCAGTACTCAATACTCCTCCTAGGACTCAACATGCTCATAAGACATCAATCATCTGAATTACTTATCTAACTAGTCTTATTAGACATTTTTCAACTCAATTCATCACATCAACCATCAATTCTTTGGTTAGGAACATTCTTTTAAAACTAGTTCAGGACCTTTAAGACTATGGGAATATCAAGTTTCGTCAACATCATCATCAGCACTCTTATATCAGGATCACAATCACAGTCACATGCACATTCATACCATCAAGGCTCTAGACTCATCTCCTAAGTTCATTCTTATAATTTTTAACGAAAATAACATGTAGGGTTTTCAGAAATAACTCATGAAAAGTATTTAAATAGTAAAATCAAGTTTATGATGATCATCAACATGTGAAAATACATAGAATGAATAATTTACAATAAAACATTCACGGAAAAACATGCATAGTGACTCAATACATATATCTATTAATCTCTCTTCATCAAGGGGTACATGGAAGAACAATTCCATATTTTAGTTTAGCCTTACATAACTAGAATGAAGAATGACAAATCTTCTCAAGGATTTGACTCCAACCTCTAGAACCCTAACTTTTTTCTCTTTTTCTCTCAAGAACTCTAACTTACGTTTAGCGTAAAAATCCTTATAATAGGTTTAGAAACTCTTTTTTGACCAAAAATGACCTATTTTAATCGTATTTCAAGTTTGGTAGGGATTGAAAAAGGTCTAAAATGCCCCTTATGAAATAACTAAAAAAATTTGCCTTGGGACATGGGTCCATGACGTGAACATATACATTTTGGGGGGTTTTGGCTGGAAATTCTCCGAATGAGTTTCCAATCTTGTAGAGAAGTTTTGGACAAAATCTAAGTGTTGGTCTGCGGCAGGTGCGTGTCGCATACCTGTCGTGCACCCTCACTAGAATTCAGTTTTGCATCAAAAATTTATCTTTTGATCCGATTGCTCTAAAAATCAATCAAGATCATTTTCCCACTCAATTTTTCATGTTGATTACATATCTGGCCTCGGATTTGCCATCGGAGTATGGGAAGATGCATTACATGTACATCTCTCCTTTAGGGGTATTTTGATAATTTTACCAGGTGTTATGTCATCTCCCCTTTGGGATTATTCGTCCTTGAATGGTGATTAAAGGTGGACATCAGGGCATGAAAATATTCAAGACTCATCTCAATAACTCAAACTCTCGACTCCTTATCAACCTCAACAAACTCTACTCAAACTCAAGAATAGACACATCAACTCAAGAATAGATAAATTAATTTAAGTTAAGGGTAAGAACATTACCTTCAACATTCTCATCGTCGGGCACAAATAGATGAAGGTATTTGGCTCTCATATCTGCCTCAGCTTCCCACATGGCTTCCTCAACAAATTAATTCCTTCATGGGACTTTGATGAAGGCTATCTCTTTGGTCCTCAACTTGTGAACCTGATGATCTAAGATCTAAACTGGAACTTCTTCATATGACAAGCTATCTTTAACTCCAATGCTCTCAATAGGAACCACCAATGTAAGATCTCACAAGCATTTCTTCAACATTGAGACGTGGAATACAAGATGAATTGTGTCTAACTCGGAAGGCAGCTCTAACTTATAAGCAACCTTCCCAATCCTCTTTACAATCTGATAGGGACCAACATACTGAGGAATCAATTTCTTCCTCTTCCCAAATCTCATAACACCCTTCATAGGTGACATTTTCAAGTATACCCAATCATTCACCTCGAACTCTAAGTCTCTTCTCCTCACATTGGTCTATGATTTATGGTGACCTTGTGCAGTCTTCAACCTCTCTCTAATGACCTTTATCTTCTCCATGGACTAGTGAACAAGTTCAGGTCCAATTAACTCAGCTTCTCCACTTTAAACCACCCAATTGGTGATCTACATCTCCTTCCATACAAATCTTTATAAGGAGCCATTTGAATGCTTGCATGATCACTGTTGTTATATGAAAATTCGATCAATGGTAAGTGGTCGTCCAAATTTACTTTAAAGTCGAGGACACAAGCCCTTAACATATCCTCCAAAGTCTGAATGGTGTGCTCTGCTTGACCATCTCTTCTGAGGATGAAAGGTCGTACTCAGATTTACTTTAGTATCCAATCCTTTCTGAAAAGATCTCCAAAATTGGGAGGTGAATTGAGTTACCCTGTCTGAGATAATAGACAAGGGAACTCTATGCAACCTCACAGTCTCACCAATGCACAACTTGGCATACTCTTCTGTAGTGTTAGTTGTCTTGACTGCTAAGAAATGAGCTGATTTGGTCATCCTATCCACAATCAGCCATATTGAATCATGTTGCTTTTGGGACCTCGATAGATCGGTAATGAAGTCCATCTTGATCATCTCCCACTTCCACTCAGGAATTTCAAAGTTCTGAGTCAGTCCACATGGCCTTTGATGTTCAACCTTGACCTATTGATAATTAGACACTTAGAAACAAACTCAACAATATTCATCTTCATTCTATTTCACCAATAGACTTCTCTTAAGTCGTGGTACATCTTGGTGGAGCTAGGATGAATGGAATATCTAGAGTTGTGCGCTTAAGACATAATTCTATCTCGTACTCCATCAACATCTGGAACGCACAACCTACTCTGTACCTTAATACTCCATCTCCCTTTTTGCAGAAGCCATCACCTTTTGTTTGTGGATAGCCTCTTTCAAGTGAAGTACGACAGAATCTTGGTCTTGCTTTTCTTTCACTTATGCCACTAAAGAAGAAGCTGACCCGTTCTGAACATTAACTACTCCCTCATCATTCTCCTCAAGTTAAACTCCTAATTGAGCCAATCGATGCACTTCTTCAGCTATCTACTTTTTTCCTTCCTTAACATAAGTTGTGCTACCCATTGACAACCTACTAAGAGCATCAACAACAATGTTAGCTTTACCTGGGTGGTAGAGAATGCTCATGTCATAATCCTTCAGCAACTCTAACTATCTCATCTGTCACATGTTGATCTCTTTCTGACTGAAGATATACTACAAGCTCTTGTGGTCAATGAACACGTCCACATACACTCCATATAGGTAAAGGTGCCAGATTTTAAGTGCAAACACTACCGCTGCCAACTCAAGATCATGGGTCGGATAGTTCCTCTCATGAACCTTAAGTTATCTGGAAGCATAGGTTATCACTTTCGCTCTCTACATCAACACACAACCCAATCCAACTTTTGACGCATCACGATATATTACAAAGTACTTCGTCCCATTGGGTAAAGTTAAAACAGGTGCACTAGTCAGTCTAGTCTTCAACTCTTGGAAACTCTTCTCACATTCATCAGACCACTGAAATTTGACCTTCTTTTGAGTCAATTTAGTCAATGGCGTGGATAGGGAAGAAAACCCATCAACAAATATGTGAAAATAGCCTGCCAACTCCAAGAAACTTCATATGTACGTCGGAAAGGTCAGTATGGGCTAGTTCTTAACCGCTTCAATCTTTTGGGCGTCTACTCAAATATCATCACCCGAAACAACATGGCCTAGGACCGCCACTAATTTAAGCCAAAATGCACACTTCAAGAACTTTGCATACAACTCATAGTCTTTGAGAGTCCGCAAAACTATTCTTAGGTGATCGGCATGCTCTTTCATCCTTAGAGTATACCAGGATATCATCGATAAACACAATCACGAACATATCAAGATAATGTCTGAATACTCTGATCATCAAGTCCATGAAAGTTGTAGGTGCATTAGTCGACCAAAAGGACATGAACAAAAACTCAAAATGGTCATATCCAGCCCTAAAGGTTGTCTTTGGAATATCACATTCCCTCACTTTCAACTGGTGGAAGCCAAATCTGAGGTCTATCTTTGAGAAGCAAGAGGCACCCTAAAGTTGGTCAAACAGATCATCTATCCTGGGGAGAGGATATTATTCCTTATCATGACCTTGTTCAGTTGCCTATAATCAATACACATTTTGAGAGACTTTTCTTTCCTTCGAACGAATAGGATAGGAGCACCCCAAGGAGATACATTTGGCCTGATAAAGTCCTTCTCTAACAGATCTCTCAATTGCTCTTTCAACTCTTTCAACTCAGTGGGTCCCATCCTATAAGGTGGAACTACGATAGGTTGGGTATCGCAAAGAACATCAATCCCAAAGTTGATCTCCCAATCAGGAGGGACTCCAAGCAGATCCTCAAGAACCTCATTTACAATCGGGATTGACTCTAGAGTAAAAGACTCAATATTATCAGACTTAACTCACACGAGATGGTAAATACATCCTTTAGAGATTAGCTTTCTGGCTCTAAGGTATGAAATAAACTTGCCCCTGGGTGCAACAAAACTCCCCTTCCACTCTAGGACCAGTTCATTTCAAAATTAAAACTAAACAATTCAGGTCCTACAATCAACGGAGGCATAACAGGCATGAAGTCAATCCATGCCAAGAATCATATCAAAGTCAACTATCTCCACCTCTATTAAGTCATCTAAGTTATCCCTATGATAGATAGATACTACACAATCCCTATAGACCCTCTTAGTTAGGATAGACTCATCAGTAGCAATGGAAACAGTAAAAGGTTCAAACGCTCTGAAAAAATCCCAAATCTATTAGCCACATAAGGAATCACAAAAGATAGAATGGCACTGGGATTAAGTAATGCATAAAAATCAAAAGTAAAGACTTGAAGCATACCTATCACAACATCTGGCACAACCTCCTGATCTTGTCGATTACCCGTCGCATATAGATAATTTGTTCCTTCATCTGTACCTGCAGCGGTAACCCTCTGATAGCTACTGGCTGGGGGTGCTATGGAGGACTGTGCTTTGTTACTTCTATCACCCGTCTTCTCATAGGACACTCATTCTTGAAGTGACCAGTTTGTCCACATATATAACAAGCATTTATACCCTCACGGCACTCACCTAGGTGGAGCTTGCCACACTTTCCACAGGGTCGCTTTCCCCTCGAATCTTGAGTTACACTACCCTGGGATTGAGAACCCTGAGTCCTAGAATTCTGATGACTATAAGATTTCTGATCATACATGTTATGTTGGACGGGCGCGCTCGCTAAAGAGGGTGCATAACTAGAAGACCTCTTCTAGAAGACTTATCTCCCTTATTCTACTTATGTTGGCTAGGCTCATGCCCTGTTGATTTGGCTTTCTTACTAAAATGCTCTTCTTTTTCTTTCTTCTTATACTCCTCAGTTTGCTAGGCATAAAACATAATTTTGGAGATATCCATACCTGAGATCAGCAATGCTGCCTTGCACTCTCTCTTCATATTTTTGCCCAATCGAGACAAAAATTTTCTCACCCTCACTCTCATATCCTGGACCATCTCTGGCGTATACCTGGACAGCTGAATGAACTTGAGGTTGTATTCTTCGACAGTCACCCCTCTTGCTTTAGGTTCATGAACTCTTCAACCTTTGCCTTACTCAACTCTTTGGGAAAGAAGTGATCGAGGAAAGCACTCTCAAACTCATCTCACTCAGCAGGTTCAACATCCTCACCTCGACTATCTTCCCATTAGTTTTACCAGACGTTTTCCACATCTATAAGCTGATATGGGGAAGGTTCAACTCCTTTAACCTCAGTCACATGCATATCTCTTAGGACCTTCCACATCTCATCGATGAAGTTCTATGGGTCCTCCTCAACCTTCGACCCTGTGTAGACTAGCGGGTTCATCCTCGAGAAATCTCTAAGCCTATTTGCAAATGTGGGCTCTTGAGAGCTAGATCTAGGGGCCTATGGTTAGCATAGTGATGTCTCCCCTGAAGTCTGCATCTGAGGTAAGGGCTGGCTAAGTAGGAGGCGCTTATGGAACCCCAGCAATTCTGGCAGGTTGACCCCGTCCTCTCGTCCCTTTCTGAGTAGGGACCTCTAGTGGGGGATTCTTAGTGTTAGAGGCTGAGGCCTCTCATTGGGTAGCAGTACGCTTAGGAGGCATGATCTACAAATGCGTAATGCACGAATCTGATAGATATTTAAATAGAGTTTAACTCTATTGCACGAACTCAGAATATAAAAGAAGTGTAACCATTCCGAATGTCCTATAGCCTCCTACTTATGAGGTATGGTTCACAACACACCCATAAAGAAGACTCTAGTAGATACGACTCCACAGACTCCCTAGGACACTTGAATTCAGTGCTCTGATACCAAGTTTGTCATGCCCCGGGAGGGTACCCTAGACGTGGTCAACACTAAGAGATTATTGCTAGTCCCCAAGCAAACTACTCAGTCTCATAACAGTCATTCACTGATCTAATTCAGTCGGAAGACATTAGAAAAAAAAATGCTAGTGGGCAGCTCAGTTTACTTCAAACTCAATGAATAAGGGACACAGGCTAACAAGGTTAAACTCAACATCTAAGACATTCTAGAAGTTTTAAAAAGAACTCAATTCAAGAAAGAAAGACCCCAATATCAAGTCATCATCTTATATTCTATGAAGCCTCTACCTCTACACTCTAGAATGGTACCATGATAAGTCATGGCTACCACAAACTCAAATTAAAACTAACTCAAAGCAGAGAAACATAAAATGACATCCTCCGAATGTAGGGGAGAACTCACAAATCAGCAATAGAGAGAATAGACCTTCAAAGAAGCGCCTTTGAAGGATTTTGAGTACCTATCTCTGCATCATGAAAAGATGCAAGCCTAAATGAACGTTAGTACGTGGAATGTACGAGCATGTAAGATGGTTGAATGAAACAAATACAGGCAGAGTAATATAGAATAACATCAACTCATAAGATAATCAGAATTTCAAGTGTCTATCTAAAGCAAGAATAAGGAGTAGACAAATCACTCATCAACACGAATCTGAACTCATACAATCAACTCAACTCAGAGTACTATCAGTGTGGGACCTATTTAGGAGTTTCTCTAACCGACAACTATCATCTATGAGCTGGTGATGATACAATGAAGCGATGTCATTGTTACATCTATCCAGTACCTTACCGAGTAGAGGACATCACATCGGTGGAGCCAAAATAAATAACATCAAGTCCTCTTTTGGGACAAAGGAAATATCCGATTTCACAGTTCAATCCTTTACTACGCTGGCCACATATTTATTGAGTTTGAGTTGTTATCTACTTTTACTTAATTTGGTACTTAATACTCCTCTTAGAACTCAACATGCTCATAAGACATCAATCATCTGGATTACTCATGTAACTAGTCTCATTGGACATTTGAAAACTCAATTCATCACATCAACCATCAATTCTTTAGTTAGGAACATTATTTTAGAATTAGTTCAGGACCTTTAAGACTCTAGGAATATCAAGTTTCATCAGCATCATCATCATTACTCTCATATCAGGATCACAATCATAATCACATGCACATTCATACCGTCAAGTCTCTAAACTCATCTTCTAAGTTCATTCTTGCAATCTTTTATGAAAATAACATGCAGGGTTTTCAGAAATAACTCATGAAAAGTATTTAAATAGTAAAATCAAGTTTATGATAATCATCAATATGTGAAAATATATAGAACGCATAATTTATAAGAAAATATTCATGGAAAAACATGCATAGTGACTCAATACATATATCTATCAATCTCTCTTCATCAACGGGTACATGGAAGAACAATTTCATATTTTAGTTTAGCCTTACTTAGCTGGAATGAATAATGATACTAATCTTCTCAAGAATTTGACTCCAACCTCTAGAACCCTAGCTTCTCTGAAGAACTCTAACTTACGTTTAGCATAAAAAGTCTTAGAATGGGTTTAGAAACCCCTTTTTGACCAAAAATGACCTATTTTAATCGTATTTTGAGTTAGACAGGGGTTGAAAAAAGTCTGGAATGCCCCTCACGAAATAATTAGAAAAAAAATTCACCTCAGGACATGGGGTCCGCGACGTGGACATATACATTTTTGGGGGGTTTTCGCCGAAAATTCTCCGAATGAGTTTTTCAATCTCGTAGAAATTTTTTGGATAAAATCTAAGTATTAGTCCGCGGCAGATGCATGTCGCACACCTTTCGCGCACCTCACTAGCATTCGTTTTTGCATCGAAAAATTATCTTTTGGTCCGGTTGGTCTAAACATCAACCGAGACCACTTTCCCACTTAATATTTTCATGTTGATCGCATATCCACCCTCGAATTTTTCATCGGAGTATGGAAAGATGTGTTATACGTACAACTCTCCTCTAGGGGTATTTTGGTAATTTTATCGGGTATTACATTTATATTTGGATATACTTTCTATAACTATATTTTTATTTTATTTTTTTAATAAGGATAATACGAAACTACTATCCTGAAGTTGAAGCCCTACAATATACATAGTAAATTTAAAAGGATAAATTAAATGCATGCTTTGAATGTCCTTGAGGAAAATATAGAACTTTTGAACTAATCGTCATTGAATATGTGGATAAAAATATAGGTAAATGTTTTGCATGGCTTAATCACATTGCAAAATATCCTTCAATGATGACACTTTTTCATTTAGCATTTTCAACCAAATTATTCAACAGTTGCTTCTGTTTGGTTTCATGAACTAAATTCGTAAAGTTGAAGTAAAACTGATAAAAGTTCAGGTCACTCTTTTCACAAAATCCAATTTTATTGCTATCAAAAGGTCATATTTTCTAAAAGCTAAATTTTGATAAAGCTGACACAAATAATTATTGTAATGAATATTGTGTACTTTGTCCTCCCCAAAGTTTTAATCTTTTGTTAGATCTTTTAGTATTGAAGTTTCTAAACACAACTTTACATTTCAGTAAATATAAGTATATGTGCCAAAGTTGACTAAAATTAGTCATAAAGCCATTTGTGAAGAAACTAATACTTATGCAATGAGTAGCTCACATTAAAAATATGTTCATGTTCCCTCAATTTTCGTAGTTTATTCTTATGGGTTAAATATGAACTAAAGTCTAAATTTCATCCGGGGTATATATAACTCTCTGAATCAGTAATATTAATTTAGCAAATGTGTATGAGTATTGTCAAATATGTATAAGATTGATGTGTGTGTGTGTGTGTGTAATTAGGCTTTTATTCTTATACATGACAAAAATCAGAATATAATCTTAGACATTACATATTCCTGCGTATATATATGGTAAAAATCAAAATTACTTTTAAATTAAATATTACCAAATATAAACATGATTAAAATCATAATATAATTTTAAATTAAATACCATATATATACATGGTAAAAATTAGAATATTTAAATACAAAATATTAAAAATATTCAAATTAAATTATTATTCTCCACATGTTCAAAATTTTAATTGAATTGATTTTATCTATAATTTTGGTCTTCTTATGTCCATCAAAAATCTTAGTCAACATATTTTCACATAAATGACAGTTTGATTCCTCATATGAAATCTTGCTTCATTAGCATATACAGATGAAAAACTACGGGAAGAAACTTTCGAGAATAAACATAACTTGCATCGAAATCAGAAACGGGCTAAATACATCTCAAATGGCGAAGCTATGAACTTTGATAGTTGGTATTCAATTTTAATATATTTTTGCACATTACCTAATTACTTTATATAATCTTTTATCTTTATCCGTATCTTTTTAAAATTTGAGTATCACCTCACACATTTGTATTGAGTCGTTAGATATTGATTATTGTTGATTAGTTATTGCTTAGTTAATTAGTTGTTAGAATGTTAATTCCATATGGTAATGTACATGATAGCTATCATAGGGATTAGTTGTGAGTATATATACATATACACAAACAGTTGTAAAAGGTACTGTACAGATTTCCTTTCATGCAAGAAACAAACTTTCCCAAATTTCATCTTCTTCTTCCCTGCGATTGAGTCTTTAATATGGTATCAGAGCGGTCAATCCTGAGCAACTTGCAAAGCTAGAATCGGTTCACGGAGATCGCCATTAACAGCGTCTGAAGTTTAAAGGAGTTTGAGCTTAGGTCGATTAGTCCAACAAGGTTCGAGGAATTCGAACCTTAACTCACACAGATTGTTATTAAGCAGAGGTTGAAAAAGATGGAGGCGACGTCAAATTCGAGTGCACAAGCAACCGGAGTCTCAATCAAAATCCTAGATCAAATATCCAAAAATCACAACCATCCTTTGTACCTACATCCGTCGGATACTCCAGGAAGCGTCTTGATTTCAGTTCAACTTACTGGAACTAAAAATTATTCTCTCTGGAATAGATCGATGATGATCATAATTCGCACAAAAGGCAAATTAGGGTTTGTTCTTGGCACATGCAAGAAGTCCAATTACAGACCCGAATTGGAAGAGCAGTGGGAGAAGTGCAATGCCTTTGTGCTAGCGTGGATCATGAATACGGTATCCAAGGAGTTATTGAGTGGAATCGTATATGCCTCAGATGCAGCGACGGTTTGGGCTGATCTAAGTGAGCGATTTAATAAGGTTGATGGTTCTAGGAGTTATTAACTTCATCAAGAGATTTGCACATTAAGTCAAGGCAATATGATAGTTTCCAGTTATTTCACCAAAATGCGACTCTTGTGGGATGAGTTTGATGCCTTGGTTCCTCCACCGGCATGTAATTGTGATAAGTCTAGGAGCTACATTGATCATATTCAGTATTTTTGCTTGTTTGCCTTCCTAATGGGACTGAATGATGTATACGATCATGCTCGTAGTCAAATACTTATGATGAATTCATTACCCAATATGAGTAGAGCATATGCTATGATAATTGTTGATGAGAGCCAACGTGTGACTGTTGGATCCAAGGTGAGTGGAGATATGAATGACTCCATGGCCCTATTTGCTGGAAAAGGAGCACAGGGGACTTATTATGCAGGGGAAGTAATAATTCTGGTCAATACAACAACAGCAGGCAGAGGAGGAATTGGAATGTAGTCTGTGATCATTGTAGGATGCATGGACACACAAAACATATATGTTACAAGCTTGTTGGATATCCAAATAATTGGAAATTTAAGAAAAAACTAGGGCCAGCAGCAGTTCAAAATAATAGACCACAAAGGAATCATGATGCAGCAAATTGTGTGACTGCTCACAGAGATGAAGCAGAGCTTGGGGATGAATTTGCTCCTGTGAAGAAGGGAAAGGACACTGACACCAGTCTAATTATGCCTACTTTTACTGCAACACAGTATAACAGGATTCTACACATGTTGGAAAAGGATGAAGCAGGTGCAAACTCAGACAAAGAGCTGACCAACAACATGGAAAATATGGCAGGTATAACTACAATGTTTAATGCCTTATCTATCAATAATAGTAACACACAGATTAAGGCTGAGCAGCATAAGGGAAGTTGGAAAGTTGATTCAGGAGCTACATGTCATATGACATACAAGGTAGACAGATTGTGTAATGCATCTAGTTGTGCACATAAAATGGTTCATTTGCCCAATAGTGAGACTGCACAGGTCTCACACATTGGTTGCTGTGACACAGTTGATGGGCATATGTTGAGAGATGTGTTGGTGGTTCCTACATTCAAGCACAATCTACTTTCAGTGTCTAAATTAACAAGACAATTAAATTGCTCAGTTAATTTTTTCCCTGGGTTTTTTTTTGCTTCAGGACCTCTCAAATGGCGGAGTGAAGGGGATTGATAAAGAGGTTGATGGACTATACTACTTCCCTGTTGGGATGCAATGTGAAGACAGTTTGAAGACTCAGGTGACGATGACACAAGGTTCTGGCAGAGAGAAATCAATCAGCTGTTGTGGCACAATAGATTAGGCCATCCTTCTATGAAAGTGTTGCAACATATGTTCATTGGTAGGAACTTCAGTAACAGTGCTAAATGTAATAAATGTGTTGTTTGTCCAATTGCAAAACAGGCCAGGTTGCCTTTTCAATTGAGTGTTTCTAAGACTTGTGCTATTTTTGATTTGATACATATGGATGTTTGGGGGCCCTATAGTGTTGTTACTCATAATGGCTTTAGATTTTTCCTAACCATTGTTGATGATTATTCAAGGATGTGCTGGGTATTTCTGATGAGGTTGAAGAGTGATACCTTCTCAGTGTTGAAATCCTTTTTGACACTAGTAAGGACTCAATTCAATAGACAAGTTAAGAAGATCAGAACTGATAATGGGACTGAATTCTTTAACAGTGAGTGCAGTAATCTATTAAAGCCTCTTGGCATCATCCATGAGAGTAGTTGCCCATACATTCCACAGCAAAATGGAGTGGTGGAGAGGAAACACAGACACATACTTGAGGTGGCTAGAGCACTTAAGTTTCAGGGCAGCATACCTATTAGGTTTTGGGGGGAGTGTATGTTATCTGCTGTGTATCTAATAAACAGGCTTCCCACTTCAGTTTTGCAGGGCAAGTCCCCATATGAGCTATTTCATGGACACAAGGCCAGCATTGGGCATCTGAGAATTAAAGGTTGCTTGTGTTTTGCAGCCAAGGTGATTAAACAAGACAAGTTCTCTCTAAGAGCTGAGGCATGTGTATTACTAGGATATTCATCAACACAAAAAGGATATATCTTATACAGCTTATCTCAGAGGAGGATTACTGTCAGCAGGGATGTTGTTTTCAATGAACATGTGTTTCCTTTCAGGAAAATGTCCATCAAGCAGCAACAACTCTTTCCCACTGCACCACTTCCAGCATTTGATGATCTGTCTATGTATTCAGAGAATGAGGAATCACTTGTAACCAATGATGCAAATGACATATCCTTTGGCACTAATCAACCAGAAACAGACACTGCAGATGATGAGCAGATTCCTGCCCAGCTTGATGACACTACCAGCACTGCCTTACTACCAGTAGGACCTGAAGAAGCAGTCTGCAGGAGATCCACCATATCTCATCATCCTCCCATTTGGATGAAGGATTATTTGACTCCAACAACTACAACTCACTCTCAAAGCCACTATGTATCCTATGACAACATTTCACCAAGGTACAAAGCATACTTGTCCTGTTTCTCTGTAGAGATTGAGCCAAAGACATTTCAGGAGGCCATCAAGGACTCTAGATGGGTGCTTGCTATGCAACAGGAAGTGCAAGCCTTGGAGGAAAACAAGACCTGGGAGCTGGTTGAGTTGCCTGCAGGAAAGAATGTTGTTGGATGTAAGTGGGTATACAAGATCAAATATAGGGATGATGGACAGGTTGATAGGTTCAAAGCTAGGCTGGTGGCTAAGGGGTATAGTCAGACTGAAGGGGTTGATTATCAGGAGACATTCTCTCCAGTTGTGAAGATGACCACAGTTAGGTCAATCATAGCCCTGGCTGCTGCTCAACACTGGACCATCTTTCAAATGGATGTGTTCAATGCCTTCTTGCAGGGGGATCTACTTGAGGAGGTGTACATGGAGCTGCCTAAGGGGTTCTACACCACTGAGAAGACCAGCAGACTTATTTGCAGGCTGGTAAAGTCCTTATATGGACTGAAACAAGCCTCCAGGCAATGGAATGCCAAGTTAACTGAAGCCTTGATCAATTCAAGCTACTCCCAAAGTCATCTAGACTATTCTTTGTTCACAAAGAGGAAGGGAACTAGACTGGTTGTTGTCTTGGTATATGTTTATGATCTCCTGCTTACAGGAAATGATGCAAGGCTGCTGGAGGAGACAAAACAAGTGCTGCACAGTCACTTCAAGATCAAAGACTTGGGTGAACTCAAATACTTCTTGGGCATTGAATTTCTGAGTTCCAGCAGGGGTATTGTGATGAACCAGAGGAAGTATGCACTTGAGTTGATTGCTGAGGCATGTTTGGGGAACGCAAAGCCTTTCATGACACCTCTAGAACATAATCAGAAGATCACCGGTGCAGATTTCAGCCCTGAAGCACTACATGAGGATATCTCACAATATCAAAGGTTAGTTGGAAAACTTCTTTATCTCACTCTTACCAGACCAGACATAACCTTTGTTGTCCGAGTGTTGAGCCAATTCATACAAAAGCCTAAAGTATCACATTGGCAAGCTGCCTTGAGGGTACTTAGGTACATTAAGCTGGAACCTGGAAAGGGATTGTTTATAAGTGCAAGACAGCAGCAGCCACAGCTAAGGGGATATTGTAATGCTGATTGGGCTGCTTGTCCAGCCACTAGAAGATTTGTCATTGGGTTCATCTTGAAGTTTGGTGATTCTCCAATATCATGGAAATCAAAGAAGCAGCAAACTGTTTCTCGAAGCTCTGCAGAGGCAGAGTATAGGAGCCTTGCAGCTATAACTGCAGAAGTTGTATGGACTACCAGCTTATTCAAAGAGCTGGGAGTGAATTTGACAGATCCAGCAGTGATTCATTGTGACAGCAAATCAGCCTTGCAGATTGCTGCTAATCCGGTGTTTCATGAACATAGAAAACACATCGAGATCAATTGTCACTTCATTCGTGAGGAGATCCAGAAAGGTGTCATCAAAACTGTCTACATCAACACTAAAGACCAGGAGGCTGATTTACTTACAAAGGCATTGGGAAGGTCACAACATGAGTTTTTACTTAGCAAGCTTGGAGTATTGAATCTCTTCAATACATCCAGCTTAAGGAGGAGTATTGAGTAGTTAGATATTGATTATTGTTGATTAGTTATTGATTAGTTAATTAGTTGTTAGAATGTTGATTCCATATGGTAATGTACATGGTAGTTATCATAGGGATTAGTTGTGTGTATATATACATATACACAAACAGTTGTAAAAGGTATTGTACAAATTTCCTTTCATCCAAGAAACAAACTTTCCCAAATTTCATCTTCTTCTTCCCTGCGATTGAGTCTTTGACAATTTGCATATTATCTACAGCAAAGATTAATGCCACATATGATAGAGAAAGTGTTATCAAAAAGGAGAAAAGAACTCCTCAGTCGCTATGTGATATAGCAAACGGTTAGTTTCAATATATGTAGATTGTTAAATCTTTTAATATCATGCAACATCTATAACATGTTTGTCTTAATTAAAATATATTCAAGAACAGTCATCTACTTGTCTTAATTAAAATATATTTACTATGCTAGTAGGTGCACGGATAAAGCAAAAATTTGATAGGTTGATTACTGTGCCTATAGGTCTTAATTAAAATTTGAATCTTATGTATATTCATAGGTTGATATATATATCTCAATTGATGTTTTACCAATCATCCATATGATAAGAAACGACATAAATAAGTAGGCAAAAAGAGAACATACATGAGCATCTAGCCAATTGGATGATAGAGAACCTTCTTTTGCGAGGGACAAATACAACAATCATTGATTAAACAAGCATTAACAGGGTGTTTTTATCAATATTATGATTGACAACTTCAATCAATGAGAGATTCAGGATTCCAGAGATGAAGAGATTAGCCATATCAGGTTATTGATTAAAAAATATAAACCTTCCTGGTAAAAAGAGGTAGGACAAAGAGCAAATTTGGCAGGTTTTATAGCTTTTTGCTTTTAAGCTCTTCTTTTATTTTATTTTTTTTTGGTGAAACGCCCCGAAAATGTGCCTCGGAAAAATGCACATAATTGTAATTTCTATATATCTCAAAATTCATGTGTGATATCGAAGATCTGACTTCATATTCTTGATCAGGGGGCAAAATTGAGTGAGTAATGGGTATAACCCCGATTATAGAAGACCCATAGCGAAATTTCATTTTCGCCAACTTTTCAATTGCAGTGACTGTCCGTGATGTGGACCTATTGTGGAGCAGTGTTGTGACTTCCTTATTTTTCCTATTTCGGTCTAAGGCATTGGGGTCTTGGCCCCATGCCCTCTTATGCGTGAAAACACCTATACTTAGTCATTTTTCAACTCTACATCACTCAAGACTCTCCCAAACCCCTTTCTAGCACTTAACCAAATATTTCATCCAAATTCAAGTGTCCCCAATCTTAATTCTGAATCTCAAGAACTCCATTCAAGCTTTAAGTCTCCTTCAAGTCTACATTAAGAAAACCTAAGTTTGAGGTATATGGGTTTCAACCATTGGGTCCTTTCACCCATAGTGCTCGATCTTCCTATTTTATGAAAATTACACGTTTTCAAGTTGTATTACTTATGGGAATTTATTATTATGAAATATGAGCATGAAATATATTGGGGTTTTATCGAATATATTGTTGATTATGCATGAATATCTATTTTAAGTCTATATTATGAACTAATCCTTGTCTATTAAGACTATACATGATTCAATCTATGAAATCTATGAGTTATTGTGAAGTTTTGATATGATTTACAAGTTACAGATGATGGGGTTTTACTATGATGTTGGTGGGCTGATTTACATGACTTTAAGATGCATTGGTTTCACTATTTCATGATCTATACTCTTGCATTTTGCATGATTTTAACATGTACTCAAATGTGCCCACCAAGTGTTTGATAAATTGTCAAGTCAAGGATTCTCAAGTTATTGATGGTCTAATGTATGGTTTATGAGTCAAGTGACTTTATGGTGATTAAGGGCTTGCATGTATGCATTAAATTCATGTAAAGTACCTATGACATTGCAAGTGGATTGTTGGGCCCCTATGTTTTGTTATGATTCTTGGGAAAATATGATGTCCTTTCTTGATACTTGAATGTGAGAATTTGATGAGCTATTTCTATGACTCCTACCGAAAAGATTATATCGAAAGGTATCGACATCTTATAACACTCTCCGAAAAGGTTATACCATAAGGTGAATGGGTGGCTATTTGGCCCATCTCATGCATGTTGTGTAAAGTTTGAGTATATATTCCATATTGAGTTTATGTTCCTTGATTATGATTAAGCATCTTGTTATTATCACATATGACTCTTGTTGCACTGCATCTCACATACTTAGTGCATCCAAACGTACTAACGCATACTCTATGCCTACATGATATTACCATGTAGGGACCAGAGCACCTTTTGATCATCATCCACGTGGCTAGTTCGGTGCTTTGAAGTTAAGCTTGGGTGAGTCCTCAAGTCCGAGGACGCTATCTATGTTACTCTTTCCATTTGATATTTCCTTATATTGAACACTTGATACTATAAGAGTGAACTCGAAAAATGTCTTGGCCCCTGCTCCATTCCATGATAGAGGTTTTGTTGGATATTAAGATGTAATTATACTATGAACTTGACTCTTGAAATGTTTTATGACTATCAAAGCCTTCTCTTAGCCCCGTTTCCCTTAGTTATATCTCTTGTTGTATTTATTTTGCTTCCTGACAAGGATGTGTGATTGATATGCTAAGAGGCTTGTTTGGAGGTCCTTCGGCTTCTCCATTTGCCATGTCACGTCTAGGCCTTAGGATTGGGTCGTGACATGTGGTGTGTGAAAAAAGATAAAAAGTGTTTTTAAATACCTACTTTTAGGCCAATTAGGAACAAATCTAAGCTAAAAGTGGGCATTCCTAACTTACGACTTTTAACTATTTTTAACAAGCCAATTCAAATAACCTCTAAGTAGAAGTGTATTCATATTTCATCATATGATTAGATCAAGGAGAAAGATTCTCTTAAGCTAAGTATTTTAGCCCTTCATACCTCCCTTCTGCAAAGTTCTCTTAGAAGGATCATCTAAAACATTCAACATCATTAAAATACCACTGAAGTATATTAAGTATGCAAGTCACTTTAGTTTCAATGCCCAAATACATAACAATGGTTTCAAAGAATTAAAGTTACAAAGGAGCAGAGGATTCAGATAATTAGTTGTTTGCACTAACCTTTGGGTAGACCGTACGAGAAATAAACAATAGCACAAAAAATAAATCCATCAGAATAAAAATCCATAGATACATCTTTTATTCACTTCTTAGGGGAAGTAATATCTAAAATCACAGACAAGCAATAAATCTTCAGCAACACTATTATTATAAATTGTGTTAATTGTACAATATAGGAAAAGGTAAAATCTCTTTTTTTCGAATTTTACTCTTAGCAACTTGTAATAAATATTTAGGACACTCTTACAAATAGAAAAAAAAAATAGATCAGTGGTGAGCAATCACTTTCAGAAGAGGGTGAAGTAAGTTTGGAATTGTCTTTGATGGATGAAATGTGACCTCCAATATATAATTATTCAGGAAGTGTACTCTGATTACAGCCAAAACACGGATCAACATTTGATAAAAAAAAACTAATAATGTCAAATGCAAAGGCATGGAGAAGTGTCAAGGTCCCCTGACTTTAAATGCAAAGCCCTGATCAAAGCCAATGCTCTGAAGGAAGGTGCAAATGAAGAAACAAATAAGAAAAGACATATATGATGAAGAAAAATCAGATAAAAAACAAAAAGTTATGTGGACCATCAAGTTTGAAAAAACAGCAATTGAGTGAATATATGAATAAAAAATCACGTCAATCAAGTTTAAAATTCATTTTCAACATCCAATTCAGATGTAAAGTTTATTTTTAAGTTTCAATTAAATCTTTCTAACTAGCTTTCTTCAGCAAAATTTGAAATTTTCTCTTCATATTCACTGACTATTTATTCACAGTATTTTCTAAGTCATTAATGTCTCTTTAGCGCTTCACAAAGTACTATTTATTCACAAAGTACTTTAGCCTTTCATACCTCCCTATTGCAAAGTTCTCTTAGAAGGATCATCTAAAACATTCAACATCATTAAATCACCACTAAGTAATACTAAGATTACATATATTAATACCTATTAAATAGTGAGAACTTGCACATGTAAATTGAACTTTCAAAATCAAGAAATCCATATCCCAACCTACACCGATAATTAATCATGTTGAGTCTGTTGACTCTGTACTATAACTCTTCCCATCATTCATTTGAGATGGTAACTTATTAAAGAGAATAAAACCTAAAAGAAGTTCAAAGGTTCATTATCCATGGTCTGATCTTAAAATATCCAGATCAACAACAACAACATACCCAGTGGAATCCCACAAGTGGGGTCTGGGGAGGGTAGTTTGTATGCAGACCTTACCACTACCTTATAGAGGTAGAGAGGCTGTTTCCAAAAATATCAAAATCCCAACAACCACCAAAAAAACTACCAAAGCAAAAAATGAACATTTTTAGATAAATTTCAAGCTATTTTGAGCAACACACAGTTCTATTACTGTCAATACCAACTTGTCCGTCTTTTGCATCGTTCAACCGCGATTGTCTCGATCATAGAACAACGATAATAAACCAAAATACATACTTTGAAGATAAATCCGCAAGTATGCATAGAACTAATTGATTGAAGACAAAGTACAGTTTCCATTTAGAATAGAAGCTTCTGTCTTCTTCCACTGAAGCTTCTCACAAGCTATGCTTTTAGGACAAATTTAGTATAGATTGAAGAAAGTATGATTTCCTTTTAATTTTTGTTCCTTTTTTAATTTCATTTTGGGCCTATGGATTTTGGGCCCAGATTTCCTATTCAATAAATGAAATGCACATATAAAATGGGACTTTGCCCATGCTTTATTGTGTAAATTTTTTTTAAAAAATTATATTTATTTTTAAAATAAAAAATATATTATTTAT
>JAABOM020000092.1:19928392-19939872 GCA_011800125.2 Solanum clarkiae | reverse complement strand
TATTTTTTCTGCCCCTCAAAGAAAAGCATGCTCTGCTCTTTAAATAGAGGCTAGGTACGCCTCTTGGTTGCAATGAATGGTTGCAAGTGCAACATAACAATAATATAAAAAAAAAGTCAACGGAAAGAGCATATGTACTAGCACAAACATGACATTAAAGTAAAGAATGCACTAGCATTGTGGAACTTTCATGACCATTAAAATAACATAAAATAACTTTTCAGCCACAAAAGATAATAAAAAAATACAACCACAATCCCCCACCTCCGATCGGATCATTACAGAGGATCTGCTAGATTATCACAAGATTTGATATAATCAACATTAATGGTATCATTTGTCAAACATGATCTTACATTACTGTGTTTCCTCCTTATAGGTCTGGATTTACCGTTGTAGTAACGATTTTGAACTCTATCAATTGCTGCAGTTCTATCACAATGTATTATAATAGAAGGAATTGGTTTCTCAAAATAAGGTATTTGAAATAACAAATCTGTCAACTAATTCGCTTCCTCACTAGCTGAAACTAAAGCAATTAGTTCAGCCTCCATGGTAGAGTTAGCAATAATAATTTGCTTTTTAGACTTCCAACAAATAGCACCACCACCCCAAGTAAAAATATAACCAGCGGTAGAATAGGAATCGCCTGATAGATCACAAAAGCCTTCAAGTACAGCAAGATATACTTTATAGAACAAACCACAATTTTTTGTTCCAATTAAATATCTCATTACTCTCGTTGTAGCATACCAATGTTCTTTACCTGGCTTGCTAGTAAACCTGCTAAGTACTTTCACCGCATATGCAAAATCAGGTCTAGTACAATCAGTCAAATATCTCAAGCTTCCTATTATGCTAACATATTTTTTTTTATTTATCACATCATTTTCACTTTGTACAGGAAACAAGTGAACACTAGAACTAAAAGGAGTCACAACATGCTTGCAATCAAGAAAGCTATATTTTCTTAAAATTTTATCAATATAATGTGACTGGTCAAGGAAAATTTCATCACATATTTTAGTTATTTTTATTCCAAGAATAAAATTTGCCTCACCAAGACCTTTCATTTCAAAATGGCTTCTAAGAATATTTTTTGTTTCATCAATAACATTCACATTAGAGCCAAAGATCAATAAATCATTAACATGTAGGCAAATAATAACATGTGAATTATTCCAAGACTTATGATATATGCACCTATTACACTCATTTGTTTTAAACTCATTTTCAATCATGCAGGAATCAACTTTTCATGCCATTGTTTTGGTACCTGTTTCAATCTATATAAGTATTTAGAAAGTTCACATACTTTGCTTTCTTGACCTGCTTCAACAAAACCTTCGGGTTGTTCCATATAAATCTCTTCATTTAGGTCCCCATTTAAAAAAAATAATTTTTACATCTATTTGATGAATTTGTAAATCAAAAATTGTAGACAAGGCAATTAAAGGTCTAATGGATGTAATTCTCATTACCGGAGAAAAAGTGTCAAAAAACTCTAGGCCTTCAAGCTGCTTAAAACCTTTGCAACTAACCTAGCCTTATATTTATCAGTAGCTCCATCCGATTTTAACTTTTTTCGTAAGACCCATTTGCAACCAATTGTTTTACAACCTGGTGGTAAATCAACGAACTTTCAAGTTTTACTAGAAATTAGTAATCTTATTTCATCATTTACAGCCTCTTTCCAGAAAATAGCATCAAGTGAATGTAAAGCTTGTTTTAAAGTGAGAGAGTTATCTCCAACATTAAAAACATAAAAATCAGGTCCAAAATCTTTTTCTACTCTAGCTCTTTTACTTCTTAACTCAAAATCTTCATCTATACTTTTATATTTAAATTAGAAGTAGAAGAACTAGTTAGGGACAAAATATTTTGTTCAATCTTTTGACCCCCACTATTTTTAGAAGCAAAAGGAAAGTTATTTTCATGAAAAACAGCATCACTTGATGCTATCACAATATTATCTTCAAGGTTAAAAAATCTGTAGGTTATACTGTTTGAAGCATAATGAAGAAAAGCATAAGTAGTAACTTTCTTACCCAACTTTGTAATCTTGGGATCCATTAGCCTCACAAAGGCTAAACAACCCCAAACTCTTAGATATCCTAAATTTGGCTTGTGTCCTTTCCACAATTCAAAAGGTGTTAGTTTGGACTTTTTATAAGGTACACAATTTAACACATAACAAGCAATCAAAATAGCTTCACCCCAAAAATTTAAAGATGCACTTGATTCAATAAGCATGACATTAGTTAATTCAACCAAAGTTCTATTTTTCCTTTCTGCTACACCATTAGATGCAGGAGAATAAAGAGGAGTAGTTTCAAGAATTATGTCCAATAATCTAACAAAAGAATTAAACTCATTTGACTCATATTCACGGTCTCTATCACTTCTTATTCTTTTTATTTTTCTTCCAAATTGATTTTCAACCTCATGGAGATAGACTTTAAAATACTTAAAAGCATTATTATTTTTCATTAAGTAAACATATGTAAACTTAGAAAGATCATCAATAAAAGTGATGAAATATCTATTTTCTCCACGAGTTAAAATTTCACCAAGTTCATATATATCAGTGTGAATTAATTCTAATAAATCAGTTTTTCTTTCAACTTGAAAATGAGGCCTTTTAGTAATTTTGACTTTGCTACAAGCCTCACACTTTCAAAATCCTTTTTAACCATTGGGATTAATCCTAAACTACCCATGATTCCAACATATCGATCATTTACATGACACGAGTCAGTATGTCAAATATTAGTAGAAGAAAGAATATAAATAGAAGTAGAAACTTTATTCATTTCAACATTCAATTTGAACATCCCATCACATGCATATCGCTTTCCCATATAAATACTCTTCTTCAAAATTACATATTGATTAGATCCAATAATTTGTTTAAAGCCTGCTTTATTAAGAAGAAAACTAGATATCAAATTTTTTCTCATGAAAGTAGTAAAAAGTACATCTTTCAAAGTTAATACCCTTCCAGAGGTAAAACACAATTCGACATCTCCCATTCTAAGCACTTGAGTAGTATGAGGATAACCAAGCATGATAATTTTTTGGGTTCTTCAAAAGGAGTATATTTTTTAAACCAGTCTTTGTCATAACAAATATGATGGTTTGCACCAGAATCATCCCATCATCCATTAATATTTTCAATCATAAATATGTCTGTAATAACAACCACAAGAGGTTCTTCGGTAACGTTTGTCTGTGTGTACACTCACGTTTCTTGTATCTGCAAAATCGAGCAACATGCCCACTCTTGCCACAGACAAAAGACAGTCCTCTTTTTTGAAATTGTTGATTTTATGCTTGATTATTTTCACCATCATTTTTCTTGAAAGTTCTATCATTTTTTTTCTTAAATTTTTTCTTCTTAGGCTTAATATGAGTTTTTTTTGTTAGAATCAGGATTAGCATTATTCGAAGTAACTAAATTTACCTTCGATGAGATGTTACTTTCTTCTAACTTCAAAAGTTCATTCTGGCCCCTTGCCTCCTCCTCCATGTGGATTTTTATTATCAGCGACTCAAGAGAGGTTTTCTTTTGTTTATGACGCATTGTTTTTTGAAATTTCTTCCAAGAAAGTGAAAGTTTATCATTTATGCCACAAATAATAAAGTTATCCCCAACTTTGATCCCCTCAGATCTAAGCTCTCCAACAATCATATTGAAGTCTTGAACTTGATCTACCACTGATTTGTTGTCCACCATCTAGAACCGAAAAAATTGGCTAGTTGCAATTTTTTCGCTCCCGCCTCCTCGGTATCATACTTACTCTGCAAGGCTTTCCAAATTTTCTTTGCACTAGAGTAAGTTCTATCAGAATAATCATGAAAATTATCAGATAGACAATTAAGAAGATAATATCGACATTTATAGGAGTCATTATTATATTTATCACATTTTTCTTGATGAGTAATGTGTTCATCATTATTCATAGAGAGGATATCAACTTTATCTGGGTTTTTCTTAGTTAACACGTATGAAATATCGAGAAGACTTAAGTAAAAAAATACTTTACCCTTCCACCTCTTAAAGTGATTACGGTTGAATCGGAACGGCTTATTGAGATCTCCATCTTGATATTCACGGTTTTTTCAATTGTAGCCATTGAATGTCCTTAAAATTGTTGGTGAAAATATCAATAATATTACAAAATTATTATTACAAATTACAATTAAAAGAATAAAAATTCTTTAGGCTGAGGCACGGATATCCCGCTCTCTTTAAGGAGATTCAAGCCCACTGCAGTAAAGTATATATTTTCACCTGTCCAGCAGTATTCATATTCACTTGTCCCCTCCAGAATACAAAAGTCTTTCACAAATAGAATAACTCAACAACTCTGGACAAGAGTTGAGTCTTAAGTCATACACAATAAAACACCTCCCTTCAACTAATAAAATCTCAAAATATTTTTCATTTTATTTTCTTCTACTTTTATTTTCTCCGGTTTCTTGCTTTTTCTATATTGTTGAAATGAGCAAACTGCTCTTTATATAGACAGAGGTAAAAACGCCTCTTCCCCAACAAGAATGCTCAGAAACCATTAGTGGAACAATTAGGTGTATGCATCATTTAGGCAAGTGGAAGACTTCTATTAGTGGGTATTAAAAGAAAGGCATAATACACAAATTTGACCCTAAACTTGGAGTAAATTTTAAGTTGGAACTCAAACTTTCAGAGTGCACAAATAGGCACTCCAACTTGCCCATTCCCGAATATTTAAACACAAGGTCCAAACTGCCTAAACGCGAGAGTTACAATCGAGATGACATGTTTTTTCCGTCCTATACTGTGTTGTCATGTTCGCCCATGCAAGCAAACCTTTATACGTCGCAGTCGAATTTACACATATTATAATTTTAAAAAATTAAAAAAATAATATGACAAAAAGGGCAAAATACGTTAATCCTTCAATTTGCCCCTTTTCAGTTAACAAAAATCCTAATTTACATGACTATTTCGACTAGAAGTCACGAAATCAGTGAAGATTCATTGTAGAAAATTATCAAATTTTGCATTTTTTGTTGCTGCCGTCCTTCGATTTAGTTAGGTATGTTAGATTTTTTTCATTTTTAAAGTTTAATTTTTGGTAGACGTTTTTGAAGTTTGTTATTGTAATTTCACTTTTCTTCTACAGATATGGGTCGTCTTATAGCTATTTTCCACCATGGTGGTCGCTTCTATAAAGGTAGATATGTTTCGAAGTTTGAAAAATGTGTCTTCTCCATAGATAAGGATCACTTCTCTTTGACGGAATTGAAATCATATGCAAAAGATATTGGGTATGATGAAAGTGAGGAACTTTTTACTGAAGATCCTATTACCCATAGATTTATGAAGTTACAAAATGACAACCAACTGTATAATTGTATTAAAGATTTATGGAGTGGGTCAACTTTCAATATATTCCTGAAGCACGTGACTGTGGGAGAGGTGGGGACCATTGTATGGTCCAAAAGTTAATGTAGAGACAGAGGATGTGTCTAGGGTTTCTTATTTAGATGATGATATCGATGAGTTAGGTGGAATTGAACAATTTTTAGAGAAAGAAACTAGTGATTCTGTTGATTATGAAGAGGATGACTTAGATATTGTACCAGATCAAGATGATAGTGAATTCGATGAAGAATTGAGAACTTTCAAAGAGAAAAAAAAAAGAACAAAAAAGAAGTGAGGCCGAAGAGGGAAAGAAAAAGTCTAAGGACAAATCTAAACAGGCAGAATTTGAGCTTGGAGAGGCTGGCATAGATAAAGGTTTTGAGGGTATTTTTTCACTAATAAGGCAGCCAAATATCAAGGTAAATTGGAGGTAATGAAGAGTTTATTGCTTCATCAGATGAACCTAGTAAAAATAGTGATGAAGAACTCGATGTTTTAGCACAACAAGGTGTGGATCTACCTTCAAGAAGAAAAAGCGACAAGTTGAGGTATGATACTTCTTCTACTGTATTTTTCTTTGAATTGGGTATGATTTTTGAGAGTGCAATTCAATTTGGAAGGGTTGTTGCTGATTATGCTGTGCAAAATAAAGTTCAATTAAAGATTATTCAGAGTGTGGGTGAGATGTCAAGAAAACTGCAAATGGGAAGTGTTTGCTAGTTTGGATAAAGATACAAGAGATTTTTGTGTGAAAAAGTACTATCCTTCTCATTGGTGTTTTACAAAAAATATGAACAAATTGTGCACAGCAAAGTATGTGGAAATGAAGATAAGGGATAGAATAATATCTCAACCTGATATTAGGGTTCATAAGCTTCAAGAAACAATAAAAAAAGAATGGGGATTAAAGGTGGGAAGATCAATATGTTATAGGGAAAAACAGAATGTAATTTCAAAGTTTATGGGTGATTGGAAGCTTGAGTTTTCAAGACTGTTGGACTATGCTAATATGATTAAGAGTTCAAATCCAGGAACTTCTTGTTGGGTGAGAAGTGACAATGAAACAATTTCTGGCAAGCACTTATTTGAATACTTCTATGTGTGCTTTGCTGCATTGAAGAATGGATGGTTGAAAGGCTGTAGGAAGATTATAGGCATAGATGGTTGTTTTTTGAAGGGTTCTTGCAAAGGAGAGCTATTAGTGGCTATTGGAAGAAATGGAAACCAACAAATGTATCCAATAGCTTGGGCAGTGGTGGATCAAGAAATCAAACACTCTTAGAGTTGATTTTTAAGATATCAGATTGAAGATTTGCATCTTGGTGATGGATATGGCATAATCATCATGTATGATATGAAAAAAGTATTTATTTCATCTCATCTCAGTTTCAGTTTTTGTAAATTTGACTTTCTGTAAACTTCAGTTTCAATATTCTGTGCAATTCTTTTTGATATGCCAATTTTAGTTCTTCTAGGCTATTTTATCAGATTGTATATTCTCATAATTAAGTAGTTATGTCATTTAGGATGAAGAACTTAAGTTTCCACATGAATTTAGAATCTGGATAGAATTTCAGATTCTTTTAAGTTATTCCCACTTCCTGAAAAGTCTGGACAGAATATCTTGACTTCCTAGCATGTTTGATGCTTCCATTAACAATTTCTTCTAGATTTAATCCTAATCTGCACTTGTGTTACTGCACTGCTAGAAACTTGAGTCAACTGTTGTTGAGTTACTTCCTTTTGCTGAAAGAAGAATGTGTGCAAGGTACATCTAGGCAAACTGGCAAAAGAAATGAAGAGGTGAAGAGATGAGAAAAGCATTTTGGAGGTGTGCCAAAGCTAGTTTTGAGGTAAATTTTAAAGATAAATTTACATATTTGGGAAAGCTTGGTGATAGAATATGTGAGTCTCTGCTTGCTTATAACAAAGAATATTGGTGTAGAGCTTTATTTAGTGAAACATCCAAGTGTGATGTGGTGGAAAACAATATGTGTGAAACATTTAATTCATGGATTGTTGGTCCTAGGCACAAATCTGTGATTAGTATGCTTGAAGATATTAGACACAAAATGATGGATAGGTATGGGGACATGATTAAGTTTGCAAGTACTTGGACTAGTGATATTTCACCTATGGCAAGGGAAGTTTTGGAGGAAAATAAAGAATTTAGTAAGAAGCTAAGGGTGAATTGGAATCATGACATAGGATTTGAGATACAAGAAGGAGAATATAGACATATAGTTGACATGGTTAGGCAGGCTTGTACCTGTAGGTTGTGGCAGTTGAGGGGTATCCCTTGTCAACATGTAGTTTGTGCTTTGTATCACATGGGTAAATAACCAGAAGATTATGTGGACTATTGGTATAGAAAAGATACATTCCTGAAAGCTTATAAGTACTTCTTACAGCCTATAACCAATATGGTTATGTGGCCTGAAACCAACAACCCACCAATTGAGCCCCCTGAAGTGAAGCCAATGCCCGGAAGACCAGCCAGATGTAGAAGAAAAGATAAAGATGAACGAAGAAAAAAGAAGTGGGAGAAAGCATCAAAGAATGGGGTCAAAATGATATGTTCCAAATGCCATCAAGTTGGGCATAACAAAAGAGGTTGTAAAGTGATAGGAAACAACATTCCTATCTCATTTTATGATATTTATTTAATCTAATTTTTTTCTTGATTAATATGCCACTATACAACCTTGCAGTCCACTCCACATCCTTCACAACCTACAGGACAGCCTTCACAGCCCACAGGACAGACTTCACAGTCCACTACACATCAATCAAGCACTCAACACTATACAACCTTGCAGTCCATTCCACATCCTTCACAACCTACAGGACAGCCTTCACAGCCCACAGGACAGACTTCACAGTCCACAACACACCAATCAAGCACTCAATATTCAACTGGACAATCTTCACGCTCCATTGCACAACAATCAAGCACTCAACATTCAATTTTTTTGTGTTTGAAAACCTCAAAAGTTATAGGAAATAAGAGAAAACAACCAATTGGTGCTACAAATTCAGCTGGAACAAAAAATTCAGCAATTATGAAATTTAGTATATACACAGATACACAATCTGAAAAACAAGTGATTAATGTAAGTATATTCTTTCATGATTCTTTTATATCTTTATATCTATCTTGTTAAATTATATAAACTTATAATGCATCCTGGAAGAGCAAGTGAAAGAGTGATCTCAAGTGGGTCATTAAAGGATGCATCACAAACAAATGTTGACCTTGGATTCAAACCGCCTGGCTTGAAATGAAAAGGAAAGAATGCTATGACTGGAAACCAACTTCAATTAATGTCGCGGCGAAAAAAATTGCAAATCAAATCCAAGTGGATTCCATAAGATTCCAAAAGTGTTGATTATGTGTTTTCATGGTGAAAAATAAGATAAAAATAATGATATTGATAAACAACTTATGTATTTTTCATTGCTTGCATAATTTCTTTGATGCCATTATAGTACTTAAACTATGTTAAGTTGATGCTTTTTGAAGTGATGTCGATCCATGTATACCATATGTGCAAACTGTTTTGTGATATATATGCTTATTGAAGTGTGACAAACTTGTTAAAAATTAAAGCAAAACATTTGTTAAGTTAAATTGATTTGCATTATTTTACGAAAGATAAAAGTAGTCATCCCTCAAAAACAACTACATAATAATCAAAATAATTTCGAAAAGTAAAATAATTCAGAAAATTAACATACTAATAATTACTACATAAAGAACTCTATAAATCCAACATAGTATCACAATGATCAACAAAACTCGATAGTTCCTTCTTATCTTTTTCTTTTCTCCATCATGCTTATTTAGTCTTTTTTGTAATCCCGAAATCCCAATTCTAGCATGTTCAGTATAATTTATTTCGCACCACCTAAAAAATTTATATCCAACTTGTTTACAAACAACAAAATAACCATAAAAATTGGATCTCGAATATTAAAATTTAAACAAAAAAATTATTATATCATACTCGACCATCTTCACATCCAAGAAATCAACGACCTGGATTATTTGCGGACCAAGAAATCTTCATTATAGCTCTTTTTTCACAATGACAAAAAATATTTGAATTCATTATTATCAAAAAAAGGCAAAAAAATATGTTAAAAATGGAGAGAAAAATGCTAAAAGAAGAAAAAGAAAGTGTATTTTAATTTGAAAATAAATGGTATATATATAAAGACATGTAGTAGGGGTAAAAGGGTCAAATCATTTTTTTTACCGTTGAAACGGTCACAAACGCCCCACATACACGCCTCATTTGCGTGTTAAACACATGTTGTACCAGGTCAGCAAGTTGTGTTAAAATATTCAGGAATGGGCAAGTTGGAGTGCCTATTTGTGCACTTTGAAAGTTGGAGTTCCAACTTAAAATTTCGCTCCAAGTTTAAGGTCAAATTTGTATATTATGCCAAAAAAATCATCAAAGTCCATACACTACATAAGATTGAGGTTTTGGTTTTACGAATGAAGAACTAAGGGCGTGTTTGATATGAAGGAAAATGTTTCTTGAAAACAAGTTGATTTCTTACTTATTTTCTCATGTTTGATTGATAAGTGAAAAATATTTTCTGAGAAAATATTTTCTAGTATTTGGTTGATCGATTGAAAATATTTGTCAAAAAATATCTTTTAAGGTGGAAATGCAATAACAAACTTCTAGTTCATGGCTGATTTAAATTGTATGGAAAGGAGGGGATTTGGGGTCGAACATCGGGATGGAGCAAAACAATGGAACTTTTTAAAAAATAAGTAGCAAGAAAAATATTTTTTTTCTTTTTTTTTTTTAGGGAGGGGGAAGGGGGGAGGGGGAGGGAGTGAGGAGTAAGGGCCAAGGGTAGGGGTGAGGTTAAAAAAATTATTAAAATTTAAATCTTTTTAAAGAAATAAATTTTTTATTTAGGCTTTTTCAAGGAAATATTCGAATGCTAAAGGGGCTGATCAAGACTTCGAAAGTTTTATTACATTATACGATAAGTTAGTAAGGTATTTCATGATATGATACGAATGAAGAAAATCCCTTAGTAAGTGGGGTGCCTAGAAAGAGAAAAGTAGAGTAAGCAAGGCTTTTAGTAGAAAAAGATGAAAATCTACTCTTTATCTCCTGTCTATTCTTCCAACAATTTCTATAGCTTGATAAGGTACGCTTTTCATGCAAAATCAGTCTTCTATGGTGCTAAATGTGGAAAATCTCTCTAGTTCCAACCAACTCTGATATAACACAATTTTTCGAGGCTGAGTGAATCAATATGGCAGGGGACCCCTGAAACTTAGTTTTAAGAATCAGGGTTAGAACGGCCATTTTGCGTAAGCGTACGTTGACAATCCCTCTAGAGGAAGATTCCTATAGGAGTAGGAGTTAAGAATGTCCTCTTTCATAGGTTTCTAAAGAAAGGGATGAAAACACATTAGCTCTTGAATAGGTGCGCCGTTAAGAGCCAAGAACTTTCTTTCTGAGGTTGATCTTTCAGTTGGGATTAGGGACCAAATAGTTTTATCTTATTAAGGAGATTTATTTAGTTCTTGTCTCGACGGTTGATCTTTAAGCATCTTCAGTTGTTGGTGTAAGCACGTAAGCAAGGCAAGACAAATTGGACTTAAGCCCATCAATCATACTTGAGTTGTCAACCCTTTTTTGAGGAACTCTCTGGCACCTCAGCTCACTATATTTTACATAGCCTTAAAAAAGGAAAAGGAGAGTCAACTTAGCATGTGGATTCAATTGGCATTGACCTAACTTAGAAAATTCATCCTTAAATTTCTTGAAACCCAGACTATTTCAGGCTCACCTAGACACATCATTAAAGAAAGTGAGGAGCATAATATAGTCGAATGATCTACAGTGAAGAGTAAAGTGCCCTGCTAAATCAATTGATCCACTCGACCGTGTCTTAGGTTTGGTGGGGGGCTAATAGGAGGTCGAGGTATACATGAGGTAAAGAAATTTGATTAAATTTTTTATAAAACCAGGGATAGGAGTGAGGTAAAACATTTGAAGTTTTTTAAAAAATATTTTTATGAATCTTTTTTTTT
>JAABOM020000092.1:19905481-19923594 GCA_011800125.2 Solanum clarkiae | reverse complement strand
GAAGAGACTCCTAGTATGGTTATTAGTATGTTAAGAGTTTTTTATTATGATGCATATGCACTTTTAGATCTGGGAGCAAATTTTTCTTTCGTAACTCATTCTTTGCATTTATGTTTCATGCATGTCCTAACGTCCTCCATGAGCTTTATGAGGTTAGTAACCCTGTGGGTAAGTGTCTCATAGCCCAAAGAGTCTATAGAGGTTGTACCATCCCTATCTTGCATAAAGTAATTCCATGTGACTTAGTTGAGCTTTCCGTGGTAGACTTCTATGTGATTCTAGGGATAGATTGGTTGCATACTTCTTATGCTTCTATTGACTATAGAACTCGTAAGATTAAATTCCAATTCCCTACTGAACCAATTTTTGAATAGGAGAGTATCAACTCTTCGTGCAGAGGTTGTTTCATTTCTTTTTTAAAGACCCGCAAAATGATTTCCAATGGGTGAATCTACCAATTGGTGAGGGTAAAAGATGTCTCTTCCACAGTTTCTTCTCTTGATTTAGTCCCAGTTGTAAGTGAATTCTCTAATGTCTTCCTAGATAAATTATTAGGTGTTCCTCACGAAAGGGAGATAGATTTTGGGATAGACCTCTTGCCCAATACCCAGCCTATCCCAATTCCTCCTTATAGAATGGTTCCTGTAGAATTGAAGGAGTTGAAGGAGGAACTGAAGGATTTGTTAGAGAAGTGTTTCATTAGACCAAGTTAGTTCCCATGGGGTATCCCAGTGTTATTTGTAAGGAAGAAGGATGGGTCGCTCTGCATGTGCGTTGACTACTAATATCTCAATAAGGTCACCATCAAAATGAGTATCCTCTCCTGAGGATAGATTACTAATTGATTAGAGATCCATTTATTACTAATTGAGGGTGAGAGAAAGCGACATCCCTAAGATGGCTTTTTGAACTATGTATGGTCATTTTGAGATTGTAGTGATGTCATTTGGCCTCATTAATGTACCGATGATATTTCTGGACATCATGAATAGGGTGTTCAAGCCTTACCATGACATGTTTGTTGTGGTGTTTATTGATCATATTCCTATCTATTTCTGAGGTGAGCAAGAGCACATAGCGCACTTAAGGGTAGTATTGCAGACCCTAAGGGAACATAAACTCTTTGCAAAATTTGACAAGTGCGAGCTTTGGCTAAATGAGGTTGCCTTCCTTGGGAATGTGTTATCTAGAGAGGGCATCAAAGTTGACCCTAAAAAGACAGAAGTAGTAAGAAACTGACCAAGACCTTTGACTCCTACTGATATAAGGAATTTCTTGGGTCTAGTCGGTTACTATAGACAGTTTGTGCAAAACCTCTCTACTATTTCATCTCCACTCACAAAGCTAACTCAAAAGAAGGCTAAGTTTGTGTAGACAAATAAAGGTGAGAGGAATTTCTAAACTTTAAAGGATCGGTTGACTTCAGCCCCCATGTTGACATTGCAAGATGGGAATGATGGGTTCGTTGTGTATTGTAATGCATGAAGGATCAGGTTGGGTTATATGCTAATTCAAAATAGTAAAGTGATTATCTACGCTTGAAGGTAGTTGAAATTGCATGAGAAGAATTACCTGACTCATGATCTTGAGATTGTAGCGGTGGTGTTCGTCTTAGCGATTTGGCAACATTACTTATACGGAGTTCATGAGGATGTTTTCACCAACCATAAGAGTTTCCATACATGTTCACCCAGAAGCATCTCAACTTGAGGAAATAGAGGTGGTTAGAGCTACTCAAGGATTATGATATGAGTATAAATTACCACCCCAAGAAAGCTAATGTGGTAGTCGATGCCCTTAGTAGAATTTCCACAGGTAGTGTGGCCTACATAGAATAAAAGGGAAAAAGGGAGTTGGCCAAAGTTATTCAGAGTGTGGCAGGACTGGGAGTAAGATTGAGTGAGTCTTGGTGTGGTGGTGCAATGGTTCTTCTTTGGTCCGTATCTTCTTTGATTTATGATGTTAAGGCCAAGCAAGATCTTGATCCCACCTTGGTGGAGTTGAAAACCTTGGTAAAGGATGGAAAGATAGACGTCTTCCCACAAGGGGGAGATGGTGCACTCCAATATTAAGGGAGGTTGTGTGTACCCAACGATAGTGAGTTAAAGAAGTTTATCATGCAATAAGTGCATCAATCTTCACATTCTATTCATCCTGACACTAGCAAGATGTATAGATACTAGAGAGAGATTTATTAGTGGAATGTGATGAAGAAGGAGATTGCTCGATTTGTGTCCTAATGTGCCAATTACTAGCAGGTCAAAGTTGAACACCAAAGGTTGAGTGGCCTATCCCAAGACATCGACATTCCTATTTGTAAGTGGGAAGAGGTCAACATGGTTTTTGTAGTTGGGTTGTTCAAGACCAAAAATGATTTTGACTCCATATGGGTGATAATTGATCGCATGATGAAGTCAACTCATTTTTAACCAGTCAAAACAACATTCAGTGTCAAGGACTATGCCCCCTTATATATTCGAGAGTTTGTGAGGTTACATAGGATTATATTGTCCATCATATCAGATTATGGAGTTGAATTCACTTCTCATTTTTAGAATCACTCCAAAAAGCACTAGGCACTAGGGTAAAGTTGAGTACGATCTTTTATCTCCAAACCGACGAGCAAGCTGTGAGGATTATTCGTACATTGGAGGATATGCTGAGAGATTGCATGTTAGAATTAAAGGTAAGTTGGGATGAACATTTTCCATGAATCAAGTATGCCTACAAGAATAGATTTTACGCAAGTACTGGGATGACATAATTTGAGGCATTGTAATGTAGATGATGTATATCGCCAATCAGATGGTTCAAAGTCAGTGAGGTGGAATTAATAGGACCAAAATTGGAGATGAATGCTATGGATAAAATTAAAAAGAATAAGGGAGAAAGTACAAACAGCCCAAAGCCGACAAAAGTCCTACTAAGATGTGAGGAGAAGGAAACTTGAGTTCCAAGTTGGTAGTAAGGTCTAGTTGAAGGTGCCTCCAATGAAAGGTGTTCTCAAATTCGATAGGATAGGGAAATTGAGTCCTAGATATGTGGGACCCTATAAGGTGGTGAGAAGAGTGGGAAAAGTGGTATAAGAATTGGATCTACCCAATGAGTTGCATTTGATTTATCCTATTTTTTCATGTGTCAATGTTGAGGAAATCCATAGATGACCCAAGTTCCATATTCCTTTTGCGTGATGTGAATGTTGAAGAGGATTTGAGTTATAAAGAGTTACTGGTTAAAATCCTTGATCGACAAGTAAAGAAGCTAAGGAATAAGGAAGTTGGATCCGTCAACGTATATTAGAGAAACCAACAAGTGGAGGGTGCTACATGGGATGCCAAAGCAGATATGAGTAAGCACTATCCACATTAGTTCCACTCTAGTTAAGCCTAAGGTATTAAGAAATTCTTCCAAAACCTCAAGCTATATACATTTTTGTTTCTCATGATATATGCATTTGTTTTGATATTTATGAACTATATTGAGATATGCTTAAAGTGTGAAATCTGAAAGTTTTGAGACATAATGCTTGACATGCATTTTTGCATGCATAATGGGCTATTAGATACTAGTTTACTCTTTCGAAAATACCTTTAAGTACATTCGGGGATGAATGTCACAAGGACATATATTGTAATGAGACCCAGTCAGGAGCCCCAGCTATAGAAAAGTTGGCTTGAAACATGACCAGGAGTCTAGTTTACAGGACATAAGATGACATAAAACACATTAGTTCAGTTCTTAAAACACATTGGTTCGGTTCCTAAACACAGAACTTTAGGAACGAGAAAAGTTTCCAAGTGTGGGGAAACCTATCAACCAAGTGACAACTCGTAGAATCCTTTATGCCTCATAGATGGTTCCGTGAATGGAACCCTAGACACGAAGGAAATTTGAAGTTGTTAGGAATGTACTATATGAGTTATCAGACAGCTCGTGGAATAGGTTATAACCCATGTAGACCTTTCGGAGTTAGGGCTATGAAAGTGAGAAAAAATGGTTAAGTGTGGAAAGACTCTACGAGTCTAACCATGGCCCTAAGAAAGTTTGACAACCCGTACTATTATTCATGATTTTTAGTTCAGCAAATTCATATTTCAAATTTTCATATGTTTCATCAGACGAGGGGACTTACAGCTCATAAGTACATCTATGACCCATAATTGAGGTTCTGTATGTCGCTTCTGACAGTTTTTTATAATGGAAAATTTGGTCATTTCCCATAATTATATTCCCAAAACTATATCATTTTGTGGACCGAAAGGGGCCTATTTAATCCTTCAAGCCTTAATTTCTATCATTCTTCACTCTCAAATTCTCTAAGGCAAAAGAGGTTCCCAAGACTAGACAAGAACAAGATAAGGGTTTCCAAAGCTTTCTTCCCCAAAGTCTTCAATTTCATTTCTCTTTAGTTCTCTAGGTATGTAAGTTGATTTATGGGTATCCTTTCACCCATAAAGTTTTCTATTAAGTATTTTTACCTTTTCTTTAAGTTCCTCAAGAAAGTGCATGCTTATGATGATTTCATGATATTTACATTATTATATGATACTCATGAAGTTCAATGACTATTTTTTTAGTAAATATATGCATATTTGAAATATGATGTTGATTCCATGATGAGTTTCGATATGATCAAGGTTGGCTGAATTTGATGTTCCTTTTAAAAGAAATTTCCTATAACTTATGTGATTTATGATTATTCCATGCTAAAATTAATCCCACTTTGTTTTCAATGAAAGTTTCCCATGATTTATGAATATGATTAGCACATTTATGAAGAGTTTCAAAGCTAAGGTTACCAAAGATATACGTTTGGTGTTTATATCTCTAAAAAGATGTTTAAGAACGATTATTAAGTTCGAGCTACTCCTATGATTGATACTTATGATTCTAAGAGTATGTTTAAAGATTTCTATGGGATGACTTAGCACCGAGAGGACTAGAGACTGGGACTCATTCCGTTAATTAAGGCATGATCTCTTGAAGTTAAATCTCAATATCCCCAACTATGTGCCACCATAGGAACCTTATAGGCTAGGCTATTGGATCTATGTATGCCCAACAATTGTGAAAGATTCAGTTGTAAATATTCTATGTTTGGATATCTACCTTGGCAAGTAGATTCCCTTTTTCCCAATGGAAGGAGTGCATTGGCCTTTTCCCAATGGAAAAAGTTCATTGATTTTTATGTAGTAGCTCATATAATCTTACTGTCGTTTATGGTCTATTCCCACTAGTTTTATGATTCTATGATATGTCTTCACTTTATCTATTTTCTTATGCATAGTATCATATTAATTTGAGCCATATTCTTTGTGCATGGTTAAGCTTATTTCATGACTCTTTCATCTGATGTTTACCCATCTGTCATGTTTAATTATGATAGCATTACAATTTCATCCATATATTTCATCTCACATACTTAGTACATTCAAATGTATTAACACATATTTTTCCTACAAGATTTAACCATGTAGCAATAGGGACTCCTGCACTGGGTTATGGCTAGTAGTTGGTGTTCAAGGCTAGATTGTTATTGTGGTGAGACCTTAGTTTGGGACTCCACCCACTTTCCACTTTGTTCTGTGTTTTTTTTAGATGATGTATTTAAGGCCCTTCTAAGGCTTTTACGTTCTATGTTGACTATTTGTGGATTTCTTTTTATTTGATGGAAAATGACTATGTTTGTTTTGCCTGTTATATATTAGCGGTATTTATGGAAATAATGATGTTATATATTTTCTACTTTTTAATGTTGCTTGATTGCATAGAAATGGCCAATAGTCCTTTCCCCTCATGTTTTTCGTAAAAGTTTTAGTTTAATGCTTGTGAATGCTTAAGATGCTTAGATGGCTTGGGTGAGGTACCTTTAGATATCTCATTTTCTGTGTAATGACTGGGCCTCTAGGTTGTGTATTTTTATATTCCAACATTCATTGCTTGCAAATAGGTCCATAGGAAGCAGCACATAAAATCTCCCCCCTCGCCTTTATCGTCCATCTTCAAAGCTTCCACAAACCGCTTATGCGATCTTGAACCATCAAGAGGTGACTAAAGAGTTCTAAAGACAAGATTATTCTCTCAATTGCCAATGCCATTGCTAATCACTTCCTAAAAACATCACCATTTTCCCTCACAACAAAGAAGATCCTGTACACACAAGATTAGGACATTAATTCCAAGGATCTATTCAACACACACTCGCAAAAATGAGAAATGGGTTGTATGCATCTATCCATAGTCTTTCCCTCATTCATAATTGGTGTTGGCTTGATTTTATCCAGACTAGGATCACGAAAGACTTTGTTTAGGTTGTAATGTAGGGTTAAGGATATGTAGGATAGCATATGGGTAATAAAGGCTCATCCTTCCTTGAAATCCACACACAGACATTTCTCTCATGAGTTCCTTTGATACACAATCCTTTTTATTTTCCATATGACATCTTTTCACTTTGGATCTCAATCCTTGGTGTCCCCTTTGCAACTATTCTTCAACAATTTTGGAGAGTGCTCTTTTTCAAGCAAATTCTATTTGTTTCTTCATTTTTCTTGCATTTTTCTTCTTTTTATTTTTCTTATCATGCAAGGACTTCTCTCATTCTTTCTTTTTCTTTTTGTTTCCTCAACTTTAAAATGGAAGATACCCCTCTTCTACCAACATCCCCAACTTTGGCCTTTGGACGTTATTGTTGCTAATTGAAGCTCAAGGAGGGAATGGTGAGAAACAAGAACGGATTATCTTTCTAAAATAAAGATTAATGCTACATGGTTGCCAAAGAAAGGATCAAGACTCAAAAGGGCTCACTAGGGATTCAAATGTCGATGGAGGCTTATATGTTCAAAGTGGAAACAAAAGAAACAAAAGAAGGCCTAAGGTCCTTTCCTAACCTGGAATCAACCAAGCTATATGTTAAAATAAACCGGGTAAGTTCTAGGTGTCACACACATGCCTTTTAGCAATTTCATCAATTCACATGGCAAAATGGATCTGAATCTAAATAATGACTAGGCAACACACTCACAATTTACTATCATCGCATATCCAAGCTCAATACTCACATAGTCAACTCAAGATGCACCAAATCCATTCATGGATTGATTTCATATGAGATATACTAATTAGTGAGTTAGCACATGCTACTCATCCATGGGACTATCCAAATCAAAGATATGGACTATCGCTACTCAGATTGGTAAGGACTAGAGGCACGGTAAAATGCATTTGAATAGCTTTTCATGTATGCATGGTTTTGCAAGAAGTTCCAAAGACATCATTCACAAGCATTCAACCATAAAAACAAAAATAAAATTAAAAGAAATTACTTATCTATTAGAACCTAAAATAGAAGAATATTTACAAACTAAAAATAAAAATTGTCTCAAATTCCTATCAATAAAAACATAAAACAGGCTCTGTCGTATCGCAATCACTAGAATAATAATAAACAATTAGTAATCATCACATCATCAAGAATCAATGGTACTCCAATTGTTCACCCCCATCCTAAAGAAACCACATTGTCCTCAATGTGTATGAACAATGTCCCGAACACATCGATTCTACCTAGTGGTGGTGGTGGAGTTGGAGAAGAGGTCATGGGGGCATCAATGCTTAATTCCTGTGGTGCACTCTCTAAGTCAATCTGTAGCCTCACGAGCTCTGGCTCACTTGCACCGAAAGTGCCAATCATGAAAGTGTCTCGGAGGGACTCTTTATTCACCATGGCTATGATCTTCTATAATCTTCAATCCTCATGCTTTGACTGGTGTGGCTTAATTCCCAAAATGTCGACATTAGTCTCTTAGGAGTCTGGTACATTACTTTTTCATTCCCCTCCCCCAAAACATCAACTCCTGTAACACCTTCAAGAGCCAAATTATTATCAACCCAAGATGACACATCCAATGACTCCCATAAAGAACTAACATCTGTCGACTTTAAAGATGCGACCTATTTCTTCAATGTCTTAATGTCAGCTTTTATGTTTGATGAGCCATCACTACCACCATCCTTCTATTCCCCAACACTAACTCTTTCAGACAACTCTTTGAACTCTTTCTCGTGGTCGTCCTAAATAACCTCTAGCCTGTCCATCTCAATTTTTGGGCCTTAATCAACTCCATTTGTTTCTTTCAACCTCTATTAATGGGGTAAGTACAGCGACTATGGCCCTCTCAATCAGCTTACGCGGGGAAGATAGTGGCATGAAAGTCATCCACATTGGCTAACCTGCCAATGCTCAAAATAGTAACTTTTGTGATCGAGGGTTGGTTCTCCATAGCTTGATGTTCTGATTGTGCAGCAACATGAGGATCTGGAATAGAAAAGGAAGGTAATGAGGGAAAGGAAGAAGATATACCTATCTTGTATTCCTGTTTTGCGGCATTGGGCTCAAGGGCTGTCATGACCCAAACCTATGGCCTAGACATGACATGACGCAAGGGGAACCCAAAGGGACCCCAAACAAGCCTCTTAGAGCATCATTACACATCCTTGGTTGTGCAAGCAATAAATCAAGCATTAGGAGATGAAAAGATGGGAAGTCGGGGCTAAGGGAAAACACTCCCATATCATCATAATCAAGAGAAAAGAATCAAACACATATCATAGATATATAACGTGTCCAACAAACACCTCTAATACATAGATAAGAGCGGGAGCCAAGACAAAGAACCAAGCACACCCTCACAGTCAAATAGAATATAAGAAAGAGTGTCTCAATACATAACAAGAGAACATAGACTAAGGTTCCCGAAGTGGAGGACTCACCAACTAGCTTGAATAGCATCGCACTAGCCATGTGGAGAAGATGATGATCAACTTGGGCACTATTTCCTACATGGTGACATCATGTAGGCATAGAGTATACATTAGTATGTTCGAATGTACTAAGTATGTAGGATGCAATGTAACAAGAACTAAGTATCATAATCAAAATGCATAACAATAGGCAATAGGCATAATATGACAATATGACATGTATGATCAATCCCTAAGTAAAAAATGCTTAACTAACTCATACTCATATAGGATATCATATGTGTATAAGAGACCAAGCTAGATTTCCAAATGTACAACCATTTGCTAGGTTAGTGATGATGCCGCCCCATCACTTAGGTGGATGAGTACTAGCCCTCATCTAGGTTTGTGATGATTCCGTCCCATCATCATGGCAAATAAGTACAATCCCTTCCCTAGGTTGGTGAGTACAAACCCCCATCTAGGTTAGTGATGATTCCACCCAATCACTAGGTGTAGAAGTATAAACCCTTCCCCTAGGTTGATGAGGACAAACCCCCATCTAGGTTATCTAGGTTCTTAGTCCTCCGAAATTGCGCATGGTATAATGAAACACTTTATATAGAATTTATCATACAAATAAGTTCATTTCTTCATCATATAATCATTCTTATAATATCTCATGCTTTGGACCTTCAAATCCTCAAGAAATCACATCCAGACATTTTATCAAACACTTAGAGGGTGTGAAATGGTGGTATAAAACCATGCAATTTAAATATTAAATCACGCAAGAAACTTCATTGTAAAACAATCAATCAATACCTTGCAACACCCTCAAGACATTAACATCAAAACCCCTTATCAAATCTTACAATAGATCCAATATTTATAGCTCAAAACATACCAAAACAGTCACAACTTCACATAGTTTTAACATAGTGTGTAGTGAGTTTCATAATATGTAAGTCCTATTTGTAAATCAACTTTAAATCATGCAATTTGAATAAAAATAGGCTTGGGTATCACGGGTGAAAGCAACCCATAAAAGAAACCCACGTACCTTAGCTTGGAGATGAACTTGGTGAAGATTGAAGATGGGGACTTGAAGCTTGAAGAAGAGCCTTGAAAGAGAACCATAGCTTGGGATGAGGGTTTAGGACTTGATTTGGGAGTGAAAATATGACCAAGTGTTTTCAGTTAGTATTGGGGAATGTTTAGGATGATATGAGGGTGAAATAAGGCTAAGTATAGGTAAAAACACATTTGGGAACACTTAGGACCAAGGCCCCGAAGCCTTAGATCGAGATAGAAATCACTAGCAGTGAAATACATAGGTCTGCGATGTGGACCTGCTGTGGAGGCCAAATTAGCACATGTCCGTGGTGGCTGCACTTCGTGGTGCTATCGCAGATTGCCTCTGGAAATTGAAATTTGGAAAATTAAAATTGTGATTTGATTGCTCCAAAATCGGGTTTAACCCATCTTTCCCTAATTTTGACCTCCTAAACAAGAATATGAAGTCAAAATTTTGAAATAACAAAGGAATTTTGAGATATATGGAATTTAAAATTTCGGGCATTCCGACGCACATTTTCGGGCACTTTTTGGGGTCGTTTCAATATCTCCCCCTCGGGAACATTCGTCCCCGAATTTAAAAGAGACAGACAAGACAAGAATGATCATAAACAAACTAGCCCCAATAAGAATGCAAAATCACTATTAAGACACCATTTCAAAATCTCAACATAATTGTAAAATCATCATAACTTGCCAACTTAAACATAAATGCATATGAATGACATAGGGGCTGAAACATAAGACTTGAAATCACACAGGGGTCTTAGAATTAGTGCCTTAGGCTTGAGGGGAGTGAAAAATATAAGGATATCACTTTCGCATGTCCGCTTCAGCCTCTCAAGTAGCACTTTCGATTTGTTGATTCCTCCAAAGGACCTTAACGGATGCTAACTCCTTTTCCTCAATCTCTTCACATTCCTATCTAAATTTGAATTGAAACCTCCTCATAAGTCACGTTATCCTCAGCAGCACCCACAACATCAAGAGGTACAATAGCATTAGGATCACCAACACATTTTCTCAACATAGAGAAATAGAACACCATATGAACCAAGTTCATTTCACTAGGCAACTTCAACTCATAAGCTACCTTGCCAACCCTCTTCAAGATCTCAAAAGGACCAACATACCATGTAATCAACTTCCCCTTTTTACCAAAACGGACCACACCTTTCATTGGAGAAACTTTCAAATAAACCCAATCACCCACTTTGAGTACAAGGTCTCCTTCTCACATCCGTACAAGAATTTTGACGAGTTTAGGCTATTCTTAACCTTTCCCTAATCATCCTAACCTTCTCAAGAGCCTCTATAACTAGATGCAATCCCAATAAAGCCACCTATCCAACCTAAAACCAACCAATCGGTGATCTATAATGTCTCCCATAAAGAGCCTCAAAAGGAGCCCTATCGATGCTAGAGTGATAGCTATTGTCGTATGCGAATTTAATCAAAGGAAGATGGTCATCCCAACTACACCTCAACTCTAATACACACTCCCTAAGAATATCTTCAAGGGTTTGAATGGTTCTTTCAGCTTGACCATCTGTTTGAGGGTGGAAGGCTGTAGTAAGGTGAACTTTTGTACCAAGACCCCTTTGGAAAGACCTCCAAAAGTGTGAAGTTAATTGCGAACCACGATCTGATATGATGGACAAAGGAGTCCCATGTAACCTCACGATCTCATGGATGTACAACCTTGCATACTCTTCAACCCAAAATGTGGTCTTAACAAGTAGAAAGTGAGCCGATTTCATCATTTTATCAACCACTACCCAAATGGAATCAAAACCTTTTCTAGTATTGGGAAACCCAACCACAAAATCCATGTTAATCATCTTCCTCTTCCAAGTGGAAATCTCTATGTCTTGGGGTAGGCCACCCGGCCCTTGATGCTCGGCGTTGACTTGTTGTCAACTATGGAAATCAAAAATGAATTTGGCAATGTCCTTCTTCATGCCTCCCCACCAACACACATCCCTCAAGTCACTATGCATTTTGGTAAAGCTGGGGTGAATAGAATAAGAAGAATTATAGGCTTATCAAGGATCTTCTCCCTCAAACTATCAACATAAGGCACACACAACCTACTTTGGTACCTAAGGGCACCAACTACCATTTGGAGAAAACCTCTACTTTGCCCTCTTTCACGAAGGCCTTCAATTCAAACAAGGAGGAGTCAAGATCTTGTTTTGCTATCCCCTCATCAACCAAGGAAGATTCGGAACCTTCAACAACGACAACACTATTACCCACTTCTTCTAACCTAACCCCCAATCTAGCCAATCTATGCTCTTCTCTAGCCATCTCCCCATCACCACCATCAACATGGGCTAGGCTACCCATAGATACCCTACTAGATGCATCTGCCACCACATTTGCCTTACCTGGATGGTAATGCACACTCATGTCATAGTCTTTGAGAAGTTCTAGCCATCTTCTTTGTCTCAAGTTGAGATCTTTTTGAGTGAAGACATATTGGGGCTCTTATGATCGGTGAATACATCAACATGCACCCCATAAAAATAATGATGGCAAATCTTTAATGTAAACACCATAGCCGCCAATTCAAGACCATGGGTGAGGTAGTTCCTTTCATGCACTTTGAGTTGCCTAGAAGCAAGAGCTATGGACTTACCATTTTGCATTAGCACAAAACCCAAACTAACTCTAGATGCATAATAATACACAAAAAAACCCTCAAGCCCATCCAATAGTGACAATGTAGGAGCAGACACAATTCTATCCTTCAATTTAAAATCTTCTCTCACATTTATCAGTCCATACAAACTTAACCTTCTTCTGAGTCAATTTGGTCATAGGGGAAGCAATAGAGAAGAACCCATTCACAAATCTTCTATAGTAACCCGCATGGCCCAAGAAGCTCCTAATATCCGACGGGGTCAATAATCTAGGACAATTCATAATCACATCAGTTTTCTTAGGATCCACTTTTATACCATCCCCCGACACCACCATGACCCAAGAATACAACCTCCTTCAACCAAAATTCACATTTGTCATACTTAGCAAACAATCTCTCCTCCCTCAGCCTTTGTAACATAACCCTTAGATGACCTATATGCTCCTCCCTGCTATGTGAATAGATCAAAATATCATCAATGAAGACCATAACAAAGGAATTAAGATAGGGTTTAAAGACCCTATTCATTAGGTCCATAAAGATGGACGGTGCATTGGTCAACCCAAATTATATCACAACAAACTCATAACTAGTCTAGAAGGCCGTCTTAAGAATATCACAGTCCCTCATCCTCACTTAATCATACCCAGACCGAAGATCAATCTTAGAGAAATAGCTAACCCCTTACAATTGGTCGAACAAGTCATCAATTCTTTAAAGAGGATATCTATTCTTTATAGTGATCTTATTGAGTTGCCGATGGTCAATAGACATTCTAAGTGACCCATCCTTCTGTTTCACAAACACCAGAGTATCCCAAAAGGATTGACTAGGCCTAAAATTCCCTTCTCCAACAAATCATTCAATTTCTCTTTTAACTCTTTCAACTCCATTGGGGCCATACGGTTAGGGGGAATGGAGATAGGTTGAGTATCGGGAAGGATATCTGTGCCAAAATCTATCGCCCTTTCAAGAGGGTCACCGGGAAGGTCATTTGGGATAACATCAAAAGACTTATTTACAAGCGGAATCAACTTTATGGAAGGGACTTTGGACTCCACATCTTTAACCCTCACAAGAAAATACAAACACCCCCTGGAAATCAACTTATGTGCTTTAATGCATGAAATGAATCTATCCTTGACTACCACATCTTGACTCTCCAACTCAAGGATGGATTTATTTGGAAATTGAAACTTGACCCTATGGGTTCTACAATCAATAGAAGCATAGTAGGTATGCAACCAATCTATCCCAAGAATGACATCAAAATCAACCATTTCTAATTCCACAAGATCACAAGGCAACAACTTATGCAAAATGCAAATAGGACAACTCTTATAGACTTTTGAAGAAATAATAGAGGAACCAATAGGAGTAGACACTTCATATGACTCATGCAACAACTCGGGGACAACATGGAGCTTTTTAGCAACAAAAGGGGTAATAAAGGAAAGAGTGGCGCCTGGATCAATCAAAGCATATACATCAAAGTAAAATATTTTCAACATACCGATAACAAAATCAGGGACCACATAAACCCCTTGCCTTCCATGTAGAGCATAAAAATCAATTGTGCCTTGGGGCACCACCTCCACTAATGGGACCGCATTAGCACCCCGAACTTTGCCACAGTTTCTTGGACAATCTACCTTTTGGTGACCAAGCTCTCTATAACCAAAGCATGCATTAGAATCTTTCAAATATGGGCCTTTATGGCCCTTCCCACATTGAAGACACACATCAATGGGAGCCACAACACCAACACCTTGAGGCCTAGGGAGTTCATTTGCAAACCTCCTATTAATAACATGGTCAGACCCTTGGCCTTGATCGAAACGGCCACCCCTTTGGAACTTACCCCCAAGACAGGCCCTCTTGGCCTCATGCCCCTTCTCTTACTCAATTTTATTAGCATAGGTCATTAACTTAGAAAGTCCATGTCACTAATTAGAATGGCGTACTAGCATTCTTCACTTACCAAGTCGGAGACCCCCATCACAAACTTGTTCATCCTAGATCTAGGATCGGCAACCAAATGAGGAGCATACTTTGAAAGTTGATTAAACTTGAGGGAATACTCCTTCACACTCATAGCACCTTGTTTCAAGTTCATAAACTCCACTAACTTTGCTTCCCTAAGCTTAATAGGGAAAAACCGATTAAGGAAAGCCAATTTGAACCCTTCCCAAAGCACCACATTACTAATCCCCTTCTCACCCTTGCATTGGTCACACCATATTTGAACTACCCCTTTGAGTTGGTACACCACCAACTCCTCCTTTTCATTCAACCCAACACCCATGATGTTTAAGATTTTGTAGACATCGTCAACGAACTCTTATGGATCTTCATCCATCTTTAACCCATGGAATACCGGAGGAATCATCCTCATAAAGTCTCTTACCCAAGCTCCAGGGGTAGTAGGATGACGGGCTAGGGCCTTTGATTGACTTGGTTGGCCATAACTTGGGCCAAGCATAGTGAGAGCAACCCAAGCTCACCAACTATAGGTTTCTGCTTGGGAGTTTGGGCCCATCTTCCTCTAGTGTTTGGCATGATCTAGTATAGAAAAGAAAAATCATTAGGGGGGAAAACTTACCACAACTCTATAGCACGACTTAGAACATGAAGAAGGGACATATTTCCTAAAATGTCTCATAGCCTTCTATTTATAGTCATGGCATGCTTCACAACCATGAATAGGATTCTAATTAACATGGTGTGTTGGACTCCGAGGTTATATCAACCTAGTGCTATGATACCAAGTTTGTCACGACCCACGCCTAGGGCCTAAACATGACACGACGTAAGGGAAACTCGAAGAGACCCCAAGCAAGCTCTTAGAGAATCATTACCCATCCTTGGCCGTGGAAGCAATAAATCAAGCATCGATAGATGAAAGGATGGGAAGCCGGGGCTAAGGGAAAACACTCCCATATAATCATACTCAAGAGACAAGAGTCAAGTGCATATCGTAGATACATAACGTGTCTAACAAACCCCTCTAATACATAGATAAGAGCAGGGCCAAGATAAAGAAATCACGCTCACCCTCATAGTCAAATAGAATATAAGAAAGAGTGTCTCAATACATAACAAGATAACATAGAGTAAGGTCCCCGAAGTTGAGGACTCACCAACCAGCTTGAATAGCACTGCACTAGCCACGTGGAAGAGGATGATGATCAAGTTGGGCACCGGTTCTACATGGTGACATCATGTAGTCATAAAGTATATGTTAGTACATTTTAATGTATTATATATGTAGGATTCAATGCAACAAGAATTAAATATCATAACTAAAATGCATAACAATAATCAATAGTCATAATATAACAATATGACATGTACGATCAATACATAAGTAAAACATGGTTAAGTAAATCATACTTACATAGGATATCATATATATCAAAGAGATCAATATAGATTGCCAAATGTATAACCCTTTGGTAGGTTAGTGATGATGCCGTTAGGTGGATGAGTACTAACCCTCATCTAGGTTGGTGATGATGCTGCTCCATCACCATGGTGGAGAAGTACAATCCCTTCCCTAGGTTGTGAGTACAAACCCCCATCTAGGTTAGTGATGATGCCACCCCATCACTAGGTGTAGAAGTATAAACCCTTCCCTAGGTTGACGAGGACAAACCGCCATCTAGGTTATCTGGGTTCTTAGTCCTCCGGAATTGGGCATGGTATAATGAAACACTTTATGTAGAATTTATCATACAAATAAGTTCTTTTCATCATCATATAATCATTCATATCATATCTCATGCTTTGGACCTTCAACTCCTCAAGAAACCACATCCGGACATTTTATCAGACACTTAGAGGGTATGAAATGGTGATATAAAACCATGAAATTTAGAGATGAAATCATGCAATAAAATCCATTATAAAACCATCAATCAACACCTTGCAACACCCTTAAGACATATAAATCAAAACCCCTCATCAAATTTTACAATAGAGCCAAGATTTATAGCTCAAAACATGTCAAAACAGTCACAACTTTACATAGCTTTAACATAGTGTGTAGTGAATTTCACAATATGTAAGACCCATTTGTATATCAACTTTAAATCATGCAATTTAAGTAAAAAGATGCTTGGGTATCATGGGTGAAGGCCACTACCCTAGCTCTATAATCCACCCATCTTCCCTAGTCCCTGAAAGCCCTCCGGGGGCCTATCCCTCTTTCTCCACTCGAGTCTGAAGTTCAGCGGCTTTCATCGTTGACGAACACCTGCGCTAATAAGACAAAGAAATGGAGAGTCTATGCCTTGAATGAATCAGTAACAACGGATTAGTGGAATGAGGGATCAAGAGACGGATAGGGAGGGAATGGCCTCTCAATCATTGGTTGACCTTCCCTTGAACCAGTCACGGAGCTCTCAATTGAGTTGTTTAGGTTCTGGAATTCCATCTCTAGTTGGGGCTTTCGATTCGAAAAAATGTGGTGCGGGTTCATCTCTCTCGACCAGTTCAGGTGAGAGGGAGGGTGATCGAGGGGACCCAGACTTTCGATCTCTTCTCTATGGCGGGAGGTTTCTTTCGTATCAAGAGTGTGTTGGGGAGGCCAGGGAAGATGGATTGGATCGAGAGGCGATGCTTATGCCTCTTCTTTCTCGATAGGATTCCCATCATTTTCAGTCTACGGCGAAGGAGACAAGGGCGAGGCACCGAACATGTTCTACCCTCAACCTCCATCCGTCATTAGTAATCTCAATTCGCTTTTCCTATTCACTAGTACACTGCGCGCTACAACTAGCAGCCCCTTGTATAGGTTGGGAAAAGGCTAGCGCGCTAGCGCGCAACGGCTGATGAAAAGCCAGCAACTTCTTAGGAGTCAGATAGGTTTGGAACCCTATACAAGGGGCTGCTTGCTGCTCGCCCCTATCTCTAAAGTGGCTTATGCACTCCACTTGTTACCACTAAACGACGAAGCCAGGAGCGGAAGGAGGGACTTGAACCCTCAACCTCAGCCTTGGCAAGGCTATGCTCTACCATTAAGCTATTTCCGCCAGCTAGGGTAGTGGCGAAGCACTACTGAGCAATTCACGTATCACTTGATACGGACGACTTCCGTTTTTCCGCCGGACCACAGTCTTGACCTCCGATCGAGCTACGAACACGAGTAGATAGGCGGTTAGGGGGGGAGAGGGTCGGCTGGGCCTGCCTTTTCAATCAATCTCCGGCCGCTCAGTGCCGCTATTGGTGCGAGTTGTAAGGAGTCTTGGTCTCGAGTCAAGCTGGGGCGTCATTTCATTCTCGTAACGGGAATGAGTGCACCGCAAGACCAGACAAGTTGCTCCCTCGCCTCGCAGCGGCGGCATCTGTCTTTTAAGTTAAGTCATTTCCTAAGACGGCTCCTCTTATTCTACGATAATCCAAGCTGCAGCGGCACCTCACGAACTTCTTACTGGGGCAGTACTATAATAGGCATTTGCGAGTGTTTGGATGCACGTGTTTTGTTCATATTCCTGCGCAGTTAAGAGAAAAATTGTCCCCAAGGCAACCACTTGTGTCTTTCTTGGATATGCTCAGTCCGGGTATATATATGCTATGACGTGAAATCCAAGAGGGTCGAACGGCTATCGATCCTGGCCCGATGAGAAAAGGGTTGAACTCATACTTG
>JAABOM020000092.1:19852140-19885103 GCA_011800125.2 Solanum clarkiae | reverse complement strand
ATCTTAAATCTCTTTATATTTCTTGTTTAGTTGATATTATTCACCTGGGGCTTCCGCTAGCTCTATTATCCCAACAGTCGAATTTGAAAGACTCCATTAGCCATTAAAACTTCTAAGAAGCTCACTTTTGAAATTTCACTTGTTCCATGTACAGGTGCATAATTCTTATATAATTGTATAAGTCACAAAAAAATTCATCAAAATACTTATTATATATATATAATGTATTGGTATTGTACAAATATTTATATAATGTGTCGATATAAATAATATATAATCATATGTATATGATGTATAACTATGTAAAATAGATGTATATATATTGAAGTTGTTTACTTCCTCAAAGAAATTTTTTTTCAATACCGACTAGCTCAAATTTTTTTTAAACAATCTCAAATATTAAATATGAATTCTATCTCTCGATATTTCGAGTCTTTTGATATGTTATTGAAGAATTCAACATCTACCATCACCATTGCATATATTTAAAGTGATTTGTGATTATCTCATTATCTAAATTAGGCAAACTTCTGGGGTTGCTTGTGCAAGTTAGGTGAGGATGGAAAAACTAGCAAAATGCATTTCGCTGGCAATATATTTATAATAAATTACACCAGATGTATTCGAAATACATGTATCTGAGTGTGCCAAATACATTATCTGGCAAAGAAAATCTTGCATTTGTTGTTGGGAGTTCACACGAACGCATACAATGTTGTCATACTAATCCACAATATAAAGGTCAATAGGAATTGCAGCTAGGAAGAGACAGTTATTTTTGGTTTTCTTGACATTTGAATTCCACATCCAATCATTTGCTAAGGAAAAATAACATTACTGCTACTAGTCACAAATTGATGTGTGTTACTGTTTAGCCTGCAACAAATGGTTTGTTTGAGTGGTGACAATCTTTATAGTAACAAGTTGTCCATATGCTAGATTGAATAAAATATCAAAATTGAATACTTTTTCAAAGACAAGAATTGAGTTACCTGTGAGTAAAGGAAAGTTCCCAAGATTGCAATGGCAGCACCAAGGGCATTAATTGGTTGAATTGGGATTTGGAAGATGATGATGGATGAGACTATGACAGAAATTCTCTTCATAGTGTTACCAATGCTAAATGTCAATGGGGAGATCTCATTTAGGGACATGTAGGACACTTGATTGTACAAGTGATAGAACACACTTTGGGCCACCACCCACCTATAAAAACAGCAATCACATATAACAATTCAGTTTATACAATCTTGAAAATCTTGTGTTTTTCCCTTTGACCTATATATCACGTGTTTGAGAGACAGGTTGTCTATTACACCCCTTGGGATGTAGCTCTTCCGTGACCCTGCTTTGTGAACCGGACTCTCCTTTTCTCTCTAGGAGGTAGGATTTTTTAAAGATCTTGGAAGTTATTGGACCACTTTTACTATGCAAACCAGAACCACAAAAAGAAATACTATAAACTATGAGCATGATTCCAAAGGTAAACATGTGACATGATACTCGTTTTTGCTTTTTCAAAGAAACTGAAAGTGACATGGGATCTTTCATCAATTTAACCAAAATGCAGTTATTTCAAGAACTATATATGAACTCTAACATCAACAACAACATATCCATTGGAATCCCACAAGTGGGATCTGGGGAAGGTCGAATGTTCGCAGACCTTACCATTACCTCATAGAGGTAAAGAGGCTGTTTCCTGTTGCGTAGAAAGTCGTGCTTACTATCTCCTCCATCGTTGTTATGTAAAAGGAAAACCCTCGTCTCAAAAACTCATAAGCAAAATAAACTAGATATGGCAAAAGGAAAGGAAAAGAAACAGAAAGAGCGACTAATAACAAACCTATATATATATGAACTCACCATATAAAATTAGGGCCAATTTGGGTGACTGCATTCTGCCATCCAAGTGCCCATACTTGTGGACCCTCCACAGCAATAGCAAAGGGAGCCAGAATCAAAAGAGACATCATTGAAAGGCAAGCATAGTAATTCATCCCTCCAACTGACTTCCCCTTCATGCCCTTCTTTGAGAATATGTTTCTGAATACAAATGCCAAGTTTGATACCATTGCCCCCATAAAGCCTGCAGTTTTATCAAGATTAAAGATTGAATGATAGCATAAACAATACACCCTAAGATATAAAATTGTTTTAATTTATTCGTCTTACTTTTCTTTCTCAACAACTCTTTAATTCTAAGATCCAAAAGTCTTTAAACTTTCTTAAACTAGTGTCAAGCCAGAATCAAACAAACAACATGCATTTTCTTCTTACCTATTAGATTGAAGTTGAGTTCAGTAATAGCAGCAAGTCCACAACCACTAATAATTGGCAAAAGGGAAAGGTACACTGGCAAAGGGAAAGTTTCACCCAACAATCTTGAAACCAAAACACTGAAAGCAGGCTCTCCACTCTTGATAATGTGAGTGAATGAAACTGCAACTTTTGACATGCTCACTGTTGCAGCCACATGACCAATTGTGTGAGCCACAGCAACCTAAAAGTTAAAAAACAGAACATGAGTTTCAAGAATGTCAAAAAAGAATGAACTTTTGAAATGGGAAGAAGTTAAAAGATTCATCAATTTTACTTACAGGAAACAAGGCTTTCCAGAAATCAAAGTCAGTGTTTGGAGTTTCAGCAATCTTAGTAGCCCAAGAAACGAACATCATAAGAGAGCCAGCAGCCAGAGAAAGAGTGGAAGTAAGCCATGGAAATGGGAAGGCATTCAAAACCTTCTTGTTGTAGATATTGAAAACAACATTCAAAGCCCACCATGTTGCAAAATAGAGCCCAATCTTGAGCTTCTGAGCAGCAGCAGCCTGAGCTTCTTGGTCAAACTCAATGCTGATTGGTATCGATTGTGGTCGACTAGCTTCATATGCATTGCATTGGACTAAAGGGTCCCTAGATTTAGACAATTTTTGTCCAAATCCACTTAGTACTGCTGAAATGTATAGAGGTTTTCTTGACAAGGTGTTGGGCTTATCACATTGTTTAAAGTTGATGGAAAATGATGGCTTAGAACCCCATAAATTTTGTCTCAAGGGATCAAAATTTGTTATAACTGCATAAGATTGTCCAGCAGAAAAGGCCATCAATGCTATATTTGAAATGTAGTACTAAAACAAGTAAGGCCAGTAGTAGTAGTACTTTAGTTACACAAATGCAAGAATCCTTACTATAGAATGAAATGCACTTTAGGGGCTTGATTTTATACTAGTATTTCTTGGTATGGTCCTCTCAAGGCTAGTTGTGTCCATATACATATTGCAAAAGGCAGAGGTAAATAAATGCTGAGCAAATTCTAGTGTGTCACTTGAACTTGTGCACAAGTTCAAGTCTCAAAACCAGATGGTAAAAATTATTATTACAGTTAGAATGAAAAGTTTCTTGGAATGTCACTTGACTTGTACACAAGTTGAGTTTGGAGTTTTCACCTCTTTTAACCGCGTCTTCACTATTTTTGTATGTCTATCACTCCAACAAACAAACAATCTAGCGGCAATAATAAATATGTATCACTACTCTATTTTTGCAATAATAAGTATTATCATTAAAAGAAAATTTTATTATTATTAAATATCTCTTTTATTGTAGTGTATATATATATGCCTTCTAATTTCATAGATTTAGGTACTAATAAGGTATATGAATAAATTTGTGAAAAAGATTTTAGTCACTCAACAAGAACTTGTTCTTGTTTCGGAAGGTGTAAAAAATAGTAATCTGACTTGACGCCAAAAGTTACAGCTAAGAGAAATAACCACAACCTACAATCAATTGTAATACTAACTTCAACAAGCAATATTAAGATTACAACTCAGTATTTACTCAATTTCTTCTCTCAATACAACTTTAACGATTAGCTCTAGTCACTTACTCAACTCTAACAAAACATAAACTCGGAGTAAAATAATATAAAAATACATTAATAGTTTAAAACAATTAACTGGTTGAGGAACATATATGCAGCTCTGCTAAATGCATAGGCATCGTTGCAGTCACCATCATACTCTTAATTATTGAACTCCTCAGTCACCATCGTTCCTTACAATTTTGCTCAACTTTGGTATGACACATAATTTACCACCTAACCTACTACTTGATTGTTGTACAACTAAGACTTGATATTTCTCTTCTCTTCAATATTCTTATAATTCAACTGTTATATGGATTTACGATATTCTTAATTTTGTTTAAATATTGTGTATGCATTATAAATTCATCAGATATTTTAATTGTGAACTCAATTACTATTATATATTCACTGAAGGTCATGACGGAGCTAGAAATTCAAAATCTATGCTAAGAAAATTCAACAAATTATTTATATCAAGATATGAATCCTACAAATATATATTCTTCTGGTCCATTTACTTTTCAAAGAGCACTATTGTACTGGTTCACATATAAAAATATCGTGTTGTTAACTTAAATACAATATTTAATTTAAATTATTATTTCAGTTTTATTATTTAATATTGTTAATTTTATTGTTAGATAATTAAAAAAAATTTCACGTTCTATAATGATTGATTTGGTATGATCATATTGTTGCCGTTTATAGAGTATTTAATTACCCTATCTTTTTAGTAGATTTTGCATCTCCTCTGTAACCTTTTTTTTAATGAATTTATCATTCATTAATATGCGATATTATATAATATTAAATCAAAAAAACACAGAGTCTACTTGTTGAAGTTTGCGGTTCAAAATTGAGTAGTAGGAGCAATCATCAATTTATTGTGGGCCAATGTGGTGGAAGAAGATTCATTACCAACCCTTGATGACTGCCACTGTAGTCTGAATGTGACTGGTGAAGCCTCTACTCACCGCCTACATTTTTCTTTCTCTGCACCAACAATATCGACTTATCGTGGACATATTCATAATTGCCATTTTTTTGTAAGGGCAGTGATTATCGTTAAAAAATTAAATTCAATCATAATCTGAATTATTTGGGTAAATTTAATTTTTAAATTTTCAAAATTGATACTATTTTATTTGATTTTGATTTTACTAAAGAAAAACTACAAAAATAATCAAATCAAACTGTATATATAAATTTTACATTTATTTATATAGTATTTATAAATAATATATAAATATTTTATTAGATGTTAATTAACTTAAATCTTTAACTTTACCATTTATATTTAAAAATTCTCTTGTTAGTGTTGTGATATGTAGTTTCTTGTAACCTCTCACCAGATAGTCATTTGATTATTGAGATTTGCTTTTTTTCTATAAAAATTTGATCTTTGTTTTATTATGATGTTAGTATTAATTAATTAAATCACTTTGTACGTGTATAATAATTTTAATATTTTTTTAACTAAATCACATAATAAATCTAGTATTATTGCTTAATTGAATCCACAACAACTTTATGTAGATTGTTCATCTACTAGGTGTAGGTGTCTATTGAGATATCTATGTCCTCAACAAACTTATTACTTTCAAACTCAAAAAAAGAAAAATAAAAAAAATAAACCAAACCGACAATAACCAAATGAATGGTTATTTTTTTATTTGGTTTGGTTTGGTTTGATTTGGTTTAAAAATTTAAAAAAATCGACTAAATTAGTCTGATTATGGTTTTAACTAATAAACGATCCAAACCGAACCATGAACACCCTTATGTAAGAAGATTTAAAATTTTAAAAAGTGAAGATACAAATTAATAGGAGAAGATTTGATATTCATTATATATACATAAAAAATTATTTTTATCATATATAAATAGGACTATAATTTTTCGCTAAAGAAACCCTAATAGCTATGTGGCTCTAGTTGCCTGTTTGTATTTCTGTGGCGTCGTTCAATTTCCTCTCTAGACAGCTACATCCTCGAAGATCAACTACTGTTCAAATACTGGTCAAAATGTCCGTGCTTCACGTGACGACAGAAAAATCAACACAATAACATAAATCATAAATAAGCTAAATTATAAGATATTAATTTTTAAATATGCTAAGATATTTTATATTTGTTTTCGATTTATCGGATTTTAATTCTTAACGATTAAATTTTCAATTTACTCATTAAGAAAATACTCATAAAATAAATAGGTACTTCTCTAACGATGAGGTACAATAAAACAAACAAATCAATTGAGTACCTAAGTTTAATAATACGTAATAATTGACCTCATATTCTAATTTACTTTCTGACAGAAGGGTTATACGTTGGAAACCAAGCAAATACATGATTTATGAGTACCAATTTAATTAGTATCAACTAATGTTAAACTATTAATGTTTAATCATAACATTTTTTTCAGCTTAATTTATCGATCAGTTCAGTTTTTGCACATTCCAGGCTAAACATCCTATTTTTTTTTTGACATAAATTTCATAGATCAAAATTATAAATATCCTAATTTGATACTGTATGTCATGACAGAGAATTTTTGAGTAAAAGAAACGCTTGATATTATTTATGGAATAGAACTATTAGTACTCATCTTGGAACAAACCGTTACAATAGTATTGTTTTAACAACATATACTATATAGTAATTAATCGTCATGTCTAGTAACATAGAACGTAAGCAGTTGACCTTGCACTTAGGTACTAGTTATTTTAATGGTGGTACCCAAAATATGTCAGTGATGCTATTCAAAATATTTTAGCTACTTTAAATAATTTCACTGTCTTGCTGTAACAAGATCCAGAGATCGATTGAGAAGAATAAGGTTGCATTTAGTGCCTTAGCATATGCTCTTATTTAGTCACATAAATTGAGATGATGAGATATACCTATAAAGCTATTGTTCATTGCACATGCAACGGTGATTCAGCAAAATCATCAAACTTTCTTCCTATTATTGCATTTGAATATGCATTTGAAAATTAGAAGATAAAATTCGGTCATAAAATTAAGAGGTGGGAGCCAAAAATCCATACAAGAGGATTCAGTAGTTTATATATGATTAAAGATTATCTGCGTGGTTCAATTGAAACCCTTTCCCTTGTTTCAGATCATTTAAATTATGAATCTGCCTCTATAAATGTAAACAATATTGCATGCATGCTAAGAAAACTTGTAGTAATTATTTATACTAACCAAAAAACTTGTCTTTCCAATATGATAATCACCCAAGAGGCTAATTTCCTCCATAGAATCCTTGTTGGCTAGACAATTGAAAAAACATTGGTGGTGGGAGAAGATGACATTATATGTCGATTGGTGGTGATGATGATGATGATTCACTTGTTAGAAAGTAAGGTGAGGGCGTTTTTTGGATCGTGTACATTAAGGAAGGGATGGTGGGAAGAAAAGTGAGTTTTAGAAGAGTTAAGTGTTGAATCGGCGGGTAATTCTTGGGAAGGAGTGAATCTTTCAATTTTAGTGACTTCATCACAAATTCCACCTGATTTTGACATTACTCCATAAAAACGAATGACTACTTATCACTCATTACAGCTACAAAGTAGTTCAAATACATGTATTACATACTAATTCGACAAATTTTGTACATAATAAACCATGACAGTAAGAATAGGTGGTGTTATATCCTATTCGGTATTATTCTCATACATACTAATTTACGGTAAAGAGAGAACGGAAGAAACAAACTCACAATACGTAAAACGCAATTCGTCTATTTTGTTTTATCCTCTAAAATTAATTAGCAAGGAGCGGTTGAGAAAAAATGCATAGCAATTTGCCATGATAAACTATTCTTTGATGAAATTGTCTCTCAACAAACATATTTCAAATAGTAATTTACATGTCAAAAATAAGTTACACATATACATATTAAGTAGGGGAATTCTGCTGCACATCTGAACTATGACTGACCTGTTTCTTGTTCTCACTGTTCTTACGTTTCAGCATTTCTTTTATCTCAGCTTCTCTTTTATCAACAAAGTCTATCAAGCTGCTAAGTGACCGGAGGGAACGCCTACTAGACCGTGCAGATTCAGGTTCACTCATCTCCGGCTCCTCTCTCTCGGGGTCAAACCTCAGGAATTGACAGTAAACTCTGCAGAAAAACACTACAAGAGCAATCACACAAGCACCGCCACACACAACATATAGGCCCCAGAAGCTCTTCAGGGAAAGACGAGTGTCGTCCACTTGGTTGTTTTGTGAAGAGCATCCATTGTTAGATAACCATTTGTCATGGATCCTTTGTAATTCACCATTTTCTGAGAGTTGAAGGATAGCAGTTGACAAGTCAACAGCCAAAGGAGAGTCCCTTTGAAATGCCTGACCAAAGATAGTTAACATCAGATTGGCTTTGCATCATTACAAGGAGATTAACATAATACTCCCTCTATTTCAATTTGTTTCTCCGATTTTGACTTCAAAGTAAAAGAAACTTTTTATATCTTGTGGTATTGAATTAAGGATATGTAGAATAACCAAAATTTCCTTTAACACTGCCATGTGGAAGGTCAGAATTAAAGAGTTGCCAAAAAAAGAAAAGAGATTGATTATTAAATGGACTAAGAAAGAATGTAAGGCAAACAAATTGAAACGGAAGGAGTATTTTGTACTTCTCATTTTTCTCTATTCCAATTTTGAATTGAGTTCTCTTTATTCCTGTTCATTGGGGTTGGGGGTGAAAGGCAATTCAGATCATTTGTAAGTCGTAAATATAGTTTATGGCGAAAAGACCGCTATCTCATCATACCAAAAGCAAAGGAAATACTTACAAAGCCCCATCCGCTCTTTGTGAACTCCCGTCCTACAGTCCTGTATATGCATTTGTTATTAGACAAAAACAGCTCAATATAAGGGAGCTCATCGACGATGGCAGCAACACCACCACCTTGTGGACCTTTCTGGAGGGTGCTGACATATTCATCTTCGCTTTTTATTATTCGGAGCCGTGACTTCGGAACACGTAGCTCCTCAATGAGATAATTGTATGCAAATGACCCATCCTGGACTCCTATAGGATCAGAGCTTGAGATTAAACTGTCAATTCCTTCAATTCCCGAAGACAGCTTCTGCACTGTAAGGATAGACGTCAAGCTAGCTGTATAGCTCGAATTGATAATCAAAACCACAAAGAGCCAGAAGATCAGCACACAGCGTCCCAAGGTGCTCAATGTGTTCTCTCCTGTGTTCATTCACAACGAAGAGTGTCAGCTATGCAAAGGATGAACCAAGTATCATAATAATACCTTACTAGAAAAGTTCAAGAAAGATATACTTACTGTGCGCGAAAAACATGGTTGAGAAACTAAACCTGAAAGAAAATTGGATATTACTACCAGGGTTAATATACATGTAAAGGCAATGGCATAGCCAGGAATTCAAGTAAGAGGATCCCCCAAAAAAAAAAAAGGAATTCAAGCAAGAGGATCAAAGCAAAACAGTTCTTATGCCAAGGAGATTCAACAACTTATACATATGCAAAAATATTTCATTTTTCCCTATCTACATAGTGTAACTTCTAAGCGAAGGGGATTCAACTGACCCCCCGCACCCCCTCTGGCTCCACCCCTGCACAGGCACAATGATTTTACTAATAGAAAGGATCCTCTTGATATTCTCAACATTAATGATGCCACCAGAATTCAAATTGTGCAAAGCAAAGAGTCAATTTTTTGTTTGATTCATCTCCAATCAAGGCTCCCCAGTATGCAAACTGCCATCATAATTAGCTTCATGCTAGTACATTAAATAAAAGCTTGCAATCAAACAGCACACTTATTCTCATTTCAGGAGAGGTTATAGCAGTAAGAAGTACTAACCAGAACACTGTAACAAGTTGTTGCCTCGGTGGACCACGGAACTCGGGATTCATCCGATGCTCAAGAATCCAAACAACAAATCCAACAAAGAGGAAGAACACCCCAGTTACACACCACATTTGAATTGTAAATGGCCTAAGGAAAGCCCATGGACTGGATTTGATCTCTTTGACAGGAGCAACTACGACGAGTCCAGATTCCATATAAGGTTGTGTGAAGTCCACAATCCTTGTGCGATTTGTCGTAATTGAAATATCCCCAACAGCTGCATCATATTTCTAACAAACAAATGAACCCTGATAAGTGCTCTAAGAAAGTTCTCATTGTTTTATGCATACACAACTGTTCTTACTTGAAGGCAGAGATAGAATGCTACATCAGTAAGGAGTACAGAAAAGAAACTAAATTTTCTTGGATTCCTCCCTACCAATATTTAAGGAACTTTAACAGACGACTTTACTCAATATACTGAATGTATAGACAATTGCTACCAACCAACCTATTCAGTTCAACTACGTATTACAACTTACTGGATCACATTGCATTAGCAACAGTCACAAAGACATCAGTTTATATCAATCTGAACCAAACATTTGTGTAATGCATCCGTAATCTTTGACAAATTCACATTAGTACAAAATCCACCTTTGGTCACGCATATTACACTTACCCTATGTAGAACTATGATACTTCTAATCTGCGTCAACGATCACTATCACATTATATATATATATATATATATATAATAGGAATCACTTTATTTCCTAATTAGTTAGTGTCCCATCACAAAATCGTGGTGCATAGATATTGAAGCTGAGTAGATATAGACATATAGTCAGACTGGCTAGGATATTTTTGTCATAAATACTTGGTTGTTGAACGTAGCTGCAAGTACTCACATTTTGTGCAACATCATCCACTAAGCTGTTGAACGAAGGGTTTCTTTTTCCATCACCATATAAAATGTATACAAGAGGGACAGGGTAAGCCAACAACTTTAGTGCAGCCTCAAACACATCAATGCAATATCCTTTCACCCCAGAAGGTCCTTTGTCTTTCTTCACAAACTCTTCAAAAGTGACACGGAAAGGAACGGCGATTCTCAGGGGTTCTCCATTATTGGGAAACACCCATCCTCGAGGTTGTCTTATAGTTTCTCCAGGCCATATAGCATTATATAGATGTTGGTTACTGGTTGAAGAGTTTGCAGGCTTTGTGTATAAAACCTCTGGAGTTACAACAGAGAGACCAGAATAGTTTGACCAGTAACCTATAGTGCGTAATCCAGTTCCAACTACGTTAAGAACATCATATGCTGGATGAATCAAATTCTTCTGGGGATCAAACTGAATCTGACCAGTTAGACCTGTGAAGTTCATGCCTACAAGTATCTGGAGTAGTTTCTGTCCTTGGTCAAAAACTCGGAGGGATGACAAATTCAGAGCGCTTCCATTGGTATTATGCAAACTGGGGTCATCAGAGAAAGTGACATTTCCACCATTCTTGAAGAAAAGGTCAAGAGCACGGGCAACCAACCAAACTGTATCATAAGCATAAAGTGCATAAGAATTAAACCTTGAAGATTTTATACTCCTCAAGTTTTTCCATCGAGATGCAAATGTCTTTTTCTGGTTAGAATCTGGAGTATGATGGCGAAGCGCGACAACCCCTTGTAGTACATCCATAGTATCTTTATTAAAATCTGATGAATCCAAAACAGATGGAAGCCAATCAGTAGCAATCCAGACATAACCATTACTCGTCATTCCCAATTCTTTTGCCTTGGAAAAAAATGATAGACCAGTATCAGGATTTACATGAACAATATAAACTCGTGCCTCCATAAGGTTCACACTGACTAACAAGTCATCGATATCACTCATAGTAGCTCCAGGAGAAAAGGCTGCTTTATAAGAGATCTTGGCCCGCTTCTTTGCAAGGGCATCACCCAACACAGATATCCCATTTCTACCATTGTCATCATCAACAAATATGGCTATAACCTCCTTCCATCCATAATAATCAACCAGATCAGCAATAGCATACATCTGGAAGTAATCATTTGTGACAATTCTAAGAAAATATGGGTACTGAAGAGAGGAAAGAGTAGGATCAGTTGCGAAAGACAAAAGTGGGACACGAAGTTCATTCACTACATGAGAAATGACATGTGCAATTCCTGAGGATTGTGGACCCACTGCAACAACAACTTCTTTCTCCATCAGCTGCAAAGCTGCAAAGCAAGTATGTCTGTCAAATACTAAGAGGGGTAAAAGAATAAAAGCAACAGATGAAGTTAAGGTAAATAACTTAAATGTGTCAGGAACACAAGCACCGGTTATGGTTTTGACAAAACATTCATGTCTATAAACAATCCTTTATCAGACATTGAACTATTCCAAATTTCTGAAACAGGATATGAACTAAACCCTGCTTCCGCATTTCTCAATAGCAAAAGTACTTATTGCTTCATGGTCCATTTCAAGTCTAAATCCGTTTGTGATAGTTTACATTTTTCAAAAACTCCCCAAATACTCCATTGTACACTTCTCCCAAATGCAACCAGGTCCACGATGTTTTAAAATTAAGCAAGCAGAAGAAAAGAAAACCCTCGCCCCCTTATATATGAGCAAACTAATCAAGCAAGGGAATTGGATTGACTAAGCACATCTTAGTCTCAAATTTATACATAAAATGGGGAACACCGCATTTGTTGATAATACTGATGTTAAAGAAATCGACTATAAGATATCAATTAGACACCAATACTGTTGAGAACTAAGTAGCTTTAATACAAACAAGAAAATTATGGTGGGAAAAAAAAGGCCTTTACCATCAATCGTGCCAATGAAACCACTGCAATTTGTATCCTGCAATACGACGTTCAATTTGGTCCCACTAAGTATAGTAGAATCAGCATTAACATCACCAACTGCAGCTAGAATGGCTGGCATTACAGAACTTCCAATCACTGAATTTACCGTGAATAAGGCTCCAAAATTCACCACTTTTGGCGTGGACAAGGAAGAGACAGTGGCATTCCCAGTCCCACCAAGAACTATCATAGGCAACCATATACATGAAACCAATAAGAGAAATGCTCTCCTCTTCACTCGGGCCTCCATCGCTACCTTCCAGCAAGCACGACTTGAGCTAGCCTTCCGTGTAGCTTTGGCCCAGAATTTGTATTTGTGTTATAAATATCCACTTATCAAGAACCAGTAATTTGCTTTTATAGAATCTAAAGTCATAAACTCAAAATCCTAGCTCCCCATCTGTCAACAAATGACTTGAGGATTAACTCCCTCACTGTTTCTCCAAAAAAACAAAAAGAACTACTGTCAACAGATGGAATATTAAAAAGAAGCTTAAAATCTCAAATCTTCAAGGTAAAAATTCAAGATTATATGCAAGGACCCTCAAAAGATAAGAACTTGACAAATCATGGAGTTCCAATGTGAGCCTCAGAGCAAGAATCTGAAGATAGATAGATGCCCCATTACTGTCAGCAGTTGTCCTAATCAGAAAACAGAAAAGGGGGGAAAATTATCTCAAGAAAACAACAAAATCACATGATTTGATTCCCAATAGAGAAAGAATATAAATCACCCTAAACACAAAGCTTAAACAAGGTAATCAACATTAAAATATATTATTATAGAGAGTTCAATAAGGCAACAAGTCAACCACCATAGTCATAGAAGCTACAGAAATGTGTGGACTAATTAATAATAAATGAAATAAGTTGGGGCAAAAAAGGTTGAAACTTTGCCTTGGGATGAATAAACAAAAGGATTACCTGTAAGTGACGCATGACTAAGTTGGAACAAGAAAGTGAAGAGCAGCTTTCAAGGAGATTTTAAGTTGGAACAAGAAAGTGAAGAGCAGCTTTCAAGGAGATTTTGGACGGAGGAAAAGTGTGCCAACATTCTTGCAACCTCAGTAAAGAATGATTTTTTTGTTCCTAGCTTTGTGCCTCTCCACTTTGTGACAAAGTAAATCTCATTGTGACAAAAAATATTTTTCTTTTTAATAAGACTGCTTTGTTTGAACTAGCTATTAGATGAAATAGTCATGTTATCACTTCATGAATGGAAAGAATCTTGATAGCAAATTCTGGTCAAAGAGTCACTGAATTTGATAAGTTGTCCACAAAATAAATATCATGTTATAAATATTGCACACCTACCGTTTGGATAGGTCGTAGGTGAGGGGCCTACTTGTGTATGTGAAACACGTGGATTCTTTCCCCTCAAGACTTTGTCCAAGTCTTACCATTTGGTGTATATATATAAATTCGGATTTCTTCCTAAAATTTTATCAAAGTCATTTCGTCTCTTGCTAGAACAAGAGAGAAATTCAATCGATAGATCCTTCTAATAGGTCTTCTCAAAGACAATATGAGAAGTTGTTTGAATTGCGTATGATTCTATATATTATGTAGTTTATAGGATTTAATTTGTTTATACTTTTATTTGAATCGATACTCAATATTACTTTTAAAACATGCAATGATAATCATATAATAATATTATCTATAATAAGTCAATATTTAAATTATTTCTCTGAAACTGAATTAAACTAAACAAAATTTTTACTGACTGAAATTACTTTCTCAAACTAATAACGTTTTTCCATAAATTTCACCATGTTATTTTCAAAATGAAGTAATGCATTTGGGATAACTCAAGCTCCCTTAAATCTCTTCTTTTACTAGTAGCTTAAAAATAAACATTTACTTTTATTTAAAACAAATGCATAATGTATAGCAATGTGAAACCTTCGATAACTCAATAGCGTTCATGTGGAAAATAAGCATGATCAATAATCAAGAATTAAAATCATATAATAAATCACACATTCAACGATAGAAATTCGAATATAATAACAAATAACAATAAAAACTCAAAACTTCACAATAAGGATTGTGTTAGATCCTAAGTTAAACTCTTACTAACTGAATTTAGGTGCAGGACATGTAGATGAACTAAACACTATGAGTAGCCTTACATACCTGGAACACATACATTTTCGAAGAACTTGAAAAATATGCTCGAAATCCTAGTTTTTTTCCTTTTGAAACTTTACTCCAAATCTTGAGAATGTTTTTTAGAGTAATGGGATCAAATAGTAATACTCAGGACCTTAATTAGGTGCAAAATCATCAGGGGATTAAACTTAGAAGGTGAAAAGGGACTAAAATAACCTCTCTTAAAATGATGTGAAAGTCGTATATGGTGTCATTTATGTTTTGTAAAAACTTCTACGACCCATCGAAACTTGGTTGAGACTTGGGGTTTCAGGACTACACTCTACGAGACCAAACTACAGTCTGTGATATTTTTACGATCCGTAGTTAGGTTCGTAAAAATTGAATCAAAAAATTCTCTGATAATTTTTAAGAACTTTTTCCAGGAGTGAACGGGACAAGTTGTACACGCCATCTATGGTTCTTAGGTCAAGTTCGTAGGTATTGACCTAAAAAATTCTATTCTGATAATTTTTTGTAAAACCATCATAATTTCTTACTCCAAACTTCAAGTGAGTCAAACTTGATGGCATTGTAAAGAAGATTCATAAACCTTCAATTTGATACTCTCTCTGTTCACTATTAGATGTTAAATTTTAGCTTGACACACCTATTAAGAAAACAATGATTAGTATTGTGACATTACCATTTTACCTTTATAAATTGATAAAAATATTCATTAAAATATAGTTCAAATTCTAATACATTTAATATCATGAATACAATGACAAGTGAAAGTGTTTCTTTATTTAATAATATTTATGTTTTTTCAAAAAATATTGTAGGTAATTTAAAGATGAATTGATCATTGAACATTTTAAAGAAATTCTTCATTTTTCAAAATATTAACTTTTCAAGTAAATTGGGGGTAAAATAGGTTCAAAAAAATTATTCTATCTTGATTTCTCTAAAATGACAAGTAAAAATGAAAATCAAATTAGAAAAATTTTGACATTTAATAATGAATGGAGGGAGTAGGTTACAAACATCTAACTCTTTATACAATGAGAAATATAATCATTTGAAGTTGATCTTTGCATGAACTAATGTAAAAAAAACTTAATCGGTAGGAAAGTTTTAAAGTCGACAAAGTACTAAAGAGATCTCTTATGATTCTAAATCACTTTTAATACATTTTTCGCATATAGGAATGAAGCTTAACACATACGGATAAGTAGGACATCAGTCGGTTCAAACTTACATATTAATTATGATAAAAAATTTAAATATTTAAAAATAGAGTTGCGAGATATAACATAAGTGTAATTTCTAAAAGTATAAAGATGGAAATAGAAAAGTACCTTATTATAGTGAAAAAATATATGATAACTCATTGTCCTTAGAAGAATAATTACTCAAATATAAGAACAAATAATTGAAAGGTTATTGGTTGGAAAATAAAAGGAGAACATTTCAAATAAAAATTTAAAATAACTACTCTTATTGCACAGGTGGATTTTTAAAAGAATTGCCTAAATTAGGCATAAGTCATTTAATTTTGAATTCATCGTATAAATCTCTATCAAAATATTTTTTAAAAAAAATGTCAAATTATAGTAAAAGAAGTATATCTCAGCGAATACAACAAAAGAAATGTATTTAGCCCGTAATTAGTACTTTTTTGACTTGATATGATGCTTAAAAAAAATAATCACACTACATAGAGGGAGTATTAAAGAGTATGAGGCTGAAAAGTAGAGATAGGAGTAGAATATAAGGAGTGAAAATGTAAATGTACCAAACTTAAGGCTTAATTTACTGAATTCTAATATAAGAAAATTCCTGATCCTGACAGCAAAGCGCTTACCTTAGCTGCCTTCAATTCCTTATTTCAATTGATCCGTTCTTATTATCCTCTTTTCACACTAATCAAAATCTTGGAGCAAACCCCATCCACCAATCTCTGGTAAAAAAATGATCTTCTCATCTATGTTAAAGTTTTAGTATTTGGATTTTCAAAGATTGCAACTTTTTCTTGTTTTTTGGTTCCTAAAGATTCTAGAGCAACTTTTTTGTTTTCTATTGGTTGTTATTCATTAAAACCCCATACGATTGTTTGGTAGAATTTGATTTCTTTTCTTCTTTCAGTAATGGGAAGTCAGGGCAACACTTGGGCGGATCAATGGGGCAGTCAAAACGACACCGTGGATGAAGATTATGGGAGCAAGGGAAAAGGCGGCGGCGGTGGCAAGAAGATGGAAAAGGTGACGGCGGTGGCGTCGGCGAGTTTCGGAAAGGCGAAATCGGCAGCGGCGGTAGGGGCTGACAAGGCGAAGGCTGCGGCGGTGGTGGGTGCAAAAAAGGTGAAAAGTGGAACTTCATTGGGGTTTAAATGGATTAAGGATAAGTGCCAGAAAAAGTAATTTTATATTTTGTTTGAATCAAAGAAAGGGTTTCTTATATGTATACAGATTGTTTTTGATGAACTAAATCTCAATGTTTGAATTTGATTGTTCAATTCTATTCTGCATATTGAGTTTTTGACTCGAGGGTTCTATTCTATGCATCTTGTTGGTAAGATGTGCATACATTTAACACTACTATTGGTAGATCGAACTCACAACCTCACCACATCAATGCATGTGGTTGAGATTAAATTATTACAAAAAAGTTATAATTTTGCCATTATTTACTTTTAGCAATATAATCCCATCATTATACTCCTAGGAGGACCTATTCACTTACCAAAACAACCCCTTAATATAATGGAAATTGTCTGACGTTATAAGTTCAAAATATCATTGTGCATCAAGGTTGACATTGGCTACATTATTTCTTCCTAAAAACAAGATTAATTTTTTTGCAGGTTGATGATTAGAGTGGCTGAACATCTTAATCTGTTATTCGTTAATTCTTTGAAACACTTTAAATTAAATGTCCATGTCTTAGTTTTAAGAAGATAAATGACTAACAGCTAAAAATAAGTCAAAGGAATCGAATATGATTATCGAATAAAAGTGGGATGACTTTAATGTAACAAAAAGAAAGAAAACACATTTCGTATGATAAATTTTAAGATTTGATGATTTTTATGTAATAAAACATAAAACGGTAAAATAAAATTTTGTACCGATTTTTAAAGTTGATGACTTTTTATGCAACAAAAAGATAAAAAAAAAATTGTATAATAAATTTTAAAGTGAGATGACTTTTATCTTCAAAGAAATTGCGATAAAACACAAAGTTAAATGACCAGAGATGATTTTAGAGCAAGTGGATCAAAAAATAATTTTTCTATTCGAAAATCAAAACAGTGAGGGTACGTGTTGGGGTCGTGATGCGGACCTGTCATGCACCCACACTTATGTTTTTTTTTAATTTTTTCGATGAGAATTGAAAAAATTAATAGGAAAACGATTTATGAAAAATTACACATAAAACGCATTTGATGAATGCGATTTATGTATATTTTTATAGAAAACTAGTTTTTCAGCACATTTTGAGTTTTCAATCAAAAATTGTACTGGTGCGCTATTCCGAAGTTGAAACTTTTTCTTTTCTTTTGAGGGACATTCTAGACTTTTTTCCACCCTCCTAGGCTCAATCCATGACTAATATAAGTCATCTTTGGCTTAAAAAGGATTTCAAAACCTATTTTAAAATTCCTTAGGCAAAAACTAAGTAGAAACCTTGAGCAAAGAAGAGGAGAAAGAGCTAGGGTTCAAAGGATTGAGACTAATTTCTAGAGAAATTCGGCGTCAAACTCCATACCAGGTATGTAAGGCTATCCAAAGTATGGGATTCTTCTCCCAGTACAATTTTTTAATGTTTTTACTGAAACTATTTTACTGTATCTATATTTTTTTGAAATGATGATCATCATAATTGAATTACTTGCTTAAATGGTTTAATTACATTATCTATTTGATTATATATATTCTACATGATTTCTTGAAATGAATAGTCTTAAAAAGACAAGTAAAGAAGGTAAGATTTTTGGCTGAGAATCCGGCTTAAATAAATTTATATAAGTTATTCTAAATTTTAGAAAATAAAGTTAAAAATAAGGAAAAAGGAACTTTGAAAAAATAGATGAATTTATAGAAGTTATTCTAAATTTTTAAAAATAAAGTTAAAAATAATAAAAAAAGAAATTTAGAAAAAGTAGATAATCATACGTGTCCAAACTCCGCACCACATCCATTCCCTCTAAATAACTACCTTACCTTACACAATCACAATTGAATCCAAAAACAGATGGGTTCTACTGACTCATCATACCAGGTACCCATACTTTCTTCTTTTTTTTCCTCATCTAATTGCTTGCTTCACATTAAGAGTGTTTTCACGATATCAACTTTGATACAGCCAAATGAATTTGAAATTGTTGAAGATTTTGTAAGTTAGTTGGATTGCAGGAGCAGAAGTAAAATCAATTATGATTTGGGGTGTGTTTGATATAAAGGAAAATGCTTGCTGGGAGAATGAATTTGTTTCGTATTTGCACAAAACTTATGGATATTTATATGTAATCTAGCAAAACGCTGGAGAGTGGGGAGAGACAATGAACTTGTATGGATATTGTTTTTCCTTCTTCCATTGGAGAAGTCAATTTCCTGAACTTGTTTTCCAAAATGTCTTAACACCAATTATATGTGGCACCATAAACTAGTATTGCTTGTAAGACAATACCAATTAGTCATTCCGAGTTTGATCACAAAGGTTACCTTTTCCTGTCATATAAATGCCATGTCCCACTGTACCTTCAAGTTCCCCCACTAAAAGGCAATTTTGCACTTGTTATATATGTATGTAAAGCAATTTTTACCTATATACTTGGTATGAATTTCCAAGAAAGTTCTAGTTTTAACTCAGCTAGAACGATATACTCCAGGAATATATTCAAGAAACATGAGTCCTCGGTACTATTGGTGATTCTCAAGTGCAGAATGTTTGCAATTTCAACACAAACACCAAGTCTCAAACCCATGGCATCATCATCAGAATGGATGTCTCCTGCCTCCACTTCCTTTCAAAAGGTTTTGCCACTCAATTTCTGTTTGTTAAGAGTAAAATCAAATACACTTTCATGCAACCAGTGTTTTAGGGTAGCATATACCTTAATTTTGGATATAATTTATGCTTTTCTATACTTGCGTATCTAAATTCTTTTGGTCTAACTCAATCAATGAAGCTAAAATTCTCTACTCTTATGAAAACATGTGAAACCTATGTGCATGAGTAGAGCCACCTTAAGCAAAGGGTGGTTTGGTCACGCCCCTCGCTGGAAATTATGTGGTGTACAATGGTTAAATCTTAGCTATTATGAGTGTATATTTTATTTTGTAGACCCTTCGCCAAATTCCTAACTCCGACACTGCTTCGATTGCATTGTTAAATTGTGGATATCTATCTGGAGAAAATTTCTTCATTTTCCCTGATGTAATGTCGCTGTCGTTCTCTCTTTATAGAACTGTATTTCACAAGGCGGCCCATTTTCTTCAAAGCAAAGTTCTTTTCTAAGAGGTCAATATCATGTTACACGCTTCCTTGGGCTCAGTCGAACTGGACAAAGAAGAAGAAATGCAGGTGAATGGTTCATCCAATTATGTTTTTATTGCTTGTGTAAATTTAGAGGTAGCTGACTTTTTTACATTTTGTGACTGAAGTGACTATCACTACCAAATGCAAAGACTTCCATGCTTAAACCTTCGGTCATTGCCTTGTATTTTCTAAACAGAGTTAATTTTCAATGCTGCCTCGTCTTGCCAGTTCTTTCATTGACTACATTAAGTTCTTCTTTGTTCTTGCATGTATATGAGTAGTTATCATCACTTTGTAGCATCCTGGCAATGTTTTTTTGTGAATTCTTATAGCATCATCATTGTAACTTAATTTTCTGGATCAAATAAAATGAATGAGCAGACTTAATGCTATTTCTTCTCATAATCTATCTTACTAAGGTCTCCTCTGAGCAAAGGCAGAGTTGGTATTTTGAATATAAGAATGATGACTTCAAGTGCTTGTATGGGTCCTGAAGTTAATGTGTACATATTCAATGAATTTCTTAACACAAATATAATGTTTGAGCAAAAGCTATCGGGTTTGACCGAACCCGTATCTGGGTTTCTAACTCCGCCCTTCTGAACTTGTTATGTGGTAGTAAAACGTTGTTATGTGTTCTTATTTTCCCATAATCCTGTTCCATTTACTAATATGGCCTTAAGTAATCATGATTGCTCCTACATTTTATTTATTAATACTGAAGGTGCTGTCGTATCACCATGTCGTGTCCTTCCACTTACCGAGGAAAACGTTGAGATGGTTCTAGAGCAAGTCAGGCCAGGCCTAATGGCTGATGGAGGGAATGTGGTATTACATGAGATTGATGGCCTAGTTGTAATTCTTAAACTTCAAGGAGCATGTGGATCTTGTCCAAGTTCAACAATGACACTTAAAATGGGAATTGAAACTCGTCTTCGGGACAAAATCCCTGAAATAATGGCAGTAGAGCAGATTCATGACTCTGAAACTGGCCTCGAGTTAAATGAGGAAAATATTGAAAAGGTACAATATCTCCTTGAGTAGATTTGTCATGTGACCATTCAACTAATAGTTATTATCTCAGAAAGTCACATTTCTTTGTTAAAGAACAAATTATGACTTCTAGTGATGATAACTATTAGTTGCGCGACCATCTGAGCAATCAACTCAATTACTCTTTACTTGTTATGAGTAGTATACAGACACCAAAATAATCCAATATTGAAATTTTCAATAATGTCAGCTTCTTGGAGAGATTAGACCCTACCTGGTAGGCGCCGGTGGTGGAGAACTGGAGCTAGTACAGATTAACGACTACATTGTTAAGGTTCGGCTAAGTGGACCGGCTGCTTCTGTGATGACAGTTCGTGTAGCTCTTACTCAAAAATTGAGAGATGCAATACCAGCTATTGCTGCTGTTCAGTTGACAGATTGAAGAAAATGCTCAGCCATACGACGACATTTTCCTGCAAGAACTTCAGCAGTTAGTAAAGATTTACAGCATCATTAATGGTATATATGTAACATTCTGTTCTTACCCTATTGCAAGAAACAGGACAAGAGTTCTATGAAGTTCTCGTCGATTCGTTACCTGCCAAGAAGTAGGAAACTTCACTTGGAAAGATGGTGTTTTCTTTTAATCAGGAAAAGGTTAAAACTTTATTCAACAATAGCCAGAGGATGCAAAAATGCAGTACAAAAGTAGAGAGCTCCTGTTTAAAGATAGATTTGTTAAAAACTTTGGAAAACCAAGGTTTTTCTCAGATTTTACACGTGTGATACATGTTCCTTCTATTTCCCCAAGTAAAGCCCTTCGCATTGCAATTCCCGTTAAGCCTGGTTGAAGATGGGGATAAAGAGTAAAGATTAAAGCCCCCTTAGCTCTGCCAGACACTTGACAGGGGTTAGTTATGTAAATGTGTAGAGTCAAGTGTAGTGTGACCAAGTACATGATCTCAATAGGGGGAGTATAGGAGTATTTGGCTAGGAGCCTCCGCTAGATAGACTGAACGGAATTCCCCCCTATCACTTCATCCAGTTGATACGGATAGGGATTTAGTAGTTGGTCTGTTCCAATTCGGATAGGTGCACCTAACATGACATTTCCACAATTAAAGAATATTTCATTCTGGTTGTTAACTTCCAAGTCTCTTGGTCCTAAGACTTAAAAATTATGATCAATCTAAGTTTCTATCCATTTCAAACTCTTTATTCTCATAGTTCATAATGAAAATGCTGTTCAAAATGGTCTTGTTTCAATCTCATGTTCAACCATATTCAAAAATAATATATTGTAAATTTTATTTCTTATTTTGAAAAAATATATATATTCATTATTTGGTGTTTGTTATTTTGATATCCAAAACTTAAATCTAAACTTTTTAATTATTTTTAATTAACGATGAAGAAATTTTATTCATGATAACTGTCGTTTATCGTATGTTAAAATTGAATCGTTGCTTCGTAGTGGCAATGACCCAATATTATATTTTTCATGTTTCTGTTTATATATACTCATTTTTTATATAGACAAACATCATTAATCATTTTGTACAAAATAAAATCCTCGATGATAATTATAATTATAGACTTCCAATCAGTGCAAGAAACTTTGTATACTACTAAAATTCTAATTTTTATTACATGATTTATGGACTAATTAAATACATACTACAATAACATTATCCCAGTGCCTCAAAGGCTCCCGCCTATTGCGGGGTAAGGGGAGGTCGAATGTACGCAGCCTAACCCTTATGTTTAAAAACATAACGCGACTGTTTCCGGATGACCCATAATGAGAAAATTGTATTGACTAACTGCTACTTCACAATTGAAAGAGGCGCAGATAGTTTAAAAAGTCATTTTGCTTTATTCCATCATAACCCAAAGCCAAAAAATAGTAAATCTTTGGCTCTATCCGAGATTGCTGAAAATTAATTAAATACATACTAATAGATAAAAATATTATTTATTCTCCAATTTGAAGAACAACATAATTAAACATATATCAATTCAATGTAATCCCCAAATTAAAAGCAAGCATCAATTCACAACTATAATTTATTCCTTCAATATAACTTTTTGCCTGGCTTGATCGGTGTTGGAGGGTCATATGAAGGACTCTCAGCTCTATTAGGCCCACTAGGAACCAAACGGTATGAAGACCTGAATCTCCGTTGTCCATTATTTAACTTCCTTGATGTCTTCAATTCATATAACTTTTTGCTTGGCTTGATCGGTGCTGAAGGACTCTCAGCTTGATTAGGACCAGTAGGAACCAAACGATATGAAAACCCTGGTCCTTGTGTAGCGTCATTCAACTTTCTTGAAATATCATGAGTTCCTAAATAAGATTGAAATATTTTTTCACTTTTTACTAATAAGCTCTCGCGTGATCGAATAGCTTGAACCATTTTTTCATTACTAGTGAAAAAGAGGAAAACAAGACTGAAGAAGATTAAGTGAAAGAGACTCATTTTTGCCTTAAACTTTGGTATTATTTCTTTTTGGTTGATGAATGGTTCTTAAATAATTGTAGAAAATGTAAATGTAATGAAATTTCCTTTTATGGAAATAATCTTTGAAGATTAACTTGCACAAATTCATAAATCAAATTTATCATGGAGAGATTTGAAAAGATTTTGTGCTGATAGCATTTGATATTATCCCTATATATATATATATGTACAATTAAGTTATTTTTTTTTTAGAGTTTAAGTTTTATACATGTATAAAAATTTGCTATACCACCATGTAATTTTAATCATAAATATGATAACTTATTAAGTAATTAATGATATATCTTTTTAAATATAATTATAACTATGGCAAAAGATAGTAAAGGAAAGTTGCATAATCTTTTTGTTCCGAAAGAATTAAATTTGTAATTATCTTCTTAATCAATTTTATTTTCTTTTCTAAATTTAAAATTTTCATTGATTCTTCTCAACATCATTTCGAATCAAAAGTAGTTCTTCAATTCGACAAATAATTTTTGATTGTAATTGCTTATAAATCTGAAATTACGGCAAATCATGATTCAGACAAACAAAAAAAGAATTCAAAAGAGTAACTATTTATTATTGTGATTCTAAATAAATTTTTTTTTGTTTTATTTTATAATAAATTGTTTTGATCTTTGCTAATCTTTAATATTTCAATCACACCACATCTCCAATCAATTATATATTTCGTTTCAATTATATTCATACTCCTCTTCACATATTGCCTATAAATAACGCATGATTAATCCTATAAATAATTTATTAAATTTATGGTGGTTTCCAAACGCTTGGAGTTGGACATTCCACTACAAGAGGTTAGTGTTGTCAAGTCGTTGGTATTTGTTCACTGATTTAATTTTTGCTACTTACGTGTGATGCTAAATTATCATTTTTTTTAAAAAAATTACTTGCACACCTAACTAATTAAAAAAAAAATCCAAAGAAGAATAATAATTAATCCAAAAAATTCATTAATGTATAAATTCTTTACTTCGTGCCTTAATTTTTAAGAATTTTAAATATATTTGATCGAGAAAAAATAATAGCTAATTAGTTAAATATATAATGAATATGAATTACTAATTTTATTATATATACTTTGCGCATGATCAAAATATATATTTCATTTGATAATAAACATTATAAAAAAATTAAATTTAACTATAAACTTGTCACTATTGTATCTTTTTTATATATGTAAAACTAAATGAAAGAACACAATTTCATCTTATGGCGTTTTTTGATAGAGAGACTCTGACAGACCACTTCTATATTTTTGATTCCTCAGCTAATCACTCAAGTCAAGAAATTTCAAATTTTGCGTATTCACTCTCCAATTTTCCTTCCAATCAAGGTAATCTCATCCCTCAATTTCTTAGTTTAATTCCCGATTTTCGTTATTGCAATCAACGATGGGTATTTTAACTGGAAAGTTTTATTTTTTGAATTGGGTTCTCTAAAGAACTGTTTTGGTATTTGTTAATTTATATATGAGTTCTTATTCTTGGTATATGAGGAAAAAAGAAACAATTTTGTGTATGTGTGCTTGTGGTGATGTTGTCCAAGTCCAACTAGGAATATCCACAACTTGTAATTTATGTATCGATGATTAGGATTTTGATCTGTGTGTTAAATTTTGTTTTTGGTATTCCCTTTTTGTTCCAAGTGCTAATTGCTATTTTTATGAAGCCCTCTTCTTATCTTGTTCTGCTTCGTATTTGAAATGAATTAGCTGTCATTGGGTTTGATGTTTCTGAGATGGGATTTGTTGATTTGGTTTTCTCTTTGCAATTTTTTTCCAGCTACAAAGCAACAAACAATTTTGCAACTGTTAGTCAAAGATTTATGTTTTCTCAGAGTTCATATAATGCACATAATTGAAATACTAACTAATGAATAATGATGTCCCAGATTAGAATGGAGGTCTTCGTTGTTCAGAATCTTAGATATACAATAGCCATCTAGACCTTCTACTTAGTATACATCTTCCTTGATCATAAACTAATTTTCCTGCATTGTATTTCCAGGATCAAAGAGCTAACTATTTCTACGAAGCCATAGATAAAAACAGTATGGAGCTTGACCTGGATTCGTTTTTAGAATCACATGCTGACGATGACGATGATGACGATTACTTACTGCATCATCGCACTGTTGATGAAATTCTACTCAATCACTCCTCTTCTTCTTCTTCGCCCTCTCCTCCTTCTTCTCCATCGGCTTTGCATGGACACAATCATTTAGATCGTCACGATCACTTGGCAGGCTCGTCTTTTCAATCCCAAAAATTGCCATTAGAGTTGCATCAGACAGAGCCAAGAGCTGAGTCAATTAGTAGTAAACAATCAAGCGAATTTTCTTCACCAACAGCAGGCCAGAGCGTGTTGCCGCCATTTTTTAGTGGGGTCATCAGATCAAATTCAAAACCTGGAGATGCCTTGGCTGCAGCTTTCGCTGCATCACGATCCATTCCCGCACCTCGTGCAGCAGCCATCAAATCTAAAAAAGCAAGCTCCGGAGTGCTGCAAAGGGCCTTGGAAAGTGATGCAACTGCTCCCGTAGCTCCCCCAGCTCGCACTGATGCCGACATTTCTGACAAAAATATTGATACTTTTGGGCACTCAGCGATTTTACATGAGATTGGTTCTGAGACTATTGGTTTGGAAGGTAACAGAAAGGATCAGTGTCAAGCTTCTCAAATTCAACTAAGTGATGCAGACAATGGTAATAGAGAGGCATCTACAGAGGATGCAGGTCAGGACGGTATGAATGTTGCTGAGGCAGGTGATGTTTCTGTGAGGGATGATTTTTCAGATAAAAGTAAATTGAAGGAAGCTCTAAGTTATACTGGAATTCAAGTACAATCTCCTAGTAGAACTGAAAAAGACTCGATTTTTCATGATAGCTCAGGGTTGGATGAGATTGAAGATAGACAAGTTCAATCGTTATTTGGAGGTGATGATAATGTTGTATGTGCGGATAGCAGCGAAGAAGCTGCTACAAAGGAGCTACTCTCCTCTCCAGTTTATGAAGCTGTTTCTGACGAAGATTTGACTAAAAAGGATGGCGCAAGACATGAGCATGAGAATGTAATTGCTCAATCCAAAGAAGGAGAGGTCAGTTCCAATGGAGATGAAACTGATTCTTTAAATGATTCTGCAGGTATCATTGAGGAGTTAGTTTTACAGCAGGAAAGTATGAGGGATAGTACAAAGCCTCAGAAAAATTACCACTCTGCCTTGAAGCCCCTAGAATTGGCTGAGGAAGCTGAAAAGAAGCAGGCCTTCACGGCTATGCATTTAGAAGAGGGTGCTTCTGCTCAACCAATGAGGCTTGATGGAGTTCATAGGAGTTCTAATGTCTTGGGTTACTTTGATGTAGATGACAACAATACCATCACCCAAACCCTGTCGTCTCAAGCTTTCAGGCGTGAGCATGGATTTTTGAATGTCCTGGCTGTTCACCTCAAATACATTGCAGTGGGAATGTCCAAAGGATCAATTCTTGTGATGCCAAGCAGATACTCCTCACATAATGCTGATAACATGGATGCTAAGGTTTTTGTGCTAATTAACTTTGTGCATTGGTACCTTATTATAGTGATTGACGACATTGTGAATTAGATTTCAACAAAAAGTGTTGTTCTATTCCAAAAAGTATCATTTATTCTCTCCTCGTTGAACTTATATTTTTATAATTCGACAAATATTTTGTCTTATAATCACTTTTGAAAAGGAAATTGCTCTTTGCTCATTGTAGAATCTCTATATCTGAATTGTGTATATTATCTGGTTTCTTGCATTAAAGATTTTAGATTTGACTAAATTATTACATATTTTACTTTCTGATGGCAGAAATGTCTATATATTTCAGATGTTGATATTTGGATTACCGGGAGATAGATTTCATGTCCCTGTAACTTGCTTGAGTTTTAATCAGCAGGGGGACATGCTCTTTGCAGGATATGGTGATGGGCATTATACTGTATGGGATGTGCAAAGAGCCTCTGTGCTAAAAGTTGTTACTGAACATAAAGCTCCAGTTGTGCACCTTTTATATTTAGGGCAAGATTCTCAAGTTACTCGACAATTTACTGTGCTCAGTGGTGATACTAAAGGTGTAGTTAACTTAGACCGGTTTACAGTGTATCCCTTGTTCAATAGAATCTCCCTTTCAAAGTCACAGGTAAAAAAAGACTTTTCATGCTTTACATGAATATCCATCTCAAAAAATTGAAATGACTATACATGCATCTCAAGGCTGAATAATATATGTTAACATTTTAACAGGAACTGCTAAATGAAAGCAACAGCACTACATTATGTGCTGTGACACTACTAAGTGGTGAAAGTTATGGAGGTGCTATGGTGGCTTCTCAAGAGGGAGGCGGCCCTTGTTTGATTGAGGAAGGTGTGGTGATACTTGGGACACACCAATCTGCTCTAGTGGTATGAAGTTCTTAGAACATCTATTGCCCTGGAAGGATTTCATGATCTCCCCAAACCCAAACTCCTTGTAAAATGATCAGGTCCTTCATTCCTGCTTCTTGGTCAAGACTTCTGTTTACTGTCTTTTGCAGGCAAAATTAAGCCCCACATTTAAGGTTTATGCTAAAATTCCACGTCCTGATGGTGTTAGGGAGGGTTCAATGCCTTATGCTGCTTGGAAATGTATGGAATTTCATATTGCTTCAGTTTTGGTATGTATGAATTTTGGCCGTGGATATGTTGCATTGGAGCTTGCTAAGATTGTTTTTTGTTGCAGCAGAAAGTATGTCTACTGAAACATCAGAAAAAGTTTCACTGCTTGCAATTGCTTGGGATCAAAGAGTTCAGGTTGCTAAGCTGGTGAAATCTGAGCTAAAAGTTTGTTGGAGATGGACCACAGATAGCTCAGCAGTTGGGCTGGCTTGGTTGGATGAACAGGTACATAAATTTTTTTTGGTGCTTTATGAGGAACTTTCTTTTCTCATCATTTATCTGCAATATGTAGAACACTTGCATTTAGGTTCGATAGATGTACAAAAACTACAAACCTCTTTTACTTGTCCAGATTTTGGTAATTCTCACAGCAACTGGACAGCTCTGTTTGTTTTCAAAAGATGGGAATTTGATCCACCAGAGAAGTTTTTCTATGGATGGATCTTGTGGAGAGGATTTCATGTCATACCATGCCTACTTCAGCAATGTCTTTGGAAATCCTGAAAAAGCTCATCACAATTGTTTAGGTGTCAGGGGGGCAACTTTGTACATTCTTCGGCCATCCCAGCTTGTTGTTTCACGCCTTCTTTCCTGGAAGGAACGAATAGAAGTTTTACATAAAGCAGGTGACTGGATGAGTGCACTGAACATGGCAATGTCTCTTTATGATGGTCAAGCACATGCAGTTATTGACCTTCCAAAGAATTTGGATGATGTGCAGAGGACCCTTATGCCACATCTTGTACAACTTCTGTTGTTATATGTAGATGAGGTATTCTCCTACATAGCAGTGACATCCGGCAACCAGCATGGGCAGTCAGGCCAATCAAATGAATTGAAGTATGATGCTGACTTTGTGAATCCTGATATTAAGGAGCAGTACACTCTGGTTGGTGGTGTTTCTGTTGAATTTTGTCTTCATATCAAGAGACTTGATGTTCTCTTTGATGAAATTTTTCCAAAGTATGCTGCTGTGAATCACAAGGGTATGTTGCAATTTGTTTAAATTCCACCATCCTGCATTATGTCCCATGTCAACTATTTGGGGCTTGTTTCTATTTTTGATGCCTCGATGAAAAAGAAAGTTGCTTATTCAAAACTATGATATATTAGTGAGTGCCTCTAAGTACTGTAGTGAATTAACTACGTTAATTTATGAGGAATTGAAGATAATAGGGTGAAGATATTATTAAGCTGAGTTTAAATTGAAAAGGACAAAACATAGTCCGAATAAATAATTTTGTTTGGTGACTTTTTCGTATTCCCCCAAGTCTCCTCCTTTCTCCTGTCCACTAACCTTTGGAACTCAACTTTGTTAGAAAACCTTCAATATCTGTTCTTTTTCTGTATCAAACGAAGTCAGAAGCTAGTTATATGTAGATAAAACAATAGTAAAAACTGATGTTTAATGGAGATCCCAAGGTGCTGGCCTAGTAGTCGCTGCAGCGACAAGGCGACAACCTTGGAAGTTCAAATTCGGTAATAGGCGACACTAAATAAATTCTTCTCATCTAACACTTAGCATGCAAAGTTATCAGTTCCTGTGCTAGTGGGAGGTAGTAGGTGTCCAGTAGATTAGTTGATGTTTTAAGCTTAGCCCAGATACCATTTGTTAGAATTCTAGGAATATTCTATAGCATATGTGCAGCTTGATTTACTCCTAGATGTACTCCTCTTTTAATTAGGCAGCATTTGTATTGGTTAAATATTGATTTTCATGTAGGCTGTTTCGTGGGAACCTGGTCTCAAAAACCCATAAGCGAGAATAAACTAGATATGACAAAAATGGGAAGGAAAATAAAGGGAAACAGAAAAGACGACTAACAACATGATATAACGATAACATCAATATGTATATGACAGATAATGACAACAGTTATTCGCATTCTTTGATACATAAAATCTAATTTAGGGAAAAAACTACTTTATGAAGATCGAGGATATAAGAAAATGGTGGATATTGAGATGTAGACTTGGTACGGTCACCCTCCAGTGGACGATCCACTTCTGCATATTGTGTTCTAGTTGGGGAAAATTGTGTCTTGGAGAAGTAAGAAATAAAATGTGTTTGCTGGATCTAGTGAAGAAGCAAAACATTGGGCTATGGCAATGGCAACATGTGAACTTATATGGATCAAACAATTATTGAAGGAGTTGAAATTTGGAGATACTAAAGGAATGGAACTTATGTGTGATAATGAAGCTGCACTTTACATTGCATCGAATCTAGTATTTCATGAGAGGACTAAGACCATAGAGATTGATTGTCATTTTGTCAGAGAAAGGGTACTCTTAGGAGACATTATCACAAGGTTCGTGTGGTCAAGTGATCAGGTTGTAGTCTTACGAGACAATGTCACAAGGTTCGTATGGTTAAGTCATCAGCATGTAGACGTATTCACCACGTCCATAGCCTGTCCCAGAACAAGTTATATATGTAACAAGCTTGGTATGTACAATTTATATGCACCAGCTTGAGGGGAGTGTTAGAATCCCAGGAATATTCTGTAGTGTATGTGTAAATATAGTAGGTAGCTTGATTTACTCCTGCATTTACTTTTCTTTTAATTAGGTATTGATTTCCTTTCCTTTTTAAGCTATGTAAACCCCAATAGCTTGTGGGAATAATCAAGCTGAGTTCTCTCTTAAACTCGTCTGCTCACACCATTGTTATCAGAAAAAAGGAATAGAATAGAAACACCTAGCAGATCATTAGTTAATTTTCTATTTGTCCTTGTTCCGTCTTTGGAATTTTGGGCTTATCCTGTTCTCATTTACTCCAATTTTCAACAAGTTATATTGTGTTGAAATTATTTGTCTGGCCATATTATATGTTTCCATGTACAGATACATTTTTGGAGCTTTTGGAGCCATATATATTGAAAGACATGCTAGGATCTTTACCACCTGAGGTATATAAATGGTTTTGGTTTGTGACAAGCTTTTGAATTGGTTTTTTTTATGCCTCATAGTACTTTACTGTGTCTCTATTGGGGACTTGCTATGTCATTCATTTATCAAAACTTAATGGATGCTGATCTGCTGTGGTCTGTTATTGCTGAAGATAATGCAAGCACTAGTGGAGCACTATAGTACTAAAGGTTGGTTACAGCGTGTTGAACAGTGTGTTCTCCACATGGACATGTTGTCCTTGGATTTCAATCAGGTATTGCTGCATGTTTTATATGTTAAAATTTGTGATTACTGCTTTATGATCACACATGAAGGTTCTCACTAATAAAACATGAGAGCAAAGGACAGTTGTCCTCAAACAGGAGAAAAGTTGCATGAATAAAGTTAAGCTTCCCGTATAGGCTTGATTTGGATTTCCCCCCGTCTTTTCTTGTGAATTTGTCTGATTTAGCTATTAATTTTTAAATTTATTTTGTAGGTTGTTCGCCTATGCAGGGAGCATAGGCTGCATGGTGCATTGATCTACTTGTTCAACAAAGGTCTTGATGATTTTAGGACTCCTTTGGAAGAACTCTTTTTAATTTTGCGGGATAGCACAAGAGAAAGTGCTACTGCTCTTGGGTAAATTGATTTACATGTATAATTGGATTTATAAATTATCTAATGAACTTGACTTATAACTCGTAAGTTTGATACCCCTGTGTAAATGTAAATTTTCTGCCTAAAGTAGGTGATCCAATTCCTCAAGTGTCATCCATTATTTTTGACATTTCTAGAATTGCACATTGATGTCAAGTAAACAAACTCCACTTTCTTCGTGGAAACAGGTACAAGATGCTTGTTTACCTCAAATACTGCTTCCAAGGTTTTGCTTTTCCTCCAGGTTGGTCTGCAAATATGCTATTTATAGTTTATATCATATATGAAGTTGAGTTTGTTTTCTGCATTTGATAGCTTCTCTTCCCATGCATGCTTCAACAATTAGTCTGTCTTTAATAAGCTTGAGAACCCTGGGATAGATTTCTCATTTTTTAGATAATTGGTGAAGGTCATAGGTGATAGATCTCTTGGTGGTCCTATACTTTTGGTGTAATCACTTCCTGAGTACACTATTGGTGTAACTCTTTTTGTCTATAATATAAGTTAACTTTATCAAAAAAAAAAAGAAGCTTGAGAACAGAAGCAAAAGGAGTATGTCTGGGTTTCAATTTGCTCATACTAATATCCTTGCAATTCTATTTTATTCTCTACCGTGGTGGTTGATTCTAGTGATCAGTTGAATTTGAAAAAAAAGGAAAAAAGAAGTTATATTTGGAAGGTTTGGTGGTATAAGATCAAATGAGGAAACAAAACAGATTAAAGGAAATATAGAATTGTGAATTATTTTATGCACATGTAGTGTTAAAGCATTCATCTTGAGAGAACTTGATATTTCCCTTAGTTGTGTTAGCATCAAAGCGTAGAGTTACTTTGGTTGTATGGTTACACTAGTTTTAGATGATAGTGTAGAAATATAGTAGATTTCTTGTAAGAAGGTCAAGTATTTTTGGGTTAGCGAATCACTGATGTAACTACCATTTCGGTTTCAAGCACAATTTCTGCTGATGTTTTT
>JAABOM020000092.1:19829419-19852040 GCA_011800125.2 Solanum clarkiae | reverse complement strand
ATGCTGAATCTGTTTCCTTCTAAAAAAAAGTTTAGTTCAAGGAGAAGTTGAAGGACAGGTGCAATAGACTTTGGGGATGTGAAAGATGGGATAAACAAGGTGCGTGAGTCTTGAGAAAGTTAACAGATCATGAATATATCTCACGCATACGGTTATTCTCAAAGTCGAATTTTTCTTGGACATATTTTCCCATATTAATATCTACCGTGACATGTTGCGTTGTCTATATCCTATTCTCTTTCCCGTTTGGTCTTTGAAGACGGGCAGAGTAAATATCTTAATCATATGCACCTCGGTATCTTGTTCTGGAGAAAAAACAAGAAGGATTGGGGATGGAGGGTTATGCTGAAGATCTACTGAGGGAATGAAATGAATCTTCAAAAATATTATTAGTTATTCTGCAGTTCTGCTTCTTGTGGGATTTTACTGTGGTATTTCATGCATTATCTTTTACTTCTTACTTGTGCTTTTGTGTTTTGCTTCAAGCAATTGATAATGAACTGTGCAGGGCGCGGAACACTCCCTTCCACACGTGTGCCGTCACTTAAAAGAGAGCTTGTGCAATTTTTGTTGGAGGAAGTGAGTTCTCCAAATTCTTCGACAGCAACATACTTACCTTACAGTGGACCAAACCCAAACCTGCTCTCTTTGTTAGAGCTCGACACAGAGGCCACCTTAGATGTTTTGCGATATGCATTTGTAGAAGGTGAAAATGAAAGTCACAGTCCTGCATGGAATGCCAATTCAAAGACTGAAACAACTGAAGTAGACATTTCAACCACTGAAGGCGTAAATTTAGTACAGAAAGTAGTAGATGTCCTAGCGGTCATTCTTAATCTGAGTTATTTCCAAAACGGTGGTTCTTTTAACAATAAAGATGAAAGATGTACTGACATTTGGCCTACAAGGAAAGATGCCGAGTACATATTAGATTTTATTTCATTTTTAACTGCCTCTGAAAAAGCTAAGGTTTCAAAAGATACCCTTCGTCAAATTTTTGAGTACCTGACACTGGGAAACGAAACTTACCCCAATATTTCTGGGAGAATAGTTGAAACCTTTAATAGAAAACAGAAGCAATTGACTGCACTTTTAGAAGTTTTGCCAGAGGAAGACTGGGATGCAGCTTACTTGCTGAATTTATGTGAGAGGGCTCAGCTGCATCAGGTACTTTTCCTTGCTAACTGTTTGTATTCCTTTTTCTTCTGTCAAGTATCAATGAAATCAATTATTTAAGAGGACATGCTAATTATTTTAGGTCTGCGGCTTAATTCATGCCATCATGCATCAGTATCTTTCTGCTTTGGACAGTTATATGAAAGCTGTTGATGACCCTATTCTTGCTTTCATATTTGTTGATGACATGCTGCGGCAACTGAGAGACAAAGAATCTGATGCTTTCAGATCAGCAGTCATTTCTCGTATCCCAGATCTATTCAAATTGAACAGGTTGCAATACAATTCCACAATGTTTTGTCATTCATATTCAAGCTGGATTTTCATGAGATGTAGTTCATTCTAGGCCAGCACCAAGCTGTTTAACCATATATTTTATAGGATAATCACAGAGTGCTGAAAAATCTTTTGCTAATTTTGGGATTCTGCAGGGAAGGGACTTTTTTTCTGATTGTCAACCATTTCGGAGAGGAGAGCAATTACATTATGTCTCAGCTGCAGTCTAATCCAGAAAGTCTTTTCCTTTATCTGAAGACACTCATTGAAGTTCATTCAACAGGCACCCTAAACTTCTCTTCTTTAAGAAAAGATAATGCTTCAGACTTCCCCAGTGGAAGAAAGAAGCAGCATATGTCTTCTGAAGTCTACCTGGAAACCTTGTCTGACTTACCCAAGCTCCTGCAGAACTATCCAATCCACATAAGTGATGAAATGACGGAGCTTTATATTGAGGTGAGTATTGTTCTCAAGTGGGTAGTGTCTGTAGAAGCTTGTTTAGGGTTAATTTTTTCCTGCATTGCATGATATGCTTCCAGTGTTTTTCTTATGGAGTAATGTAATGTAATTTAATTTAAAGTAGCAAAAAGGTGCAGATTGTGTTCAAGAAATGGACTTAGGTTCCTATTCTAGACTTAATGAATCAATCAAGAACAATATATTACCAAGTTCATTCAGCATATGCCCTCAATTCCAAAAATACAGTCTTGAAGACATCTGTATTTTGCATTGAGATTTGTTTCTTTTTTCCTTCAGAACATCTACTGTTTCTTTCCTTATAAAAAAACATCCATTTTCTTTCTTACTAGGTTACCATATAATGCATAATCGCATGGATCACCAAATATATTTCTTGTTCATCTGCACTTTTTTTTTTGATAGGATAAGAAAGTTCATTAATAGAGTACCAAACAGGCATTGCTAAAAACAAACAGAAAGTCACAAAATTCTGGTCAATCTTCTGCCAACATGATTTCCCTGCCAACACACCTGCAAATCCTTCACACTGTGAGGTATCCCCCATTGCACACCATTAATATCGAGGGAGAGATCCCAAATCTGTTGATTGCCTGCAATGTAAGAACAACTGACTAGTAGGTTCCTGGGCTTCTTCGCAAAATCAGCACCTACTATATAGGGCCTTTTTTTCCTGGAAAATGTCATGAGTTAGACATGCATTTAATGCAGCAGTCGAACCAAAACAAGTAACCTTAGAGGGTGCCTTTGTTTTCCACAATATCTTTCAAGGTCAGGTCATATCCCACTGCCCTGCTTGCTTCTGCAGAAGGATATAACAGCTATTAACAGAAAATCTAACATCCTTATTAGCTGTGCGGATCTGGGAGTCCAACTTGTTCACACTAAGGGCTAGAGGTTCCAACAAATATAGCAACTGACTTCATCCATTTCCTAATGGCATCTACACTTTTGCCTCCAAGATATTTCTTCAGCTTTGGCAATTTCTTCGAGCTCCCTGTTAATGGAACTTCTTTCAAAATTATACAATTCTTTCTCTTGCAGCATAGCACTTCCATGATCAAGTTCCTCTAGCTATTCCATTGCCAGTCTCTTCCTTTTGTCCAATCTACCATACACTTCTCTTATCCATTTTTTAGTGTCAGTTTTTAACATCTGCAACTTTTTAGGAAGAATAATATCAGGTCTTTCATTAATCTCATATGATTTGTACAAGCAAGCAAAGAGCTAGTGCGGGCCGGAATGGAATATCGTATGTAGTGTTGAATCCAATCTGAAGCTCTTTCGAACAAGCGATTCCACCATTTATCCACGAAGTGAGCCGACGTCTTTCAGAAACAACCTCTTTACCTCGGAGAGATAGTGGTAAGGTCAATGTACACTCCACCCTCCCGAGACTCCACTTTGTGGGATTTCATTGGATTTGTTATTGTTGTATTCGGCAAGTCTGCACTTTTTGTCCTTTCTAACTACATAATGAGAGCTTGAGATTTCTTGGCATGACCCATTAACTCCAAATATATTCAAGAGCACGTTCCATACCTGCCAAGTTTGTCTACAGTGAGGAAGATATGATCAAATGTTCAAGTGAATCTTCAGATAGAATGCATCTGCTACAGAACATAATATTATACTCTGGTGTAGATTATCTTGAATCAAACAAGCGCATGGAGCTGTAATCAAGATAGGGCTCCTTCTCCCTGCCCTTCTTCAAACTCTGATTCATATTTTTCATAGAGAAATCTCTGATCAAGGATAGACGTCCCTGTTGCATCTTGGACTCCATATCATTTTTCAAGGCCACCTCTAATACCATAGTTCCTAGTTGAATCACAATTATTTAGCAGGATTTAACTGAAAAAAGACTCTTCCACTACCTGTCTAAACAATAGAATCCCATTGGTCCCTTTCCAACTGCACATTGTCCCACATCCCTAGCAACAGGTCGACTCCTTTCTCCTCCAACAGATGGATTGACTACTTGTCAGCCCATTTTTTAGAGTTATATTAGTTTTGTTTTCTCGGTCTCTGTTTTATTGATCTAAATAAAATAATCAGGCAATTTTTAGTTCAACCATCTGCTGTTAATGACTATAACTACCAGAATATGTGTCGCCAAAACCAGAATATAGACCTTTTGCTTAAAAGTCTGTTCCAGAAGCCACTTCCTTTTAGAGGCTTAGTTGTGGAATCCTGACTTAGGTCGTGCAGATTTAATTGTGTCTTATGCTAAGTGTAATGTCTTCCTTATAATTTTTCTTTTGTCTAGCTATTATGTAGGTACGAGCGTAAGTCAGTTCTCAGCTTCTTGGAGACTTCTGAAAGCTATAGGGTGGAGCACTGCTTGCATTTATGCCAGGAGTATGGAGTAATAGATGCAGCAGCTTTCTTGTTAGAAAGGGTTGGTGACATCGGAAGTGCCCTTTTGCTTGTTATATCGTCACTCAATGATAAATTCACCCTGCTTGATACTGCTGTTGAAAGTGAACATTGTGATACGGCCCCGGATCATTTCAAAGCTATTTTAAGCAAGAAAGAGGTTTTTTCCCTCTAATAGTCCTCTTCCATGATAAGATTTTGTCTTGTTAGGTCCAGTCCTTCAACATCTTATTTTGTTGCAGGTCACTGACATAATAGAGATTTTGCACACTTGTATTGGACTGTGCCAGAGGAACAGCCCCCGGTTGGATCCCGATGAAGCAGAGACTCTATGGTTTCAATTGCTTGAGTCGTAAGCCAGTGTCCTTTATTTGCTTACTCTTACTTACCTTTACTATTCGTGTTTGCCCAGCTTCACAATAGCAAGACTTCAAATTCTAGTGGCAACTGCTTCCCTTCAGGCCACTTGAAATCTTTAGTCCCGTTTGACTTTGGGATCGTTTAGTAGGCTGTATAAGAATAATACTAAAATAGAGTGTATTAGCAGTGCTTGCATTAGTAATGCTTATATTAGTTATGCTTGCAATAATTTTCTTATGCATTTTTGATTTGGTGTATTAAAAATGTTTGCATTGCATAATTTTTTAAAATAAAATTTATTTACAAAGATGCTTTCCACAAATATGGTGGAAAAGATGTAAAAAAAAGGTCGTGGGGGGCAATTGGGTCGGGGAATCGTAGTAGCCTTGTTGATTGGCTACCCGAATTCCGACCTTGTTGGTGAAGGTTACAATTGTAATCCCCTTCCCATTTTCCCTTCCCCTACCCCCGTTTTTTAAAAAAAGGGACAATTGGGTCTTTGACCATGCTAAGCATGCATTAGATCCCCTTGCATTATTAATACCTAGAAATCGATGGTATTTGTAATACACACCTTAATACACAATAGAGTGTATAACTAATGCAAGCATTAATTATACGTAGCATGAAAAAGTGTACAACACAAGGTACTACTAATACACCGAGTTAATGCATTCATTATTTTTGCTAATACACTCTACCAAACGACCCCTTACAGGTTTGTATTCCGGTTGGTATTGGGTTATACATCTCCTGAACGATGATCTCTAACTTCATGTGAACATATAGACATGTTGGTAGACCGGGGTACGTAGTCATTTAGGAACTGTAATGAAACTTTCTGTGCTTTCCTCTGGAGATTACAGCACGGCTACTTGAAATAGCAGCCATCAGATTTTTGCTGAACAAAATTAGAAAATTGTAATTAATTACATCATGACCACTAATAATTATAAGTTTCAATAGTCATTCTGGTCTTAGTTTTCTTAATGAAGTGTTGCATCTCTGTAGGTTTATGAGTTCGCAAATTTCTTAATTAGGAATCTCCCTGTTTAGCCATATCACTGAAAGTGAAAAGAGAACAAGTTCTTTAACTTATGTAACTACTTACTGTTCTGCATATAATAGAAATGCAATCCATTAAACAAACTGTATATCTGGAAAGTTTACATTTTTCAAAGTTCCACATTTTCCCATATTAATTAACTTTCTATTTACAAGTATTGTTTCTCATCAAAATAAGTATGCTCCATATATGTTTGTTTGGTCTGAAATCTTCTAAAAATATGAAACTTATAACTGGATAACTCCACTGTTGTAAGTAAACATGACAGTAGAAAGTATCCATGTTTTGTTAGTAAAACAACTGCAGCTACAAGATTCCAAATTATATTGAAATTCAGAAATTCAAAACCCAGTGAAAATATACATCAAAATAGCCAGTCAGAAACTCATTTTTATTTGCATGAGAATGACATTTAATATCAAGCAAGTGTTGGAACTCATGTATTTTTGTGCATAAATTATCTATAATAACATCTAATTTAAGAGTGTGGTTGTTGGATGTTGTGTTTCTTTGTTCTTCAGAAGTAGCTTTTTTGGTAGGTAAGAAGAGTTTATCTTTTTCCAGGAACAAATAAAACATGAAGTCAAATATTCATTTCTATATACTCGATGGATTTCAAATCAATGAGGATTGAAATGGATCTTTCTACCTCTTGGGAGGAATTGGTACCCAATGTGATTCAGTTTCCTCTTCTGTGGCTACTCTCAAACCATTCACCTATTTTGATGGATGGTAGTAAAGGAAGCCAGATAGATCTCATTTTAGATTCGAGAATAGGTGGTTAAGTATGGATGATTTCAGGGATAGAGCGGTCAACTAGTGGAGTAGTTATGTGGTGTAGGGAAGGCCATCTTTTAGGCTAGCCAGGAAGTTGAAATTTCTTAAAACTCTACATAAAGGCGTGAGGTAAAGAGTTATTTGGGAGGGTAGATGTGAAGATGGGGGAAATTATGAATGAAATAAGGGATTTGGAGAGGGTGGAAGTGGGGAGGGGAGGAAAAAAGATTGAGAAGGGAGGTAACTGACTTAGTTTTGCCCCAAGAGGTTAGTTGGAGGCAAAAATTGAGGACATTATGGTTAAAGGTGGGGGACTCTTTCTTCCACCGGGTAGTAGTCACAAATAGGAGGAGGAACTTTATAAATTTGGTTGATGGTGTGAGCCATGTGGGGAAGGAAGAAGTAGAAGGGGAAGTATTAGACTTTTATGAAAAATTATCTAATGAAAAAGCGAAGTGGAGGCCTATATTTGGGGTTTAGGAAAGGAAAATTTAGGAGATGATGAAAATAATTGTGGAGTGTTGTGCGGGTGACAAAGTTCCGGGCCGAGATGGTTTCTCTTTGGCTTTTTTTCAACAATAATACGATCAAAACTGATGTGATTGATACTTTTCTGAGTTCCAAGATAGAGGTGAATAAGCATGAATGTCTCGTTCATTGTCATCATCCCTAAACGGGATGGAATGATGAGCATGAAGGATTATAGACCTATTAGTCTAATGGGAAGCACATATAAGATTATATCTAAGATGTTTTATGCTAGACTTAAGAAGGTTTTGGATGAAACCTTTCCTAATTCACAAAATACTTTTGTGGAGGGCAAACGGATTTTGGATGCAACTTTGGTGGCAAATGAAGTGGTGGATCTAAGGAGAAAGCAAGGAGTGTTTGCAAACTTTACCTTGAAAAGGCAAACGAATCATGTGAATCGGAAATTCCCAGATTCCATCATGCTTCAAATAAGATTTGGGGAGAGGTGGAGGAAGTGGATATACTATTGTATCTCTTGGGTGAGATTTTTTTTGTTGGTGAATGGTAACCTGTTTGGCTTTTTCGGGAGCTTGAGGTGTTTGAGAATTGAGACTAGGAGACCCTCTATCAGCGATGTCAAATCTTGTCATGAAGCTATGAGATGATGGATAAAACCATCCAGAGGGTTTTATTAGAGAAGTTTCGATGCTGCAGTTGGGAGCACAAGGACAATTTCAATGTCACACCTGTTGTTCGTAGACAATACCTTGGTTTTCGTGATGCAATTGATACCCAACTTGACTATTTAGGCCAACTTATTTTGTTTCAGGCAGTGTCAGATCTTAAAATTAATTTGAGCAAGTGTGAGATTATTTCTATGGGAGAGATGCATAATATTGGTGTGAAGAAATGGATCTTGAACCTAACTCAAACCCAAAAACTAGCTCATGTGTTTAATTAGAGTAATAGGTTAATAGGTTAGTAGGGTTAGGTTGTTGTCCGGCTGTGGGGTATAGTATGGTATTAGGTTAGTCATGCCTTTATATCTTGTGTTGTCATTATTCGCCTTATATATGTTAATTGTATTGTATTTGCAAACCATCATTTGTTTTTAGTACGAATCGCTCTGTTTATTTATTTTCTTTCTTCCTTGTCATCCATATCTAGTTTATTCTGCTTATGGGTTTTTGAGACGAGGGTTCCCAGGAAATAGCCTCTCTACCTCTATGAGGTAGTGGTACATTCTACCCTCCCCAGACCCCACTTGTGGGATTCTACTGGGTATGTTGTTGTTGTTGTTGGGGAAATGGTTGTGGACTTTGCGGAGGGGGGTAATAGTTATGGAGTTCTGGAAGGGAGTTGAAAAACTAGGGATCATTTTGCTTTTCATTTATGGTTGGTGGAGTAATATCATAAAGGGATGGGATAATTTTGTGGAAAATATCTCAGTCAAGGTCGGAGATGGCAAAGAGTTTATTTTTGAGGACACAACTAGTGTGGGAACATGTAATTTAAAGGTCGATTTCAGAGTTTGTATTGACTTCCTTGCCAAAAGGCTTGACAATTTAAAGTTTCGGGTTGGTCCAGTGGTTTGGGCTTGAGACTTCCATGTTGGAGGTCTCATGTTCGAACCCCCTTGCCAATGAAAGCAAGGGATTTACCTTTTGGGTCGAGCTCGTCGCACCGGGCTTGCCTAGTGCAGGTTACCTCTTCTATGTGGTTTGTGAGCTATTGCATAGAAGCAGGGGTTTACCTTGTGCACACCCAAAAGGGTAGCAGCTTCGAGTTCTTCTTGTCATTAAAAAAAAAAAAAAGCTTGACAATTCAACAAGTGAGGGACACAAGTAGAAAGACTTTTTGGGGATTGAGATTTAGAACGAATTTTCAAGATTGAGAAATGGGTGAGTTTTAAAGATTGTTAGCCCTACTTCATAGTTCATAGGCAATTCAATCCAACGGATAATCTTTGGTTGTGGGGCCGGGGAAATAATGGTATTTTCTCTGTGAATTCCTTTTACGAGAAACTTTTGGTTTAGGAGGAATTTGAGAACTGATTAGTGTCTCTGATTCCTTATTTGAACCAGCTACTTATCACCAAGTCCTTTATTTAGCCAAATCAGCTTGGGATAGCTTGGTTGGAGAGAATTTTAGCATTCAATTGTTCTTTTGGTGTAAATAAAAAGTTCCCGATCGTACGGATGATTGGGTGGAGTTTGTAGAGAATCATGTTCTTGTAGATTCTTTACTTTTTAGTATATCCCTTGCATATGGCTAATTTGGCCATGTTTATGGACAAAAATATATTTACTTGATTTAAAGAAGAAATCATCTGCATCACCTGTTGATTCCCTCTTTTTATTCCTTGTACAGTTTTTGTGAGCCTTTGATGGATTCACATGATCATATAATAAGATATAATGAAGAATGCATGCAAGAAGGCAAGCAGGCTTGCAAAATTCAATGGAAGGTGTCAAAATCTCATAGAAATGCTCACATCCTCAGGAAATTGCTTTCTGTGTTTATCAAAGAGATTGTTGAAGGAATGATTGGATATGTAAGCCTCCCGAGGATCATATTAAAGCTTCTTTCAGATAATGAGACACAGGAATTTGGTGATTTCAAACCAACTATTCTGGGGATGCTAGGAACATATGATTTTGAGAGGCGGATTTTGGTATCTGTCTCTTCTTCATCTCTCCCCTTTTTCTTTTTTCAGTATATGTCAATTGTACATCATCCATTCTGTATGTAAAACTGTGGACTGCTTGTGAACAGTTACTTAAATGGGTTTTTCCTTATTGTTTGGTGTCTGAATGTCATCCATTGGCCTACACCTTCTTCTTTATTGGTTGTAGAAGAATTCCTATATCTGCTACTCAATGTGTTAAGCCCTTTATGCGTAGTGGATTTCTAACTAGGAAACCTTTGATTAATTGATGAAACTATGAAAAAGTGAAAAATAATAAATATTTTCTTGTGCATGAGTTGAAGTCCTTTTCCTTCATTTGTATTCTTGCATCTGTGACATCCTTTGGAACTAACTCTTTCTGTTGCTTGAATCCCAATTTCAAAATACCTGACTTTTCTGTTAGGAACCTCAATGTGGAAGTTGATTTTGCAGCAATATAAGAATTTGTAATTTTCGTTGGAGTTAGTGCAATGAAGTTCATACCAGCAAAAGTAATATCACTGTGTTAAAACTTTTTACTTGCCATTTTATCCTGTAAAGGCCTTCTATGTTTCCAGAGTTTTTCTTCCCTTTTTTTTTTCTCTATTGGGGTGGGTGGGTGTTGACAAGTTCTAGCTTTTCAAGGCTAGACTCCTTTCTGATAAAAGCTTCAGATTTGGACTCTTAAAGTAACTTTACCAATCTCTGACAACTATTCTCATAGAGACTCTGCTTTCACATGCTGTTACAGGATACTGCTAAATCATTGATTGAAGATGATACGTATTCCTCCTTGAGCTTACTGAAGAGAGGAGCTTCTCAGGGATTTGCACCTCGGAACCTCTTATGTTGCATTTGTAACTGTCCCCTCACAAAAGATTTCTCAGCTTCTAGCATTCAAATTTTTAGTTGTGGTCATGCAACTCATCTGCGATGCGAATCTCAGGAAAGTGAAGCATCATTCAGGGGTAACTCAACAGGATGTCCAATTTGTATGCCAGGAAAGAATTCGGGGAAGTTGAAAAGTAAATCTATGCTTGTGGAGAATGGATTGGTGAAGTCTATATCAAAATCCCATCAAACAAATGGGATGACTTGTCTATATCCGCATGAGAATGATGGTTTTGACAATTCCTATGGACTTCAGTCCGTTTCAAGGGTATGAAAGTTTAACTTTTGATAATTGTATGCTTGATACTCCCATGCCCTCACCCCTGCACCCAAAAATCTAGGCTCGACTGATCACATGTGAAATTATACAGTTTGACCTCCTCCTTAATCTTCAAAAAGGTCACCAGTCGATGCAAATTGAGAATATCCCTCAGTTGAGGCTTGCACCACCTGCTGTGTACCATGAAAAGGTTAAGCAAAGAAATTTTCCCTCAGCTGGAGAAAGCAGCATTGATCTGGCAAAAACGGAGAAACCAAGCAGGAGCAAGCATCTCAGAGATGTAAAACTGAAGGGATCATCTTTAAGGTTTCCCCTACGAAAAAACATATTCGGTGAGATGCCTTTGCTGTTGTACACATGTTTGATCCATGGACATGTACCTCATGTTTCTAAGCGTGCCTTAAATGTCGTCTTTTGTAGGTAAAGAGAAGAACATTAAGCTGTGATAGCGATACTTTCTACCTGGAAATATCTTTATTTTCCTGGTATATCTAAATTATAGCAGAAACTGAATTCGTGACGGACAAAGTATGGCTACTGGGCCTGAGTTTAGAGATTTAGGATGTTTCTGCTCTGTACATTGGGTATCTGCCCCACTTTATTTATGAGATTAGGGCTACAGATGAATTGATGTTAGTTCTAAGATTTTATGTAATCTTAAGTGTCTTTATGAAAATATTTTTATGGAAAATATTTTTCTATTGGTTGATTGGTGAATTAATAATATTTTCAAAAAATTATCTTCTCATGGTGGAAAAATGAGAACAAACTTTTAGTTCGTCGCCGAAAAAAAATTGAAATTTTGGTAATTGAATATCTCAATCATGTTTCGATAGTCATGTGTTCTATTCAAATTATATATTTTAAAAATTAAAAATAAATTGTATATGTAAAATTTACTTATATTGATATTGAATGAAAATATAAATTTATTTTATTTTTGTAGATCGAAAAATCTTATAGTAATCAGTTTTTATAATGTCAACAATTTGAACGATATTTTAGATATTTTTAATTAAAAAAGTGCTTGACATTACTTATGTGCCAAACATATATTAACAACTTCTTTTCTCCTATTAACACTTTTATTCAAACACATTATTATTTATTTTTCAAATAAATTTTAGTACTTTTTTAAAAAAAATCTCAACTAAGCCAAACTTAAACTTTAAAATATTGAAAAGATAAATAAAAAATAATTTAGTCAAGGCGTGTCAACTGTGGCTATATAAATGGTCTTTCCCGCCGCATAATGGCTTACTCAACACATTTTTTCTCTCCCTTCAGCGGCAGAGACACACTAGTCAGTCACAGCTGTAGAGAGTGTTTCCTCTCCTTTCCCTGTAAAACCCTAATCGAAAAATGAGGCTCCGTTCTCGTGCTTCATCGTCTTCGGCCAAAGGTTCGCCCGGGAAATCCGTTCTTTTTATGTTTTCTGGTGCTCAGACATGTGCGATCATACTTTTTTTTTCTTTTGATGTGAATTTTTGTGTTTTTTTATTTGCTTGAATTTTACTGATTGTTCGAGTAAATTGTGAATTTGCATATTTTTTGCTTGAATTTTACTGATTGCTAGAGTAAAATGGGATTTTTAAAGGGTATGTTTGGTATGGAGTAATTTACATTTTTTCTGGTGCTCTATACATGTGTGATCATTTGATTTGTGTTTGCATATTTTTGCCTGAATTATACTGATTGCTCGAGTAAAATGTTAATTTTTATGTTCTTCTTTTTGCTTGATTTTTACTGATTGCTCGATAAAATGGGATTTTTTACGGTGTGTTTGATATGGTGGATTTTACATTTTTCCCATGTTTTATTGGTCAAAGAAACATTTTTCTAACACTTGGATGAATTTCCAATTCTTCCAAAAGTGGAGTCTTTTGGCAGTGAAATCGTTGGGAGCGACATCCTTGTTCAAAATATCAAATGAAATGACACTAGGTGAATTATTCCCAAATCTCGTGCTACAGTTTCCTGATACTTGTTTTGATTGGAGATAATAGGTATCCGGAGGTAGTCAAAATGTGTGCAACACCACTGTTATAATAGAAAATGTTTGACCCTAACTGTTTATTTATCATTAGGAATAGGGGTTGATTGATTTGAATTGAGGTTGTCACCGTTAAGAGTGTCATATTCCAGCCCCTTTCAAGGGATGGGTGATTTCCTTATATGTCCTTGGACAATCATCTCCTCATAAGTTAGCTTTTAAGATGAACCGGACACTAGTAAAAGATAGTTGACTTCACGCACTAAACAAGGTGTTTTGTCAAATGCCCACATTACAATGCTTAAGCAACAAAACAAGACTTTAAACACCCATAGACACTCTCCTTAAAGAAATAGATCTTGGATCTACTTCAACCCAAAAACTAGGTAATTGAGGGGGGGGGGGGTTGCCCAGGACAATATAAGGAGACCCAGTACCCATTCCATATCCGATGTGGGACTCTTAACACACACCCCACACGCTCAGACCCCGTTAACTGAACATGAACAATATACTATTGGATCCAACATCAGTGAACAAGGAATTGGAATGGGCCAGACTTTGATAACATGTAAAGAATTAGATCTTAACCATAATTTAAACCCAAAAGCTAGCTCATAAGAAGAGGATTGTCCAAGACCATATAAGAAGATCAATTACCGGTTCCATATCCGGTGTGGGACTATTAGCTAATTTCTTCTGTCATTTTGCAAAAGGAAGTTCTGTTTTGAGTTTGTCCCCATCCTTACAAACAAGTGGGCCTATTTTGTTTAAAATATTGTACTTTTCATTTATTTTTTAAATTTTTTGTGTGTGATAAAGTATTTCTCTGAGATGGCATATGTCATACATATCTGTATCCAGTATGTGTTATATATAAAGGTAAATGATGTGGTTGGACTTGAATGTGAATTGTGAAAATTAGGAAAACGAAGCCGCCAATATCAGGACAGCTCTGATGAGGATGACGTTCTTGCTATATCCTCGGATTCTGATTACATTGGAAGCAGTGATGAAGGTATTCCATGTAACTTTTATCTTTCATGCAAGTATTAATTGCTGATGAGACAGAATTAATAATCCCCCAATTTGGCCTTTTTAACTGTTGCAACTACAGTACATCTTATGGTGTGCTGGGACTTTCTTTTCACTGATGTATGACCTATTGGCTTGCCTAAGGCAAAAATTCATGCAGTCAAATTTGGATGTGTGTTGAAATAGATGATGCAAGCAGTTATTATGTGATTTACTAATTCGTTTAATCACCTATGCAGATGAAGGCGATGAATTATTTAATTTGTTGGACGAAACCCAAGCTAGTGAAGTTCTTGATAATGATTTAACTGATGAAGTGGCATGGTCCAACATGACAAAAAGAAACAGGGGCCGAAAGAGTTCAAAAGAAGAGCAGGTAGAAGAAGAAAAACACGCAGATTGGGTAATGGATGAAGTTGGAGGGGATGGTGAAGTAGATGCTGGCTACCTTCTATTGATGGAGAGGATAAAGGATAGGAAGAAGAGCCGTGATAAGAATCAAAAGAAGAGACCCACATTGATGTGGGAGATCTGGGAAGAAGAGAACGATAGGTGGATGGCTGAAAACTATACAAATGATCTAGACTTGAATAGTCAGAATGAGTTGGTGACCGAAACAGCTCAGCCACCATCTGATTTGATTATGCCCTTGCTGAGGTACCAGAAAGAGTGGTTGGCTTGGGCGTTGAAGCAAGAAGAATCTACTGCTAGAGGCGGTATTCTTGCTGATGAGATGGGGATGGGAAAGACTGTTCAAGCCATAACTCTTGTGCTTGCTAAACGTGAACTAGTGCAAGCAATTTCTGATTCTAGTTTGCTCTCACCTGCCCCTTCTACTTCCCAGGAGCTCCCAGCAGTGAAAGGAACCCTAGTTATATGTCCTGTTGTTGCTGTAATTCAGTGGGTTAGCGAGATTGACCGCTTCACTACTAAAGGAAGCAACAAAATTCTTGTTTATCATGGTGCCAACAGGGAGAAAAATATTGACAAATTTTCAGAATATGATTTTGTTATCACTACGTACTCCACAGTGGAGGCTGAGTATAGGAAAAATGTGATGCCACCAAAACAAAAATGCCAATGGTGTGGAAAATCTTTTTATGAACAAAAGCTGTCTTTTCACCAAAAGTACTTTTGTGGACCAGATGCTGTTAAAACTGCTAAACAGTCAAAGCAGAAGAGCAAGTCTGGAGGGAAAATGTCAAAGCTGAAAGAGAATTCTGTTGAAGTTAATGATAAGACAAACAATGATTCAGAGATTGATACGGGTAAAAGAGGTCATGGGAAGGGCACAAAGCGCAAAAGTGAGACTGGTGCTGGTCCTACTGATGATTTAGCCAGTGTCGGTCAAGATATGTCCATAAGGAAGTCAATTTTGCACTCTGTGAAATGGAACCGTATCATTTTGGATGAGGTAATCATTCATAACAAGACCCACATTTGTTTTTGTTGACTGAGAAGTCCATTTGGAGCTGACCTTTTGAGCCAACTACAACCTTTGGAACTTGGGGATGATTCCCCCCACCCCTTGTTGCACATACATTCTGATGCTGTTGCTTTATTTGACTGGCAGCTTCTCAAAGTTCATTCTTACAGATTTTGTCTGAAGTTTCTAAAACTTATTGGTTCCCTAGATATGGTTCCTATTTGCTTTTCTTGCATTTCTTCCTGTAAACTTTTATCCTCCTAGTAAGTTAGCTCAAGCATCAGTTTTCTTTCAGACAATAAAACTATTATAAAGAGAGCTATATTTGGGAATCAAAATGGTGATTTCTTAAGGAACTAGAGAATGAAGATTGGCGTGATGTGTATAGAACTGATTTAATTCTAGGCAAAAGCATGGATGTATTATACAAGGCTTTACATGATCAGCTTTTGAAATAATGATAGCTTGAAAAAGGCTTGTCTTTGTCCTAAAGCACATTGAATATTCAATTTCTCATGACTTGACACTTTTATGCGCACCCTTGTTTGGTCTTCATTACCTTGTTTTTCCCTTTTTAACAAAGTTATATTAATTTTGGTGTTCACAGTGAAGCATGAGTAGTCTGTTCCTTCCAACTATATGATTATAATATACATGAGGCATGAAGTGTTTGCGGCTGCATCTCAAAGCATTCTCTCTCTCTCTCTCTCTCTCTCTTTCTCTCTCTCTCTCTCTCTCTCTCTGTCTGTCTACGTCTATGTATGTATGTGTGTGTGTGAGATACAAATCCTCCCTCTGCAGTTCTCTAACTGATTGCACTTTTGTGGCATAGGCCCATTATGTGAAAGATAGACGCTGCAATACTACAAGAGCTATTCTTGCGCTAGAATCTTCTTATAAGTGGGCCTTAAGTGGTACTCCCCTCCAGAACCGTGTAGGAGAGCTGTACTCACTTGTAAGTTTCTTGGGATTAATGTTCTTTTGTGGCTAACATAATTCTCATCATTCTCTGAAATAAATACATCCTTATTTGTGGACAGGTCCGTTTCCTGCAAATGGTTCCTTACTCGTACTACTTCTGCAAAGATTGTGATTGCAGAGTTCTGGACTACAGGTAGACTTGAAAATTTCTCTCTGATCTTTGCACCTGACTTGGTTGGAGAGAATAACATATTTCTCGAGATTTGTTTTATTTTTACTTTGTTATATTTGTTCATTTTTACCAAAAAATATGCCGTTAAATGTTTCAATGACTGTTGAAATCTTTCTTACTTGAATCTCTTTTTATTTTCACCAGTTTGAATTCTCTTCTTTGTTTCCTTTTATGTTTATATTTATTTTAGCTCAGCAGAGTGCCCACATTGCCCCCACAAATCTATTCGGCACTTTTGCTGGTGGAATAGAGTAAGTAATCAAATTGATTTACTTATTTTGGTGTTTTGACCAAAATATGTTGCTGACATGGAGACACTGATACATATTCTGTTTCTAGTATATTGCATCACCCATACAATCTCAAGGGAATCATGGGACTGGTAGAGATGCAATGGTTTTGCTGAAACACAAACTTTTGAAAAGCATATTGCTAAGGCGTACTAAAAGGGGAAGGGCTGCTGATCTTGCACTTCCTCCAAGGATTGTAAGTTTTGGTTCACATTAACGTAGTGCTCGAGTTGATAATCGTTTTCTCTCCACTTCAGCCTGTTAGTTACTTTCATGTTCAGGTTACCTTGCGCAAAGATTCTTTGGATGTTAAAGAAGAAGACTACTACACATCACTGTACAATGAAAGCCAGGCACAGTTTAATACGTATGTTATATATTTTAGTCAATACTTCTGCAACTGATTGCTTTCTTGTTTGAAAGTCATCTTTTCTTTTTTGTTTCTCTCCATTTTTTACTCATGGTGATGTTCTTATTCAATTTGTTTTAATGGGACAGCTCATGATCTTTTTCTTGTGTTACTTTTCTCTGGTCTTTTGATTGAGTGCTAGCATGCAGTGGGGGTTTACTTAAGGGTGTCAACCAACACCCCTTCGTTGGATGTGTATATATGTGTGTGTGTGTGTGTATGTGTATATGTATGTATGTATTTGTGGATTTACTTCTTTATATTTTGACCCCTCCTTGGTGAAAATTTTGGCTTTGCCACTGGTTGCATAGTATATGTTTCATCTGGTTGCTATGTGTTAAGTCATCCTGAAGACATGCATGCATTCCTTTCTTGGAAATCCTAAAGAATCACCATTTCACACCTTTTTTTGTGGAAATGCTCAATACTAACAATTTCATCTTGTGAAAAAAAGTAGACAATGAGAGCCAGAATAAGCAGTGTGTTTTTCTTCTTCTCATCACTATATTGTTTCTTCCTGATGTATTTTGGTGCAGATACGTTCAAGCTGGTACATTGATGAACAATTATGCTCACATTTTTGATCTACTCACGCGCCTGCGACAGGTATGGAGATCATGCTTTGAATCTGAACTGTTCTGAATAATGTTTTTGTACCTGCTTATATTTGATTTTAGTTGTGAATGACAGTCTGTGTTGCTGTTATAAGCTCACTGTTAACCTTGAAATCATGGATCTGATGTAATCTGTTTGTTTGTTTTTTTTAAAAGAAGAAATATATCAATACTTCTACATTGATTGTGATAAAAATACCAAACCACGAAAATGAAATATTTGATGATATATCAATACTTCTACATCGATTGTGATAAAAACACGAAACCACGGAAATGAGATATTTGATGTTAATGGGTGAAAATCTTCTAGCACTGCAAAACTCAGAGCAAATAATTCTTACCTAAACAAAACCCTTAGGTATCCAAAAACTTAGATAAACCATCCAACATGAATTGCAATCTACTTGGATAATGTCTCCTTTGTGATTGCAAGTGGTTACTCTTATTATTTCAATGTTTGTAGCATGCCTTGGCTACGATTGGATTATTACTTCTTTGGTAGCTCAGCACATGTACTCTTTACCTGCTTATGCATTCAAAGCTCAAGACTTTACTACTCAAGTTGCATTATATAAAGATGTTTGGATTTTTCTAAACTCCATGGACATGCAAAAGAGAAATGCTATCTGGTCAGGAATGATGAATCTCTTATCCTCCAGTATATGATCTTATATACAAACCTTGCCCTTCTCGGTTTGCATCTTCTGAACTTAATAATAATTTTAGGTCCTTAAAAAAATAAACAGTTCAACTTCTTGTACTAAAGCACACAGTTTGACTTTCTATGATCTATGCATGATTCTATCTCAAAAGTGATAACTTAGCAAAATTTTGCTTATATTTGATGGAATTATTTTCTTTTGTTTTATTTTTAATCTGGCCACAGGCAGTTGATCATCCTTACCTTGTGGTATACTCAAGTACTGCTTTGGCTAGAAGAGGAAGCACAAATGATGCTGGCTATGTTGAACAACCATGTGGTCTATGTCATGATATAGTTGAAGATCCAGTTGTGAGTTGCATCCTTTCCCCCTGCCTGAGAAATAAAATAAAAAGTATTAAAGAAAGAACAAAAGAAAGGAACAAGGCTCAGCAAGAAACTTAATAATTCACTAAAGTTGAATTTGACGGAGCTCCTACATGCCTACATTAATATTCTGTGTATTATATGATGGATATTTCAAATCTTAATATGGCCATATTTCTCCGCATTTACATCTACAATGTCTTTTCAAAAGCAATTCAGAATGGCTTCTTAAGCCTTCTTGAAGTGCATGAGCTTCTTGCAAATTCTTTTCCAGCACAGTACGAAAGACCTTCAATATTTTACTAGAAATGCTTTTTGGAGTGCCTTTTAACACCTAAGAAGGACTTCCATAAAACTTGTGGATTTCATGATTTGAACTTTTATACCTCACTTTATGCTATGAATTCTTTTACTATTATTCTGCCATTTGAAGTTTGAACCGACTCTTATAAATATGTGCACCTCTTTTGATTATTGCAGATTACTTCTTGCACACATGTCTTTTGCAAGTCATGTCTAATAGATTTTTCTGCAAGTGTGGGACAAGTTTCATGCCCTTCGTGTTCTAAACCACTTACAGTGGATTTCACGGCAAATGATAAGGGGGATCAGAAATCTAAAGCGACTATCAAAGGGTTTAGGTCCTCAAGTATACTGAACAGAATTCATCTTGATGATTTCCAGACAAGCACAAAAATAGAGGCTTTGGTATCCAATTATTTTTCTATTGATAACTTATCTTATCTTGTCTTTATAACAACAACAACAACAACAACAACATCATACCCAGTCGAAATCCCACAAGTGGGGTCTGGGGAGGGTATAATGTACGCAGACCTTACCGCTACCTCAGAGAAGTAGAGAGGCTGTTTCCCGTGACCCTCAAATCTTGTCTTGTCTTTATATGTTGCTTTATTTTTTAATTGTCCTCTCGCAATGAGTGCAAGGGATTGCAATACTGCATCATTTGCAGGAACTAGATATGTTTACTAAGGCTCCTATATCATCTAACTTATCATGTATAGGATCAAAATGATCTTATGCTTGCAGAAGTTCAGGATGATAGTTTCAGTCTTTCTAGATGTTGTATCTTGGTGAATTTTCTTGATATGCACCTAGAAAATTGATAATTTCTTGTCAAGTTTGGTTTGTACAAAATGGGGGATACATGAGGTCTAATTGAAGTTTTTCTTACCATTGGAAATTTTGCATCAAATACCACCCCTCTTTGAGTGGAAACTACTTGAGGAATAATAAGTTCTCTTGTGGTCTCAATCTTATTTATATCCTTTTACATTATGTCTTAAACTCTTCTAATCCTATTCTTGTTAATATCATCGGTATCTCTGTTATGGTAGTAAGAACCCCTATACTTTGTTCTCATTGTGGCTTGTTTTATTGGCTCTAGAGAGAAGAAATAAGGTTCATGATTGAAAGAGATGGTTCCGCGAAAGCAATAGTCTTCAGCCAATTCACATCATTTTTGGATCTGATACACTATTCTCTACAGAAGGTAAGATGTGTTATCTTTAGCCCCTTCGCACCTATCCCTCTTGTTGTCATCAGTAGCTGTAACAAAAAAATGTCATGTGCATTTGGCAGTCGGGTGTCAGTTGTGTTCAGTTAGATGGATCCATGTCTATCACTGCCAGAGATGCTGCACTTACAAGATTTACCGAGGATCCAGATTGCAGGATATTCCTTATGAGCTTGAAAGCCGGAGGTGTTGCCCTCAATCTTACAGTGGCATCACAAGTAAGGCTTTTCTTTGCTTTCTCCGTCAGTGCATATTTTTCATTTCTTGTCAAATACAATTGGTTTGAATCTAGTGTTGGATTCCTCCTTTTCAGGTTCCAAATATTTATATTGTTTTGGGATATTTTAACTACTTTGCTGTGCACCTAAAGAACAGATACTTTTTGGACTTGTAACTTTTTTTTGAATGACCTAGACTACTTTCTTTGATGTGTTGCTGTTGCACTTTACTAGGTTTTCTTGATGGATCCTTGGTGGAATCCTGCTGTGGAGCGGCAAGCCCAAGATAGAATCCATCGAATAGGGCAGTATAAACCAATCAGGTGTGTGTTTATATTTCTTTAACCAGCTATACCAATGTAGGGAGCTTATTGTTGTTTCTCATTTCTAGGATTGTGAGATTTGTGATTGAGAACACAATTGAGGAGAGGATCTTACAGTTGCAAGAGAAAAAGGAGCTAGTTTTTGAAGGGTAAGTTTCTCCAACTTCATTATGCTAGTGGCATGGGTATTCAAAGAACATAATTTGATGACTTGAAGTTGTTAAGTAATTTTGATACGTTTTCATAAATGATTTCAAGATAAATTAAGAGAATAGAGTATTTCTTGTGCAGTCTAGAATATATAATAGGGATAATTATAGTAGATAATCATTCGGCCAAAGTAATTACCAAAAAAATGGCCATTCACTGAATCGACATATAAAGTCGGTGTATATATCATGTATAGTCAAGTTATATTTTGTTTTTGAGTCTTATCATAGTATAAATTCATTGTATAGCTCATGTATAAGTATTCTATATCGTATAGTTAGTGTATAGTCATTGTATATTTTCTATGATTTTTTGCTATTTTTTATGTAAATAAAACATGACTATATTTGTTGTAAATAGTTTATTGTATATATTTAAAATTAGCTCATATAATATTGTTGGGCTGAGATGAGTTTTATATGGAGCATTGTAGTCAGAGGCTTAGTTATTGGAATAGCTGCAGCCTTCTTCGAATCCGCTTGTTAGATGTTGACAACTAATCATTAAGACAACTAGCTGCTAGGAATTGGAGTAGGGTCATACACTGTTTTATATTCTTTCCTTTGTTTCTTAGAAATTGGAACAGGGGTTATACATGGAGAGAGAAATCTTTCTCATTTATATACGTCGCAATGATACACACTTAAACACTTCTCCCCTTAAATCTCATTTGAACAGATTATTGGCCTATACCGTTTTACACTTGGCTTCCCATTTTCCTCTTTTTACTCTGACACTCTTCCCCAGACCTCTCTTGTGGGATTCAATGGGTATGATGTTGTACTCTAACACTCCTCCCTTCTCTGTCTGATATGCTGATTGTCCAATACTGATGTTTTGTGCAGGACGGTTGGTGGCTCTTCTGAGGCCTTGGGGAAACTAACAGAGGCAGACTTAAAGTTCTTGTTTGTAACCTAAATTAGATTATGTTCTGTTACTTGGTTCAGCAAGAAAGATCATTTGATCTTTGTTTAGTTTCTTGCTTGAATCTTGTTCATAGTGTTGTTGCTTTTGCATAGTAGGGAAGGCAATACTCTGCTGTTGGTTTCGCATCAACCTTAACTTTATCATCTGTTGGAATTTTCAATTATTGTTCCTACATTTTCTTTCTATGTAAGTATAATGTTGAAAGTCTTTACTATACATGAAAGTCTTTACTCTATGAAAGTCTTATTAAACTCCGTGGCATCTACATGGACAGATTTTTGGCCAAATTAGAATTTACTCTCAAATTAATTCTTCTATTCACCAAATGTTTTCTTCTCTCAAAATTTGTGATTTTTTTTTCCTTTCACATTGCTCATAAATTAAGCTTTTTATAAATATTATTTTATTTGTTTATAAAATAGATTTAAAATAGTTTCTTTTTTTTTTAAAAAAAAATTCAAAATGTTGATACGTCCAAATTATGTCTTCCTAGAGAAAGTATAAAGTGTTATATGTTTAGTTGAATTATTTTCAGAGGAATGTTGATTAAAGAAATATGTCCATCAATCTCGGATGGAGCCAAAGATTGATTATTTTTTGGCTTTGGAGTATGATGGAATAAAGCAAAATGGCTC
>JAABOM020000092.1:19701687-19827683 GCA_011800125.2 Solanum clarkiae | reverse complement strand
CCACAAACATGGCAAGGTAGGGTTTTATGACCCTATTCAAGAAATCCACAATCATTACCAGTGCATAAGTTAACCAAGCAACTCCAACAAGCTACAAAGCAAGACCTAATGCAATACAAACCCGAATCAATACCTATGAACTTTCTAACAACAACATACCCAATCAATTGATAAACACCAAAGGTTCACATCACAACTCAGGGCACACAAGAAGCCCAAACATCAACTAAAAGAAGAGAGAAGAAATAGTGAAACTCGGATCCATCAAATCAAAACCTTCTACTTACATTCTTTCACCTTCCTCTTTGAAGTGGCATGGTCAACTAAAAGAGCAAACAACATTCATTAGAGGGGAAATCCCTATATCACTTCTAAAGCACGACATAGACCATGAAGAAGGGAAACATTTCCTAAAATATCTCATAGCCTCCTACTCATAGTTGTGGTGCACAACACAAACATGAATAAGATTCTATTCAACACGGTGTGTTAGACTCTGAGGATTTAACAACCTAGTGCTCCGATACCATCTTTGTCATGACCCAAGCCTAGGGCCTAGACGTGACCGGCGAGTGGGGAACCCGAAGGAACCTCAAACAAGCCTCATAGCATATCATTACACATCCTTGGTCGCGAAACAATTAAATAACATTTGAAGAACGAAAATAAGGGAAAAGGGGACTAAGGGAGAACTTGTCATAACATAGAGTCGAGAGATTATAGAATCAACTCATGGCATAAATACATAGCTTTGTCCAATACCTCTATTATATAAATATTGGCGGGGGCCAAGACATACAACCGGGCTCACCCTCATAGTCATAAGTAACTGATAAAGTAAAGAGAATCTTAATACATTATGTGAGAGAATAGTCCTTGTCTCCGGAATGGAGGACTCACCAAAGGCTAAATTGAACAATCCATCTAACCACAAGAAGAATCAATATGAGCTCCCGTACCTACAAGAAGATATCATGTAGGCAAGAGTATGTATTAGTATGTTTGAATGTACTAAGTATGTGAGATGCAATGCAACATTAGATAGGCATCATAATCCAAAATGCATAACGATAGGCAATAGGCATAATATAGCAATATGACATGTATGATCAATGCATAAGTAAAACATGCTTAAGTAAATCATGCTCATATAAGATATCATATGTAACAAAGAGACCAAGCTAGCTTTCCAACCTTGGTTGGTTGATGATGGTCACACCCCAATCATCCTAGGTGGTGAGTGTTAAACCCCTCACATCGTTGATGTTGGTCATACCCCAATCATCCTAGGTGGTGAAGTATAAACTCTTCACATGGTTGATGAGCACAAACCCCCAACTCGATTGATGATGGTTGGTCACACCCCAATCATCTTAGGTGGTGAAGTACTAACCCCTCACATGGTTGATGAGTACAAACTCCCAACCGGTTGATGATGGTCACACCCCAATCATCTTAGGTAGTGAAGTACTAACCTCTCACATGGTTGATGAGTACAAACTCTCACCTCAGTTGAGTATGGTCTAGTGAAGCACTTTATATAGAATTTATCATGTACATAAGCTATTTTCATCATTATATCATCATTCATAGCATATTTCATGTTTTGGACCTTCAATTCCTGAAGAAACCATAACCGGACATTTTATCAAACACTTGGTGGGTGTACAATGGGGGTATAAGACCATACAATTTAGAGATGAAATCAAGTAGGCAAATCAGTGGTAAAACCTTTAATCAACACCTTGCAGAACCCCTAAGACATTCACATCAAAACCCCTAATGAATTCCAATATTAGATCCCAGATTTGAAGCTCAAAATATACCAAAACAACCATATTTTCATGAACTAAAATCACTGTGCAGTAAATTTCTCAATATACAAGACGCACATGTAATATCAACTTTAAATCATGCAATATTAAGGAAAAGAGAGTTTAGGAACTATGGGTGGAAGGACCCAATGGTTCAACACCATATACCTTAGCTTTGGAGAGGTTCTTGAAGAAGATTTTAATGGAGACTTTAAGCTTGAGTGAAATCCTTAAGAATGGTCTTGAGTTTGGGACTTGAATTTAGGGTGAAATATGAGTCCAAATGTTTGAGTGAGTTTTGGAGAATATTTAGGATGATATGAGAGTGAAATAATGTATTTTCAAGTGTGGGGACCGTTAGGCCCAACACTTAAAAGTCTTGGACAAAAATCAATAGAAAATAAGACCAAAATGGATAGCTCACTGGAAATTGTATTTTCTGCATGGACGCGTTTTACGAAAATGAGCAAAAATCCTTCATCTGAACCCGTAATGAGGTTAAACAAATTGCTTTGGGATGCTAATTCAAAGGTCTTTCAGATAATAGGTCGTGGGACACCTAGTTCTTTATGGGATAAGAGATATGCACCTTCAAATTGGACCCTCCTAAATAGCATATTTTGCAATTTTTAGATTTTGATACGGTTGCTCTAAAATTCGGGTTAGACCCATTTCCCACTCAATTTGACCCCCTAAACAAGAATATGAAGTCGGAGTTTAAAAATAAACAAATGAATTTTTAGATATACGGAATACAAGATTCCAGGCACTTCCGAGGCACATTTTTGAGTACTACTTTTGGGGTCATTTTAATATCAGTTTATCATGACCCAAGCCTAGGGCTTGGACATGACACGGTGAATGGGGAACCCAAAAAGACCCCAATCAAGCCTCTTTACTTGTCATAACACATTCTTGGTCGCGGAAGAATACAAAAGACATATTATTACAAGGCCAATGAGGCTAAGGGAAAAGCTTGCCAAAACAACAACATTACCAAAACACGGAGTCACAACTTATATTATAAATATACACTTGTCCAACATACACCTCTAAGTACATAGATAGAGCAAGGCCAAGACAGAGCTACCGGGCTCACCCTCATAGTCAATAGAACATAAGATAGTGTCTTAATACATAGATAATAGCAACGCAGACTAAAGTCCCCGAAATGGAGAACTCACCAACAAGCTTGGAATAGCACCGCTTGGCCATGTGGAGGAGGATGATGACCAAATGAAGCTCTGGTTCCTACATGGTAACATCATGTAGGCATAGAGTATGCGTTAGTACATTTGAATGAACTATGTACATAGGATACAATGCAACACGAATTAGGCATCATAGTCAAAATGCATAATAATAGACAACAGGCATAATATAGTAACAGGGCATGTATGATCAATGCTTAAGTAGAACATGCTTAAGTAACTCATGCTTGTATAGGATATCATATGTGAAGAAGATACCAAGCTAAATTTCCAAATGTACAACCCTTTGGTAGGTTAGTGATGATGTCGCCCCATCACTTAGGTGGATGAGTACTAACCCTCATCTAGGTTGGTGATAATGCTGCCCCATCACCAAGGTGAATGAGTACTAACTCTCATCTAGGTTGATGAGTACTAAACCCATCTAGGTTAGTGATGATGCCGCCCCATCACTTAGGTGGATGAGTACTAACCTCATCAAGGTTGATGAGCACTAACCCCCATCTAGGTTAGTGATGATGCCGCCCCATCACTAGGTGGAGAAGTACAAACCCTTCACTTGGTTATCCAGCCACTTAGACCCCCTGGATTGGGCATGGTCGAGTTCTACACTTTATATAGGATTCATCATATCCTCTAATGCAATATTTAATCTAGGAATAATCATATACATAAGCTTATTTCATCATCATTACATCATTCACATCATATCTAATGATTGAGACCTTCAATTCCTCAATAAATCATAACCGGACATTTTATCAAACACTTGGTGGGTATGAAATGGTTATATAAGACCATGCAATTTAGAGATGAAATCATGCAAGTAAACCCATTGTAAAATCATCAATCACCATCTTGCAATACCCACAAGGCATTCACATCAAAAACCCTCATCAAAACTTACAACAGATACAAGATATATAGCTCACAACATAGAAAAATAGTCACAACTTTACATACCTTTAACATAGTTCATAGACATGTTCATACTAGTAAACCCATTTGTAAACTCAACTTTAAATCATGCAATTTAGGAAAAGGAAGCTTGGGTATCCCGAGTGAAAGGAACCCATAAAAGAAACCCACATACCTTAGGTTTAGAGTTGCTTTGTATTGAGATTGGGAAGAATGGGGGCTTGGAAATGATCCTTGAATCCAATCTTGTTCTTGTGTTTCCTTGAAATTTAATTGGAGCTTGATGGAGGCTTTTGAGAGAATCAAGAGTGTATTTGAGATGAGAGTAATGAGTTTTATCCTTTGGAATATTGTTTAGGTCTTTTAGGTAGGTTAAGATATCATTGGAAATCTAAAAAGGTCAATACAATAATTAAAATTTAAGAAAAACGTCATTAGTGAATAGGTGGAAAAATTGGCAAAGTGTCGTCTCACTGGAGACTTCACTGGCCGTGTGGCACTCCATTGGGTTGTGTGGAGTTTCAAGGAGTGCTAGTGTTGTAGCACTCCTTGAAATTGTGGGTGATGTGGCAGACAAGTTGGCTTAAAGGAAGGTTCTGGTGGAGGTGTTGGATGGATGAGTGGAGAAATTGGTTAATGAGGATACGGTGTTCATCAAGGCCCCTTTGGAAGAGTCGTCCATTCGTGTGTGTTTCTCGGGGAGTTGGTGCGGGCATGGAGAAGCGATACTCATATCTGTTTCATTCAATTCAAGCTTATGATGACATGTCAAGTCCTCTTTATAATTCCAAGTCTCAAGTATTAGCCCTTATGTGATTGCATGCATTCATGTTCATATTGATAAGATTATGAGAATTTTCAATGTAAATGTGAACTTTCGTAGGAAATCATGTTTACGTGCATTGTTGCATTCATGTTTGGGCTAAAGTCTTCATGACTACATTCCTTTTGTACATTTTCTTCTCATTTGGGGATGAATGTTCCCAAGGGGGAGATATTGTGACACTCTGTAACTTTATGCTCTTGTATATCCACGTTTCAAGCCTCATTTGGTTAGGTGGGGGGTGTATTAGATTCATAGGAGATTCGTAGTACCTAAACGAGTTCAAGACTTACCTCCAAGTTGAGTTTTGGGTGTTGTTTCGTATAAGGGTCAAATTTAAACTAGAATAACTCTTAGCACATTTGGAACTGGGTGGCCTATGACAGGTCAAATGAAATACCTTTGAGTTAGCTTCGCAATGCACTTGGTTTCACCTCATTCCGATGTCGGATGAAGGAGTTATGACTATTTTCGTGAGACCCTCCCATGCAGTGAAGCCCTGCGGGCACCCATACGGGCAGTGTGTCCTTGTACAGGTCGTGAGAAATGTCTGGGGATGGAAAATGGCATGGTGAGGCTATGTCTTGATCCACGACCAGTGGCACGGGTTGTATGACTCACCACTGATTGTGAGGAGGGGCGTGGATGTGTTTTAGGAAGCTTGGCTAGGCATGGGTGGCATTGGAAGCTAGGGCATGGGCCACAACTGCATTGTATGGCTCGTGTTAAGGGATACGGTCCATGTCACCTGTGTGTGTGGTGCCCAGCAACATTTTCTTGTCTAAGTGTGGTGGGATGGAACAGTACACGGTCCATGTAACACTACACGGTCTGTGAAAGTGGCTGCCAAAGTGACGTCGACGCTAACTTTTTCTCAAGTGTTCCAATTCCATTTTTTGTCTAAGTCTTGCCTCACGGACACTCCACACGGCCTATGGAGTGCAACACGGCCAGTTAAGTCTTCAGTAAGATGACGCATTGCCAATTTTTCCATCCGTTCACTACTGGCATTTTCGTAAATGCTAATTATACTAATTACCCTTTTTGACTTTTTAGGCTATCTTAACCTTCCTAGAAGACCTAAACTCTAATCTTAAGGACCCAATTTCACTACTCTCATCTCAATCACACTCCCAAATCCTCTCAAGAGCCTCCATCAAGCTCCAATTCAATTTCAAGGAAACCCAAGAACAAGATTGGATTCCAAGATCATTTCCAAGCCTCCATTCTTCCCAATCTCAATTCCAAGCAACTCTAGACCTAAGGTATGTGGTGTTGAACCATTGAGTTCTTCTACCCATGGTGCCTAAACTCCCTTTTAATTATCGTTACATGATTTAATGTGGAGTTTACAAATGGATTTACTAGTATGAACATGTCTATGGACTATACTAAAGCTATGTAAAGTTGTGACTATTTTGCTATGTTGTGAGCTATATATCTTGGATCTATTGTAAGTTTTGATGAGATGTTTTGATGTGGTTGCCTTGGGGATGTTGTAAGGTGTTGATTGATGGTTTTATAATAGATTTTCTTGCATGATTTCATCTCTAAATTGCATGCTCTTTTACCCCCATTGTACACCCATCAAGTGTTTGATAATATGTCTGGTTATGGTTTCTTGAGACATTGAAGGACCAAAACATGAGATATGATATGAATGATGTTGAAATGATGAAATGACCTTATGTATATGATTATTTCTATATAAAGTGTTGCATTAGACCATACCTAACCGAGTTAGGGGTTTATACTCATCAACCATGTGAGTTGTTTATACTTCACCACCTAGGATGATTGGGGTGTAACCATCATCAACCGATTTGGGGGTTTGTACTCATCAACCATGTGAGGGGTTTATACTTCACCACCTTGGGTGATTGGGGTGTAACCAACATCAACCATGTGAGGGGTTTATACCTTATCACCTAGGATGATTGGGGTGTGACCATTATCAACCAACCAAGGTTGGAAAGCTAGGTTGGTCTCTTCTTCACATATGATATTTTATACGAGCATGATTTACTTTAGCATTGATCATACATACCATATTATATATTATGCCTATTGTCTATTGTTATGCTATTTAATTATGATGTCAATTCCTTGTTGCATTGCATCCCACATACTTAGTACATTCAAATTTACTAACACATACTCTTGCCTACATGATATCACCATGTAGGAATCGGTGCCCGAGTTGATCCCCCTCCTCCACGTGGCAAGGCGGTGCTATTCCAAGATTGTTGGTGAGTCCTCCATTTTGGGGACTTTAGTGTATTTTGCTATTATCTATGTATCAAGACACTATCTTATGTTCTATTGACTATGAGGGTGAGCCCGCTAGCTCTGTCTTGGCCCCACTCTATCTATGTACTTAGAGGTGTATGTTGGACAAGTGTATATTTATGATATGAGTCGTGACTCCTTGTTTTGGTAATGTTGTTGTTTTGGCAAGCTTTTCCCTTAGCCTTATTGTACTTGTTTAATATATATGTCTTTTGTATGCTTCGATGACCAAAGATGTGTTATGACAAGTAAAGAGGCTTGATTGGGGTCCCTTTGTGTTCCCCATTCGCCATGTCACGTCCAAGACCTAGGCTTGGGTCATGACAGAAAGTATCTTGGCCCCCGCCCAATCTATGCTAGAGGTGTTGTTGGACAAGTTATGTAATTCTGCTAAGCTTTGACTCTTTTATGATTTATGCTATTGAAAACTTCCCTTAGTCCCTTTATCCTTATTTTTACTATCTTATTGTTGTTCAATTACTTCCGCGACCAAGGATATGGAAATGATATGCTAAGATACTTGTTTGGGGTCCCTTCGGGTTTCCATTCACCATGTCACATCTAGGCCCTAGACTACAATACCTGTACGAATCTGGGCAAGCTCTTGCATTATCTCTTTATATATTTTAGCTTGCTCCAAACCAATACTGACAACGCACCACATTTGGTAGATGACTTGTCTCTTTGCCCCCATGCATGGTTTGTTTACCACCCTTTTCATCCTTTCAGCAATCCTTGCAAATGGTTGATCTAAGAACATGCCCCATTTGATGGTACCAGCACATGCTTGACTATTCTCATCTAGGGAATGGTAGAATATCTCCACCAAGGCATCATCAATGATTTTGTGATCCAGGACACTCCTCAAGCACTTTGTGAACGCTCCCGTGTAGTACTAATCGATTCACTAGGAAGTTACTCAAAGTTATTGATTTGATCTTTCAACTTGACCTTTTTCTATCTCAGAAGTACCTCTCCAAAAAGCCCTTCTATAACTCAGCCCAACTGGTGATAAAACTCTGCGGCTGCTCGAAGAGCCATAATGTTGCATTTCCTATTAGAGATAATGGGAAAACACGAAGTCCCACAGCATCCATAGATAGATTTTGTGTTCCTATCACACTCTTACAGACAAATGCAATAATGTGTAGATGACTATGCAGATCCTCTAATGGTAGGCCCGTAAATAATTCATGATTTTGCAGCATCTGAAGCAACCCACTCGAGACCACGAACTTTGGCTCAGCTGGCAACAGCGCCAATTTGGGTTGATTAACAAACTAATCTCCCCAAAAGGGGGGGGGGTATCATAACTATAAAAAGTAACCCTAAACTAAGACAAGTGTTAAACATGTATGAATAGAAACTAAGGTATTATGTTCCCCATGATTTGGTGGCTCAATATTACAAGTTTATCAAATTCTATTCCAATATCTAGCATACAGAACGGTAAGTTAATTTCACCAAACACTTTAGCCTAGGAGAGAGGCAAATTTTACTACATGATTTGGTCCATTCCCACAGTGTGACATTATTAACCCTTACCTATTGTTCCCACACAACCTCCCCTTGGCCCAGTTCGGTTGATTAGATAAGAAATATGTAATTATTCCCTTTTCCTATTTATTACCACCTTGATCAAGTTAGTAACACCAGGCAAGTTCTAACTTTGGCCACTATTAGAAAGTGATCAATATGAACAGAATTAATTAATATATGCATGCACATTTTTCAAGAATTATGAATTATCTGATTTTACCTTGTTAGTTTTTCATGGTTCCCACAACCCTAGTTATGGATTTAGCTACTCATGATCAGTGTAAATTCAAGACATATAAATTTGAATAACATAATTGAGCACTTATATTAGAGAGCTAAGCACAAGATATACCAATTCTTCAATGAGAATCACAAGATTGAAATTGAAAGATGAAATAATGTTTTACAAGTGTTTCTCAAACTCTCAAATGTTCTATTATGTCCCTCTCCTGATACTTTTGAAAAATAACCAAAAAGACCTATTTATAGAGTTTAAAATACAAAATAAAAATGGAATTGAATAATTGGGTCGACAGACTCTACGACAGGTTCCATAGGCCGTATAACATTTTACGGCCCGTAAATGGGCTTCTGTGCATTGCTTCTTCAAAACCGGGGCAGACTTCTACGACACCCCTCTATGGCCCATATTAGGTTCTATGGCATGTAAGGGGATTTTTCTGTTGACTTTTTAGCAACTCCCCACTTTCTAATCCTCAGGGAACAACACCAAGTCTACAACTCGTCCTCATGTTCATAGACTTAAATTCACCCTTCTCTAAATTGTCTATATAACTATCTTTACAACCCGTAAAAGTATCTATGGCCCGTAAAGGGTCTTGTGGAACCCTTGCTTTAGAAAATTCTACACTCTTAGCCCAAAAATTGTGCCAACCTTGTAATCCTGCAAAACAAACATAAAAACACATCAAATATACTAACATCGCATTGAGAACAAATAAAATCCCAAGTTTTAAGCATCAAAAGTATTGTACTTTGACACACATCACAGGTCCCTATGCTCGATCTGCATTGAGGAGACAAAGTAGGAGTGAGTACCCAAAGATGTACCTAGTAGGTTTAAGCAACTGGGTAAAAAAAATCAAAACAAGTATATACTGACAAAGAATCCTATACCTGCATCCAAAAAGATTTGTGCATAATAAAACATACATAATTATAAGATATGATCTTCAAAATTGCCAATGATATAGTATAATGAAAGATATGATCACAATGCATAGAACTCATCGAGACATAAACCAAGTGTCTCTAACCTTTCCACCAGCCTTTGGTAAGGAATTGTTATAATGTCTCAACTTTCCACCTGCTCATGGTCAAGGAGTATCATAAGGTGTCATCCTCTCCACGTGCCCCTGGTCAAGGGAATATGAAATGTAGATCTCACCCTTGCCTCCTTCCCTGGTCAAGGGGGTTGTACAAATGTAGAACATGTTACCCTTGCCTCCTACCCGAGTCAAGGGATAGCACAAAGCAACATGAAATAGATGCAAGCCAATGATACAACCAAGATACAAATATAGACATATAAATTGGCATCGTAACATGAATACTAATACATGAATCTCATATAGTCATAATTATATAGAATAATATGAAGTGTCACAACCAGTTCCCAAACTACCGTCATGTCTCATAACTTCATAATTATATCGAGCTAAGAATATCAACAATACCGGACTTCACTCATCCTAGATATACTTGTATAACGCAATGTCAGACCTCACTCGTATCAAATTATACACATACCCTTGAAAGTATCTCAACGGCCATCAATTATCACTTAATTATCCAAATAGTATCACAAGTTTCATGTTATCACATGATTGTCCCAAATTATCCCAATTCATAAGATTTTGTCTCGATTTATTAATAGGATCATAATTTACTCATTATTCGGCTCAGTTGGGATCACATTTCATCAACATGAAAACATATCAACATAATTATGTATGATTCAATCTAGATCTCACACTTATCACATAAACATGACCAATAACTCAAATCTACTTCAAAAGGAGTAGCTAAATCTACCTCTATGCTGAAACTGCACTCGGACAAGCTTTCAATTAACTCAATCATCTGAACGATCCCCGATTGATTAAATGCTATCAAAAATAGATACTATGTATGAAGAGGTGAATTTTGATACCCTTATTGGTAAACATTAGGCTCAGGGCCAAAATGGTCAATTTTAAGGCTAAAATTCAAAGTTTTCGAATATGAAAATTGACTTTAAAATCAAGTTCTACCTGAAAAATAGAGTCCATAGGTGAAAATCCAACTAAAATCAAGTTCAAAATGAATAAGAAATCACCATTTAAAGTGTTGAAATCAAAGATTAAGAATCTCCAATTTTGGACATTCAAAATAATGACTTTCAAGGAAAAATCAATATAAAACCTATGGAAAATATTAGAACATTGTTAGAAACACTTATGCAACAAAATTATTTGAAAATACAATTTGAAAATCGTCCTAAAAGCTTTAGAAGTTCAAAAAATGAATAACAATGGTGACTCTTGGTTTTTTAATAACTGTATATAGGCTGACAATAGGCCTATGTGAAAGCAGGGGTTGATCTGGGAACACGGAGAAGACCAAGGGATCACCACACAATACTTCACAAATACGAAGATCTCCATGCAAATGGGGAGAACTAATACCCTATGCCTCTATGAACATAGAGGTCCTCTACACCAGAAAAAACTGCACCAACTATGTGCAAGTCCAATTTCCTACTCGGAATGGAACCTCAAAACACATCCGGACTCAAAATTATACAAATCAAATATGTATTCATATAAAAAATAGTGATACTGACTCAACAAAATCATCAAAAATTGATTTTAAGGCCTCTTTGCCACATTTACCAAAGTAAGTCGTATAAACTAATTTAAAACTAAAAATATTAAGAAAGCCCTCGACAACTCTAAAAATTATGAAAAGATTATATCTAGCATTATTTCACCAATGGAACTACTAGAACTTTCAAAATTTTGATCAGAGCATCCGAACTTCAAATGTTCATCAAAGTCAAACTTTGGTTTTGAAAACAACTAAAATCACAATATTGGGCCTAAAAACCTCATTTAACTCTGAATTTAGTTCTATAACTTCTCATAAACTATTTTTGATATTTCAGAGTTAATGGAATCGACGAATCTTCAATCCAAAACCCAAAACTCATACTGGTTCAAAAACTCACTTTCTCAACAATATAGCTTCCAAAAATATCAAAACTCTTATTTTTCAACTTTTAAAACTCATAATTTCAATTTTAACAATATAGATAGTTTAAAATAGTTTCAGACCAACTTAGAAAAGGGTAAATAGTAATTTCTTCAAATAGGAACATAATGACCAACCAAGTCGCTAAACTTCTAGCCTGAGATCATGGAATTCATTCCATTTCAGTTTTAACATTGTTTATACAGATTTACATACTTATGGGACTGTTGTGAATGATGTTTAAAGTGCAAATTTTAAAATTTTAATGAAAAGATGTTTAAGTTGCATTTTGGTATTCATACTAGATTGTTGAAGACCAAAGTACGAGCCTCATTTATGGCTTGTGGTTCAAACAATAGGTCATATATAGGTCTCCTAGATGGGGCCATCCCAGATGAAAATTTGACCAAGTGCAAGGGCTATGTATGAGAGGTGTTTACGATTTGTAAAAGGAACTATGAACTGTAAATATAGTTCGTTGTTTGATGCCTTGGGTTAATGGAAAAATGGATTTTTGAAGTTGAACTATGAACAAATAGGATGAGTCATAATTTTTCTTATGAGCCATAAAATGGCCTTATAGATGGAGTCTTGAGTTTGAAAAATTTACTATGTACTGGGTTTTTATGGAAGAGTCTACGACCCGTAACCCAATTTACGAGTCATGGATTATTCTCCCAGATTGAACATCAGAGACCAATTTAAATGGTTCAAAAATATAATAGGACAAATCCCCAAGACTACGGTCTGTGAGTCGTTCTATGAACCATAACGTGGGGTGCGGTTCATGGTCTGGTAGTTTTAATAAAGGGCATTTTCGTCCTTTTCCCCTACCCTAAGCCTAAAACTATGTCATTTTGGCACATAAATTTACCCACTCTCAGCCCCGACTTATTGGAGACTCAAATGATAGATATGAAAGCATGATAACTTATATGTTGAATCTAGGAACTTTTTCTCGCATTGTATTATCTGGTCTAGATATCGGAGCTGATAACATTCGAGATTATTGTAGGATTATACACAAAATATCTTCTTTTTGGCTCTCTGTTTAGCCTTATGTCCTTATCCCTCCTCTCAATCACTATCATTCTCACCATCTCAAATTTCCTCAAATTTCTAAGGCAAGAAACTCTCCAAGAAAAGGCAAGAAGTGTTAGGGTTTTCCAAGGGCTTTCATCTCCAAATCTTTAAGATTTTTTCCTTAAGGTATTCAATAAGATATGAGTTTATCTGTGGGTACCTTTCACCCACAAAGTCCAAAAACTTTCCCCATTACCTTTTATTTAAGTTCTTGTAAATTTATGAATTTCATGAGCATGATTTAAATGATGTTTCGATGGTATATTTTTAGTTGTTTTGACTCTAATGATGCAATATCATAATGTACTATTAGTTCCCATGGTTATCAAGTTGAATGTTATGATTTCATTATCTAGGGATGTTCAGTGATGATGTTGGCTACGTAAACATGGTTTTAAATTGATGAATTTCATCATAATCTTGCATTGCATTCTTATATCATGTGATTTTGAAGTCATTTCATAAGCCCACTAAGTTTAAGATGATTACTATATGATGTTGCTGATAAGGGCTTAAACTATATTTTGAAAGTCCATGACTGTGAATGTTATGAGTATGATATAAAGCCCTTAATGATGTTTATGATGGACCCTTATTGTGAATGGACAATCCTCACTTGAGTAGCTTACAATCTTACGAGTTACTCCTATATAATGCTATTTATGATTCAAATTTATTATTTGCATGATGACACTAATTTTTTTAAAGTATTTTGTGGGATTAACTTAGCACAGAATGAGGCATTAAGGTGGGTTCGATGAAGAAACCTTAGAAGAAACCTTTTGTCTCATTAACTATGTATCACCAAAGGAGCCCTTGTAGGCTAAGGTGATGAGTGCATGACTTGCACTAATTTCTTACTCTTTTATTATAATTTTATGTTGTTAATCTCATAAATTGAGGCTAATTATGCTTTGAATGATGTATTTTACAGTACATATGGTTTAGATTTGGCTATGCTAGCGAGAATTGAAGATTGGAGCTGAATTGGTGCTAAAAGAAAGTGAAATGCACAAAATGGTACCTAGAAGCAGATACACTCCACGAACGTGGCCTTCAAACCCATGATCACAGAGTCGTGAGATGTAGAGAAGCGCAAATACGCTAGAACTAAGCGCGAAGGTGGAGCTCAAGGAGACAACCTCCGCGATCATGGAATGTTGAGCGTGATTGTGGAACGTTGTAGTGACTAGCGTCGGGACAACTTTGGAATTTCACCATTTTCAGTCCCCAAATTATGTATGCACACACTCCTAACCCACATTCTTGATTAAAATGAGATATATTGAGAATATTCATACATCTTTAAAGTGGAAGAACACACCTTAGTGTAGATTTTAGTTTTGGGTGAAGATTTAGAGCAAGTTTTTCGTAAATTCTTGAGTGGATTGAAGAGTGTAGGCTTCAATTGTATTTATCTTTCACTAACTCTTTCTTTCCTTGTTCTTGAATGTTAGATTTATAGATCTAATTGATGCTTGATTGTTAATTTATATATGGGACTTGATTATTTCTTTTATTTTCACGCCTAGTAGATGATTTACTTGAAAAATGAAGAGGGTTTCTCCCAAATTGCTTTAATTGTTTGAACTGATTTGTGGTTTATTGCATATCTTCTTCTATAACTTAGATTTAAGGTAGGTCCTTGAATCTAGCTTAGTTCTTCAATTATTTCTCTAGCCGGTATAGTTAAGGAGGAGATTGCATGATAATCATAGGTTTATAAGTTGAGAGCCTCAAAAGGGACTCACTGGCTAAGGTTTTGGATGTTTTGTTTTTTTCTTTTTTTGGTGTTCAAGCAAGGCATATGTTTAAGCATCCCATATGAGAGGCTGTAGTTGGCTTTTGTGAAATATCATTTCCCTAGATGAGATGGTTACAAGTAACCTAGCCTGCCTATAGGGTCAATTTGATGCAAAGTGTGATAGATCAATTGAGTTTTGATTGATTTTCATATCTCATAGCCTTGCTCCCTTGCTTGATCCATCCTTACCCAATTTTCTTAGGGGTAGTTCTTAGCATAGTTTTCTCCTAATTTAGTTAGAATTCTTAATTAGTGCTCGCCTATTGAGTAAAAATCTAGTAGCCATAGGTCCTTGCTCTACTCATTTGCGGACATATTTTTCCCCATGGGATTCGACCATGACCTCTAAAGTTGGGTAATATACTAATGACGACAGCCCCTACTTCTTTTGAATAGCTGGGCTGAGTGACATCATGAGGCTAGTAGATCCATAGTAAAAAAGTTAAACTAAGATATACATGCATTAGTTGATGGAGTTCCACCTGGCAAGTGGACTCCCCATGCCAATGTAAGTGGTTACGTTTGATTTCATGTAGTCACATGACTTATATGTTAATTACGATCTCCTCCCACAAAGTTATGTATTTGATTCCCATGTACCTAAAACTTTGTTTTCACATGATTCATTGATCTCTTATTTCATAATAAGGTTTACTTTTTGACTATGGTTTTGCATGTTTTGAATTATGGCATTACAATGTCATGTATGCCATCTCACATACTTAGTACATTTAAACATACTAATGCATAATTTGCCTACATGATGTCACCATGTAGTGATCAGCCTACCTCCTCCTCCACTGTCATGTGGCTAACCTTCGATGTTCAAGAATAATAGCTTTGGTGTGCCCTCTAATTCGGGAGTACTACACCTTCTTCTTCATGCCTTTTTGTATTTTGAGACATTTATGAACTTGACAAATTGTATTATGGAGACTTTTACTTTCTATGTTATTTTTATATGATTGTTATATTTGAGGGGAGATTCGAGTATGTCTTAGCCACTGCATGTCATTATATAGATGGTATGTTCAGATGATATGATTCAATGTTTGACTTGCTATTTTCCATGATTTTGAATGTGTTAATGTTTTCCTTAGTATCTTCCCCACATTTATATTTTGCTTTACTTTGATTCATACATATGAAAGCTTGATAAATGCTAAGAGATTTTGGTGAGGTACCTCTAGGTCCCTTATTCTCCATGTTATGACCAGGGACATGACACATATTTTAAAAGGTTAGAATCTGAGAACAAATGTAGGATTTGGGTCTGGTGTGAGGACGTATAAGCCTCTCTATGGCTCGTGGTTGGTTTTACGGTCTTTAGATTGGCCTCATGTATATACATGAGACTTGGTAAAATTTTGAAGTTAGGGAATCAAGGTACAAAGTTGTGTACGAGTCATCGACTCTAGCTCCTAGACTAGGGGATAAAAGCAAGTTTTCGAAGTTAGAAAAGTGTCACCAGAAAAACTTTTCTATGAGTCGTAGTTGCAATGACGAATCATGGACTAGCTTCGTCGTTTAAACCCTAGAATATATATCCTATGTGTGGGATAAAATTACAAGGGGTATTTCTGACCCATCATTTGATCTATGGGTTGTAGATGCGTGTTCATGGATCGAGGCTTATAGACCAATTTTTGGGAAAGTTGAACTCAAACTACAAATCGCGGGATGATATATGACTCGTAGATGTGAGTTGTAGTGCTGCCCTGATGAAATGACCCACACTTTCCTAGGAATGCCCCGTAATCGTAATTCCCTTATATCTCAAATCGGGGATATTTAAGCACCCCTTCATGTAGCATGAAAAGACCCTATGATGCATTTTTTTGAATATCACAAAATCCGTATAGAATTTTACAAATCCAACTTCATATTCTCGTTAAGAGGAAAAAATTGGGTGGGACAATGCATACCAACAAGGTATATTTTATCTGTGCCAAGAAAATAATTTTTTTGGCGAAACTACACAAAAACAGTAGCTATCCGCAGTCAGTCCTTGAAGCGGACCTGGCGCGTATTAGTCCAATATTTTCGAAAAATTATTTTTCTACTCCAAGGAAATTGGGTAAGAACCCAATACCTATATATGCGAAAATCCATCATTCCTTAGCTATTTTAAGCCCTAAAAAACTCACAAAAACCTCTCAAATTCCTTCCTAATCTTCATCAAATTCATTATCCATTCTCAAGATACTCAAGAAGTGTTGTTGGAGTTTAAGGAAATCAAGTCAAGCCTTAAGTACTCCTCATGTTCACCTTCAAGAAACTCCAATATTAAGGTATATGGGTTTCATTCATGGGTACCTTTCACCCATGAAGCCCAATCTTCCTTTTAATGAAAATTGCATGTTTTCAAGTTGTGTTGCTTATGGGCATTACTCATTATGGACTATAATTAAAAGTTACATTGGGATTTCATGAAATGTTGAGTGAAAACACATGTTTGTCTATTTTAAGCTTATACAATGAGAAGGTTTGTCGATTGTGAATATGTTTTGAGCTATAAAACTATGATCTATGATGAGATTTGATGGGGGATTTCAATGTATCTTGCATGAGGGTGGTACCAAGTCTTGGTGGGTTGATTTACATTGATTTTTCTCACATGATTTACTCTTGAATTGGATGATTTTGAACTAGCATTACACACCTACCACGTGTTTGATAAAATGCCTTTTTAAGGATTCTTAAAGCTTTGATGATCTATTGGTTGATTTATGAGTCAAGGGACTTTATGATGATTTGGGTTTTCTAGTGATGTGTTTAGTTCATGAAAATGTTGATGATGTTGTAAAGATGGATTAAGTCCTTTTCTCAAAGATTTTACCTCTTATGAACCTTTGATGTTGATGTTAATGCAAGGTTAATGTTAATATTGATCCATTCTTATGTTTGATAATTACGCTCACCAGTTGAGGTCAATGATGTTAAGAGCTACTCATGTCATGTCTTATATGTTTCTTACAAATTTTAAAACTGTGATTATTGTATAATTCTGTGGGACTAGACTTAGCACCGAGCGGACTAGAGGCGAGCCTCCAAGTCCCAAAACTACGTGCCACCATTGGTGAAGGGATTAGAGGTGACTCCCCAAACCCCTAAGAGGCGAGTACCCCAAATATAAAGGCTTGAGGCGAGTACCCGGTTCACATAAGGCTTAGTGGATCTACTTAGGCATTAGGAGATTCACCTTGGCAAGTAACTTCCCCCTTTCTTCTAGTGTAGGGTAGACAGCGAGATTCCATTTTGTAGCTCGATTGGTCTTATTTTATGTCAGTTAAGGTTTCTTCCCACACTTATATATATTATGTTCTATGTAAGATGAATGATTTGCAAATCATGATTTATTTAAGCATTAATCATACATGTTATATCGTTATTATGCTATCTTTGACTTATCATTATGCATTTTGACTATTTTCCCATCTCTTGTTGTATTGTATCCTACATACTTTGTACATTCAAATATACTAAGGCATACTCTATGCCTACATGATGTTACTATGTAGGAACCAAAGCTCCATTTGACTATCCTCCTCCACATGGCTAGTTTGACATCTTGAAGATAAGCTTGGTGAGTCCTTAAGTTTGAGGACACTATCTACTTTCTCTTGCTATTTCAAACAACTTTATGTTGATGTTTGACATTATGAGGGTGAGCCAAGAAAGTTTCTTGGCCCTTGCTCCATTTTAAGTTTAGACGTGTTGTTGGAATATTCTGATATATCTATGGTATGAGCTTGACTCCTTATGATTTATGATATCAAAGAATTTCCTTAGCCCTATTTATCCCTATTTTACACTCTTGTTGTTGTATATTTGCTTCGGCGACCAACGATGTGTGCATGATATGCTAAGATGCTTGTTTGGGGACCCTCCAGGTTCCACTTCACCTTGTCACATCTAGACCCTAGGTCCGAGTCATGGCACACTTGGTATCAGAGCACTAAGTTGTTAATGGTCCTCAGATATCCAAGATATTGCGTTGATTAGAGTCTTACGTATGCTTATAAAGCATGCCACAACTGTGAATACGAGTCTATGAGGCATTTTAGGAAATGTTTCATTTCTTTATGGTCTAAGTCATGCTTTAGAAGTGAGATAGGACTTTTCCCTCTTAATGAATGTTCTTTGCTCTTCTAGTTGATCGTGCCACTTCAAAGAGAAAGGCCAATGAGGGTCGTGCACCTATGGGACAACCCGCTTACCTCGTTTCTCATGATCTTCAAATTGGAAGGGCTACCGTAGTTGAGTTTGGAATGCTATTACTATGTTAGCACATGCTATGGCCCACAAAATGAACCAAGGGGTCCGAGCACTTCATTCTAATACTCTGGACTTGAGAGTAAGGGACTTTGCTAGAATAAATACACCGGAGTTCTATGGGTCTAAGGTGGATGAGGATCCCCAAGAGTTCATTGATGAGGTGTACAAGGTGTTGTCTATCATGGAGGTGAATTCAGAGGAAAAAGGCGGAGTTGGCGGCCTACGAACTAAAGGGGTTGGCTCAAATCTAGTTTGTGCAATGGAAGGAGGAAAGGACAAATCATGATGCTATTCCTTGGGAGGAGTTTAAGGCGGCATTTCTCAACCGGTTCTTCCATCTAGAGCTTAGGGAGGCTAAAATGATGGAATTCATGAACTTGAACCAAGGGTCCATGAATGTGAGGGAATATTCCCTCAAGTTGAACCAACTCTCCAAGTATGCTCCACAATTAGTTACCGATCTGTGGTCAAGGATGAACAAGTTTGTGATCGATGGATCCAATTTGGTGAATGAGAAGTGTCGTGTCGTTATGTTGATAAGTGATATGGATTTGTCCCTCCTTATGACTTATGCCGAACAACTTGAGGGGGAGAAGCATACAAAGAGGAGAACTGAGGGATCCAAGAGGGCTCGATTTAATGGTAACTTCAAAGATCAAGAGTCTGACAATGCTCCAAGCATGAGGGTTACCAAGGATGGGGTGGCCTGCACCAAGTATCAAGGTGAAGGTGTTGGTGAACAAGCTCTTCCTATATGCAACAAATGTGGAAGGTACCACCCGGGAGATTGCTTAGCCAGTTCGAGTATGTGTTTTGGATGTGGTGGAATAGATCATAAGATGAGATATTGTCTGTGGGTCCCTATGAACCATAATGATTGTCATCAACATTCTCAACCATACCCGTCCAGGAGTCACTAGGATTGGCATGGTACTTGATAGGTAAGTTGAAGGTTTTGATTTTGATGGATCCGGGTTCCACTATTCCTTTCTTTATTCTTTTTTGTTGCTAGTAGGCTTCTTATTTGTCCTGAGTTGTTATGTGAAAATTTGGTGTCTACCCCTTGTTGAGCCTATTGTTGCTAGAAATTTCATAGGTATTTTTCCGTGTTTATATTGTATTAGGTCTTACCTTGTAACTTGTTGGATTTCATGTGGTGGGTTTTGATGTCATACTTGGGGTGGATTAGTTGCATGCATATTGTGTCTCCATTGATTATAGGGTCCATAGAGTTAAATTCCTATTCCTATTAAACCCGTCCTTGAGTGGTAGTGAAGAGGTAGGTTCATTTCATTTCTTAAGGTCTAATTGATCTCTAAGAGTTGCATTTATCATCTTGTAAGAGTAGGAATATTGAGTCTAAGGTCCCTCCTATTGAGTCGATTCCGATGGTCAATAAATCCTTGATGTCCTTTCGATATTTTGAATTTGGGGTAGTGTCTTTTGGTGTGGCTAGTACACCTATTACGTCTATAGGTCTCGTGAATAGGGCCTTTAATCCCTACATTGTTATGTTTGTGGTGGTCCTTGGTGATGATGTGTTGGTTTGTTTCTGGAAGTGAGAAAGAGTTTTTGAATCATTTGAGGGCGATGTAGTGAATTTTGAAGGAGGTGTGGTTGCTTGCTAATTATGGGAAGTGGGATTCTTTTGGATGACAAAAAGTTGGTTGGAGAAGTACACCGGTTGACTAGGTTAGGAATGAGGTTGGGTGAAGTTGAGAATAGAGGTTTTCTCCCAAGGGGGAGATGGCATCTTTAGGTACCAAGGTGTTGCTAGTGTGTATAAGGTTCATAACTGGGCCCAAGGTGTGAGGGTCCTTATAGGGTGTTGAGGAGAATTGGTAACGTGGCCTATAAATTGGTTGCCCATTGGTATGAATATGGCTCATCCTGGCTTCCATATGTCTATATTGAGTAGTGTATGTGTGACCCAAGTACTATAGAACTCTTTGAGGTTGTGGGGGTTGTGAAGGATGAGTTGACCTATGAGGAGGTCCCGATAGAGATGTTGTGTGAACATGTGAAAGGGTTGAGGAACAAAGGTATAACATCCGTCAGGGTTCTTTAGAAGAATCAATAAGTTGATAGAGCCATTTGGGAAGCTGGAGTAGGCATGAAGAAGTGATATCCATACCTCTGTTATTATATTCAAGCTTGCGATAACAAACTAAGTCCTTTTTATGATTTCAAGTTCTAAATTTCATCCCTTAGGTCATTTTGCATGCATTTATGATCATGGTAACAAGTTTATAGTGATTTTTGATATTGATGTTAAAACTTTTCGAAAATGAGGTTTGAGTGCATTTGTTGCATTATGTTGGGCTGGAACCTTCGTAATTTCTTCTCTTACCTATGTTTCTTTGACATTTGGGGACGAATGTTCTCAAAGGGGAGATATTGAAATGACCCACACTTGCCTAAGAATGCCCCATAATTGTAATTCCCTTATATCTCAAATCGGGGATGTTTAAACACCCCTCACGTAGCTCAAAAAACCCTATGATACATTTCTTAATATCTCAAAATTCATGAAGAATTTTGCAAGTTTGACTATATTCTTGTTTGGAGAGAAAAATTAGGTAGGAAAATGAGTACCTACAAAGTATACTTTATTCATGCTAAGAAAATAAATTTTTGGACAGTAGTTGTCCGCGACCAGTCCACGACGCAAACCTGGCATGGACTAGTTCAAAATTTCCAAAAAATTATTTTTTTACTCAAGGCAATTGGGTAAGAACCCAATACCTATATATGCGAAAATCCCTCATTCTCTAGCTATTTTTAGCCCTAAAAACTCACCAAAAACTCTTAAATTCCTCTCTGATCTTCATTAAATACTCCATCCATTCTCAAGATTTTCAAGAAGTTTTGTTGGAGTTCAAGGAAACCAAGTCAAGCCCCAAGTCCTCCTCAAGTTCTTCTTCAAGAAACACCAAGATTAAGGTATGTGGGTTTCATTCATGGGTACCTTTCACTCATGAAGCCCAATCTTCCTTTTTGTTTAATGAAAATTGCATGTTTCCAAGTTGTGTTGCTTATGGGAATTACTCATTATGGACTATGATTAAAAGTTATGTTGGGGTTTCATGAAATATTGGTTGAAAACACATATTTATCTATTTTAAGCTTATACTATGGGATGGTTTGTCTATTGTGACTATGCATGCTTTGAGTTATGAAACTATGATTTATGATGAGATTTAATGGGGGATTTCAATATATCTTCCATGAGGGTGGTACCAAGTCTTGGTGGGTTGATATATGTTGATTTTTCTCACATGATTTTACTCTTGAATTGCATGATTTTGAACTAGCATTACACACCCGCCAAGTGTTTGATAAAATGGATTTTTATGTATTCTTAAAGTTTTGATGATCTACTGGTTGATTTATGAGTCAAGAGACTTTATGATGATGTTGGGATTTCTAGAGATGCGTTTGGTTCATGAAAATGTTGATGATGTTGTAAAGCTGGATTAAGTACTTTTCTCAAAGATTTTACCTCTTGTGAGCCTTTGATGTTGATGTTAATTTAGGGGTAATGTTGATGATGACTCATTCTTATGTTTGATGATTAGGCTCACCATTTGAGGTCAATGATGTTAAGAGCTACTTAGGTCATGTCTTCCATGTTTGTTACAAATTATTAAAGCTATGATTATGTTAAGAATTTTTTGGGATTAGACTTAGCACCGAGTGAACTAGAGGTGAGTCCCCAAGTCCCAAAACTACGTGCCATCATAGGTGAAGGTATTAGAGGCGAGTCTCCAAATCCCTAAGAGGCGAGTACCCTAAATATGAAGTCTTGAGGCGAGTACCCGAGTCTAGGAACTAGGGGCGAGTACCAATTCCCATAAGGCTTAGTGGATCAACTTATGCATTAGGACATTCACCTTGGCAAGTAACTTCGCCCTTTCTTCCGGTGTAGGGTGGACATCAGGATTCCAAGTTGTAGCTTGCTTGGTCTTATTTTATGTCGATTAAGGTTTCTTCCCACACTTATATATATAGTATGTTCTACGTAAGATGAATAATTTGCAAAGCATGATTTACTTAAGCATTGATCATACATGCCATATCATTATTATGCTATCTTTGGCTTATCATTATGCATTCTGACTATGTTGCCTATCTTTTGTTACATTGCATCTTACATACTTAATACTTTCAAATGTACTACCGCATATTCTATGTCTACATGATGTTATCATATAGGAACCAAAGCTCCATTTGACTATCCTCCTCCACATGGCTAGTTTGACATCTTGAAGAAAAACTTGTTGAGTCCACAAGTTCGAGGACACTATCTACTTTCTCTTGCTATTTGAAAAAACTTCTTTATGTTGTTGTTTGACATTATGAGGGTTAGGCTGGAAAGTTTCTTGGCCCCCGCTCCATTCTAAGTTTGGAGTTATTGTTGGAATATAATGATGTATCTATGGTATGATCTTTACTCCTTGTGATTTATGATATCAAAGAATTCCCTTAGCCCCCATTTATCCTTATTTTACTCTCTTGTTGTTGTTTATTTCCTTCCGTGACCAAGGATGTGCTATGATATTGTTAGAGTCTTGTTTGGGGTCTCTCCAAGTTCCCCGTTCGCCGTGTCACATCTAGGCCCTAGGTTCGGGTTGCGACAAACTTCGTATCAGAGCACTAGGTTGTTAATGGTCCTCAAAATTCCAACACACTGTGTCAATTAGAGTCTTATTTATGGTTGTAAAGCCTGCCACAATATGAATAGGAGGCTATGAGTCATTTTAGGAAATGTTTCACTTCTTCATGGTCTAAGTCGTGCTTTAGAAGTGAGATAGGGCTTCTCCCTCTTAATGAATGTTCTTTGCTCTTCTAGTTGATCATGCTGCTTCAAAGAGGAAGGCTAAGGAGGGGTCGTGCACCTATGGGAAAATGGGCTTACCCCGCTCCTCAAGCTCCTCAAGATGGAAGGGCTACTGAAGTTGAGTTCCAGAATGCTATTACTATGTTGGCACATGCTATGGCCAACCAAATAAACCAAAGGGCCAAAGTTCCTCATGCTAATACTCTGGCCTCAAGAGTAAAGAACTTTTCTAGAATGAATACACCGGAGTTCTATGGATTTAAGGTGGATGAGGGTCCCTAAGAGTTCATTGATGAGGTGTACAAGGTGTTGTCTATCATGAAGGTGAATTCGGAGGAAAACGAAGAGGTTACGGCCTACCAACTAAATGGGGTGGCTCAAATTTGTTTTGTGCAATGGAAGGTGGAAAGGAGAAATCATGATGCTATTCCTTGGGAGGAGTTTAAGGCTGCATTACTCAACCAATTCTTGCCTCTTGAGCTTATGGAGGCCAAGATGATGGAATTCATGAATTTGAACCAAGGGCCCATGAGCGTAAGGTAGCACGCCCTCAAGTTCAGCCAACTCTCCAAGTATGCTCTACAATTGGTTGTCGATCCGTGGTCAAGGATGAACAAGTTCGTTATGGGTGTATCCAATTTGGTGAATGAGTAGTGTCGTGCCATTATGTTGATAAGTAGTATGGATTTGTCCCGCCTCATGACTTATGCCGAACAACTTAAGGGGGAGAATCATAGAAAGAGGAGAAGTGATGGATCCAAGAAGGCTTGATTTGATGGTAGCTTCCAAGATCAAGAGTCCAACAATGCTCCAAGCAAGAGGGTTACCAAGGATGGGTTGGCCAGTCCAAAGTATCAAGGTGAAGGTTTTGGTGGACAAGCTCTTCCTACATGCAACAGATGTGGAAGGTACTACCTGGGAGATTGCTTAGCCGGTACGGGTGTGTGTTTTTGATGGGGTGGAATGGATCATACCATGAGAAATTGTCTGTGGGTCCCTAAGAACCACAAGGATGTTCGTCGATGTTCTCAGTCATACCCCTTTAGGAGTCACTTGGCTTGGCATGGTACTTTGCAGGTAAGTTGAAGGTTTTAATTTTGATGGATCTGGGTTCCACTATTCCTTTCATTATTCCTTTTGGTTGCAAGTAGGCTTCTTATTTGTCCCAATTTGTTATGTGATCCTTTGGTGTCTACACCTTGTTGAGCCTATTGTTGCGAGAAAGTTCATAGGTATTGTTCCGTGTTTATATTGCATTAGGTCTTGCATTGTAACTTGTTGGATTTCATGTGGTAGGTTTTGATGTCATACTTGGGGTGGATTAGTTGCATGCATATTGTGTCTCTATTGATTGTAGGGCCCGTAGAGTTAAATTCCAATTCGCTATTAAATTCATCCATGTATGGTCGTGAAGAGGTAGGTTCATTTCATATCTTAAGGTGCAATTGATCCCTAAGGGTTGCATTTATCATCTTGTAAGAGTGGGAATATTGAGTCTAAGGTCACTCCTATTGACTCAATTCTGATGGTCAATGAGTCCTTGATGTCCTTTCAATATTTTGAGTTTAGGGTAGTGTGTTTTGGTATGGCTAGTACACAGGTTATTTCTATAGGTCTCATGAATAGGGTCTTCAATCCCTACCTTGTTATGTTTGTGGTGATCCTTGGTGATGTGTTGGTTTGTTTCTGGAATTGAGAAAGAGTTTGTCAATCATTTAAGGGTAATGTTCTGAATTTCGAAGTAGGTGACGTTGCTTTCTAATCATAGGAAGTGAGAGTCTTTGGGATGATAGAAAGGTGGTTGGACAAGTTCACCAGTTGACTGGGTCAGGAACGAGGTTGGGTGACATTGAGAATAGAGGTTTTCTCCCAAGGGGAAGATGGAGGCTTTAGGTAGCAAGGTGGGTTGTGTGTGTATAAGATTGACAATTAGGCCCAAGATATGAGGTACCTTATAGGGTGTTGAGGAGAATTGGTAAGGTGGCCTATGAATTGGAGTTGCCCATTGGTATGGATATGGTTCATCAGGTCTTCCATGTGTCTATGTTGAGAAGTGTATAAGTGACCCAAGTGCTATAGAACTCTTTGAGGTTGTGGGGGTTGTGTTGGATGAGTTGACCTATGAAGAGGTCCCGGTGGAGATGTTTTGTGAACATGTGAAAGGGTGAGGAACAAAGGTGTAACATCCCTTAGGGTACTTTAGAGGAATCAATAAGTTGAGAGTGTCATTTGGGGAGCCGAAGCGGGCATGAAGAAGCAATTTCTGTACCTCTTTCATTCTATTCAAGCTTTAGATAGAAAACTAAGTCCTTTCTATGATTTCAAGTCCTAAATTCAGCCCTAAGGTCATTTTTCATGCATTCAAGATCATGGTAACAAGTTTATAGTGATTTTTGACATTCATGTTGAAACTTTTCGAAAATGATGTTTAATTGTATTTATTGCATTCATGTTGGGATGGAACATTCATAATTTCTTCTCTTACCCATGTTTCCTCGACAGGGGATAAATATTGATAGGATCGAGGTTAGAAACAATACTAAGATGGAGTGAATACTAGAATGCGAAAGCAACAACCAAAAAAGAAAGATAAAATCTAATTAAAGATATGGGAAATTCAAAGGAAAGATCCAATAATTTCCAAGAAATTGATATTCTGAGACCTTGACAAGATCCAAGTAACAATGTAAAGATTTATGGAAGAAATCTAACGCCTTTACTTGAGAAAATGAATCAAAACGTTAGATTTGGATCTTGACCATTTTATGAGTAACTAAAGATAATAATTAGCATGTAAACTAATCACCTTCTAAAGAATACCAAAAATAAATCAAAGATATCATGAGAAGAAAGTACTTCATACCTCAAACTATGAACTAGTAAAGTTCTAAAGATAAATTCTCAAACAATAAGTCACAAAGGTTTAACAGCATTCTCTCAAATATTGTTAATATCAATCTAATTGTTTTATTGAAATAAAAAAGGCTCCCATATATATTATAGGGTCCTTAGACGTCCAAGACTCCTTAGGTTAGTCCCAAGGAGTATCCAAAACCTAGAAAGAAAATACAAGGTAAATCCTACTCTAGAAAGGAAATAAAGTTACCTTAACTAGGAATAGACCTAGTAGTTCTAGGAAAGCATTAAAATGGTACTAGGATACCATAAATACAACAAGGAAAACATTAACAACCTATATATAAATAAGGAAATAAGGTAAAACTCAACTAGGAAAAGAATCTTGAAAAATTCGGAAAGTTTGACTAGTCTTCGCTGCAAACTTGGACATAAACAACATTTTTGTGGCTGATTCTTGGACTCTTCTTGGCCTTATTTTCATGAAATTTAACCCTAAAAATTCTTCATCTTGGACTTGAATTTGGGACATAAATAGAATTTAAACAATTCATCCTTCTTGGGCTTTAGCTCTTCTTCCCCAACAAGACACCTTTGGATCTGCAATTGAAATTCATTGAGCTTATCATTAAACTCCTTGGTTTGAGATCTTGTTATGGGCCTCCTTTGATCTTCTAAAGATTCATCCTTGTCCTTTAAAGGAGTAGAGATTCATATGATGCTATCATTCCCCTCTTCTTCAAGAGAATTCATCCTCGAATTCAAGTATGCATCAAAATGGCAAAGATCAGAAACATTAAAAGTCGCACTAACTTGGAACTCTCTAGGAAGATCAAGTTTATAAGCATTGTCTCCAATCCTTTCAAGGACATTGTATGGTCCACTTCCTCTAGGATCTTGCTTGGTATTTCTTTTGGAAGAAAATCTTTCCTTCTCACATGCACCCAAACCAAGTCCCCAAGTTTAAATACAACATATTTTCTTCCTTTGTTCCTTCACAATGCAACTTCCTTATTTTTCTTTTCAATTGCAAGTCTTGTTTGTTCATGAATCTTCTTCATTATGTCAGCCTTCTTGCTACCATCAATATTAGAAAAATCATTAGTAGGTAAAGGTAGTAAATCAAGAGAGGTAAGGGGGTTGAATCCATATAACCTCAAAAGGAGTCTTACCAGTAGAAGAATGAAAGGTCCTATTATAAGCAAATTCCATATTAGGTACGTAATCTTCCCATGAAGTCAATTTTCCTTTCAAAATAGCCCTCAACATATTCCCCAAAGTTCTATTAACTACTTTTGTTTGCCCATCAGTTTGTGGGTGACAAGAAGTGGAAAATAGCAATTTATTTCTTAACTTTCCCCAAAGAGTTCTCCAAAAGTGACTTAAAAAATTGGCTTCCCTATCACTAATAATAGTTCTGGGCATTCCATGCAATTTAACCACTTATTTTACAAACAAGTCAGCCACATGAGATGCATCATTAGTCTTTTTACATGGAATAAATGAGCCATTTTAGAAAATCTATCTACAAGCACAAATATACTATCCTTACCACATTTAGTCCTTGGAAGCCTCAACATGAAATCCATAGAAATATCAATCCAAGGAGAACTAGAAATAGGTAAAGGAGAATAAAGACCATGCGGCAATGTTCTAGACTTAGCTTGTTTACATTCAAGCCAATGAGAACACAGTTTTTCAACATCATTTCTCATGCTAGGCCAATAAAAATGTTCAGAAAGTATTTCTAAAGTTTTAGGACTCCAAAATATCCCATTAGCCCTCCACAATGTGCTTCCCTAACGAACAGTTCACGCAAAGAGCAGTTAGGTACACACAACTTATTTTTCTTAAATAGAAATTCATCTTGAAGATTATATTTCTCAAAGGTATCCAACTTATATTTATAAAAAATTTTACCAAAATAAGAATCATTAGCATAGAGTAACTTGATTTGGTCGAAACCCAACAACTTTGAAGTAAGAGTACATATCAAAATATACCTTCTTGAGAGCGTACCAGCAACCACATTCTCTTTTCCTTGTTTGTAGCCAATTACATAAGGAAAAGTTTCAATAAACTCCACCTATTTAGCATACCTACAACTAAGTTTGCCTTGGCTTTTCAAGTACTTCAATGACTCATGATCAGTCTTGACCACTAATTCTCGAGGCCACAAGTAGTGCTGCCATGTAGCTAAAGCCCTTACCAAGGCATACAACTCCTTATCATAAGTTGAGTAGGTCAATGTTCCTCCACTTAGGTTTTCACTAAAGTAGACAATTAGCTTTGAGTCTTGCACCAAAACAACACCTATGCCCTTACCAGAGGCATCACAGTCAACTTTAAAAGACTTAGAAAAATCAGGTCATTGCAAAAAAGGAGCAGAACACAATTTTTCTTTCAGCAAGTTAAAGCATCATCTTATTCTACCCTATGGAAAATTCTTATCCTCCTTAATAACTTCAGTTAAAGGAATGGTGCTAAAGTCCCTCACAAACCTCCTATAAAAACTAGCAAGTCCATGAAAGCTCCTAACTTCAGTTATACTATTAGGTCTAGGCCATTCTTTAAATGCCTTGAATTTATCACCATCTACTTCCACTCCCTTAAAACATACCACATAACCTAAGAAAACTACACGATCCATACAGAAAATACACTTTTTGAGATTAGAAAATAAGCATTGATTTCTAAGGACTTCAAAAACTTGTTTTAGGTGCTCTAGGTGTTCATCTAGATTTTGAGAAAAGATCAAGATGTCATCAAAATACACCACAACAAATTTTCAATGAAAATCTTTAAAAGCATGATTCATTAGTCTCATAAATTTGTTGGGTGCATATATTAAGCCAAAAGGCACAACTAACCACTCATAAGGTCCATATTTGGTCTTAAAAGCAGTTTTCCATTCATCACCAGGATTCATATGAATCTGATGTAACCACTTTTAAGATCAATTTTAGAAAAGATTTTGGATCCATATAGTTGATCTAGCATAACTTCAAGACGAGGGATAGGATGGCAATATTTTACCGTTCTTTTGTTGATGGCTCTACAATCCACACACATCCTCTATCTTCCATATATTTTGGGGTACCAATAGGACAGGAACAGAAGATGGGCTTATGCTCTCTCGAACAAAACCCTTTTTAAGCAATTCTTCAACTTGGCTTTGTAATTCCTTGGTCTCTTCAGGACTACTCCTATAGGCAGACCTATTAGGTAGTTGATGCCCAGGCACAAAGTATATTTGGTGCTCAATCCCTCTCAAAGGTGGCAACCTCTTTGGTGTATCATTAGGAAAAACATCTTCAAAACTCTACAAAAGAGAAGAAACAGTACTTGGCAAAGAAAGAGTTAGTTCTTCAAAAAGTTAATTAACACTTCTTTGTAAGTAGTACTATGGGCAGCCCCTCTTTTCTAGCATTCAAAACCTCTTTGGATTTTATATAAAGACTCTCTCTTTTCTTTTTCTTACTCTCTTTCCTCTCACCAAAACATTTTAATTTTTCACTCAAACCCTCTTTTACCTCTTTGCTTAGTTTGCTGCCTTCTCTCTCTTTTTCTCGGCCTTCTCTCTTTTTTTATATCTCTTGGCCCTTTTCTTTTCCCTCAAAAGCTTACTTTTTATCTCTGCCCTTTTCTTTCCCATTGTTTTCCTCAATCGTTTTTTATCTTCAAATACTTGTGAAGGAGATAATGGTGCAGGGTAAATTTCGTACCATTATGTTGAAGACTGCACCTATTCTTTCTCCCATGATGAGTAATATCCCTATCATATTGCCAAGGTCGGGCAAGTAAACATGACATGCTTGCATTGGAACTATATCACAAAGAATTTCATCTTCATGCCTACCAACATTGAATGAAATCATGCATTCTTTGTTACTTTTACCTCTCCACTAACATTCAACCATTGGAGCCTATATGGGGTAGAGTGTTTCATGCATGCAATTCTAGCTTATCTAACAAATATGAACTAACCACATTTGCACAACTTCCCCCATCAATAATCATAGAATAAGTCCTCCCCTTTATTCCACATCTAGTATGGAACAAATTCTTCCTCTATCCTTTATCACTACTACCCAAATTAATAGTCATATTTCTCCTAACCACCCCAATTATACCATCATTGGGCAGTTCTAAATCATCTTCCTCACTTACACCTCCTCCCTCTTCTTCTCCCCCCTCACTTTTTTCACCTTCATATTATCCATTCTCTCTAAGTATGATGTTTCTTTTACTTGGACATTCATACATGATATGACACCCTCCCATGACATTTATGACATTGAATAGAACTAGAAGGTCTAGAAGATCTAGGATTGAAGGTTTTACCTCCCTCGTCAACTTTACCTTTACCTTTATATTCTTGAGGTTTAGAAGGAGTTTTTCCCTCTTGATTTGACCATGGCTTCTTAGAGATGGAGTTAGGACAATTTCTCCATGAGTCAGGTTGCTTCTTTTTCTTGATTTGTTTTTCTACTTTAACAGACAAATCAACTAATTCATCTTAAGTTACATACTTTTTTATCTCTACTACATTAGTTATTTCAGAATTTGAACCATTTAAAAATCTAGTCATTGTAGCTTCTTCTTCCTCCATGCAATTAGCTTGGATCAAAGACATATCCATTCTTTTGAAGTACTCATCCACCGACATAGATCCTTGTTTCAAGTGTTGAAGGATAGATTGCAGTTCTCTTTGTAAATATGATGGCACAAACCTCTTTCTCATCACCCTCTTCATCTATGCCTATGTGGCAATAGGTGGCAGCTCATCTTGCACTCTGTCCTTAGCAAGCTTTATCCACCAAGAAGCAACATATGCAGAAACCTCAACAACAGCAAGTTTAACTTTCTTACCCTCAAAGTAGTTATGACAATCAAAGATGGCTTCAACTCGTCTCACCCAATCAAGGTACACGTCTAGGTCTCTTGTCCCCTTGAAAGATCGAATCTTCATTTTTATAATACTTATATTATCATCTTCTATTCTAAATCTTTGTCTCCTCCTATCTCTTCTTTCTATTTTGAGTTCACCATCTAAATCGTCATTATCATATTCAAGATTTACAAAAGGGACATGGGTACATTTTTTTCTAACTTGGGGTCTAACATTATTAGAAGGTACAACATTATTCTCCTTCCTAATTGCTGCTATGGTCTTAATCTGCTCGGTAATCATATTTTCCATATCTTGAAATTGAAGGTTCCATCTCTCGAATTGTGGTGCATAGCTTGAAGGGTGAAGTCATTCCTTCCTTTGATCTCAGCTTTTAAATGAGCCCTTTCTTCATCACTACCTGAATTAGACATCTTAAAGGAAAATCTCAATCACACACTTGATATGGCTTTTACCCTCTTTTAAACTCACCCACACTTGCCTTTTTCTCTCAAATAACCTTTGAACAAGAGTACTTTGTAGATTTATAATTAAACTCAAACGGGTATCAAGTTCTTAGTAATAAAGTATAGATTTTTGGGGCACAAAAGAAAGTAAAGGACTAGTCCTAGAACAAGTAAGATTTAGCTGAAACAAAACACGAATAAAGAGGAACTTACTTAAAATTATATAAGAATAAAAAAAAACTTCCCGTGTCCTCAAAGATTTAGAATCCCCCTTTCTTAATTCCTTTTTATTTGGAATCACTAATGCATGATCTTGAGGGTAAGTAAACAGATTTCTTGGAGAGCAAGTTATCTCCTTTTTCTTTTACTCTTTATATTTAAGAAATCCCAACATTTACCAAGAATGGAATATTGATAGACCCTCTCTGATACCACTTGATAACTCAAACTATGAACTCACAAAGGTTTAAAGATAAATTCTCAAAGAAACAAGTTACAAAGGTTCAACAGAACTCTCTCAAATATTATTAATATCAATTTAATTATTTTTAATAAAAGTAAAAAAGACTCCTATATATATTATAGTGTCCTTGGACGTCCAAGACTCCTCAGGTTAGGCCCAAGGAGTATCTGAGAACTAGAATGAAAATTACAAGGTAAATCCTACTCTAGAAAGGAAATAAAGTTACCTTAACTAGGAATAGACCTAGTAGTTCTAGGAAAACATTAAATGGTACTAGGATACCTAAATAGAACAAGGAAAACATTAATAAACTATACATATAAGGAAATAAGGTAAAACCCAACTAGGAAAAGAATCTTGACAAATTTGGAAAGTTTGACTAGTCTTCTCTGCAAACTTGCGAAGAAATCAACCTTTGTAGTGTCTGATTCTTGGACTCTTGTTGTCCTTATTTGCAAGAAATTTAACCCTAAAATTCTTCATCTTGGACTTGATTTGGGCCACCAAATAATTGTACCATTTGGATAGTTCATCCTTCTTGGGCTTTAGCTCTAGATCCCCAACAAGATACCTTTAGATCTGTAATTGAAGCCCATTGAGCTTATCATTAAACTCCTTGGTTTGAGATCCTGTTATATGCCTCCTTTGATCTTCTAAAGCTTCATCCTTTTCATCGTTATCCTTCAAAGGAGTAGAGCTTCGTGTGATGCTATCAAATATTCCCAAGGGGAAGATATTGAAACGAGACACACTTTTCTAGGAATGCCCCATAATCATAATTCCTTTATATCTCAAATCGGGGATATTTAAACACCCCTCCACGTAACTTGAAGAGACCCTATGATGTATTTTTTTGATATCTCAAACTCCATGCAGAATTTTGCAAATCTGACTTCATATTCAACTTCAGAGGGCAAAATTGAATGGGCAAACGAGTACCTACAAGGTATATTTTATCTGTGCCAAGAAATAAATTTTTGGCGAAACTTCTCAAAAACAATAGTTGTCCGCGACTAGTCTGCGATGCAGACCTGGCACGGACCAGTTCAAAATTTTTGAGAAACTCCAAGTAATTGGGTAAGAACCCAATACCTATATATGCGAAAATTCCTCATTCTTTAGCCGTTTTTAGCCCAAAAAATTGTCAAATTCCTCTCTGATCTTCATCAAATTCTCCATCCATTCTCAAGATTTTCAAGAAGTTTTGTTCAATCCCCAAGTCCTCCTCAAGTTCTTCTTTAAGATTGCCTAAGTCAATCCCCAAGTCCTCCTCAAGTTCTTCTTCAAGAAACTCCAAGATTAAGGTATGTGGGTTTCATTCATGGGTACCTTTCACCCATGAAGCCCAATCTTCTTTTTTATGACAATAACATGTTTCTAAGTTATGTTGCTTATGGGCATTACTCATTATGGACTATAATTAAAAGTTATGTTCGGATTTCATGAAATGTTGATTGAAAACACATGTTAATCTGTTTTAAGCTTATACTATGAGATGGTTTGTCTATTGTTACTAAGCATGTTTTGAGCTATGAAACTATGATCTACGATGCGATTTGATGGGGGATTTCAAATTGTCTTGCATGAGGGTGGTAGCAAGTGTTGGTGAGTTGATTTATATTGATTTTTCTCACATGATTTTACTTTTGAATTACATGATTTTGAACTAGCATTACACACCCCAAGTGTTTGATAAAACGCTTTTTTAAGAATTTTTAAAGTTTTGATCATCTATTGGTTGATTTATGAGTCAAGAGACTTTATGATGATTTTGGGCTTTCTAGAGATGTGTTTTGTCATGAAAATGTTGATGATGTTGTAAAGCCAGATTAAGTCCTTTTCTCAAAGATATTACCTCTTGTGAGCCTTTGATGTTGATTTTAATAAAAGGATAATGTTGATGATAACCCATTCTTATGTTTGATGATTAGGCTCACCGTTTGAGATAAATGATGTTAAGAGCTACTCGTGTCATGTCTTCACTGGTTCTTACAAATTATTAAAGCTATGATTATGTTAAAAATTTCGTGAAATTAGACTTAGCACCAAGTGGACTAGAGGCGAGTTTCCAAGTCCCAGAACTACGTGCCATTGTAGGTGAAGAGACTAGAGGTGAGTCCCCAAATCCCTAAGAGGCAGTACCCTAAATATGAAGGCTTAAGGGGAATACCCAAATCTAGGAACTAGAGGTGAGTACCTAGTTCACATAAGGCTTAGTGGATCCACTTAGGCATTAGGAGGTTCGCCTTGGTAAGTAACTTCTCCCTTTCTCCGATGTAGGGTAAACATCGGTATTTCAAGTTGTAGCTCGCTTGGTCTTGTTTTATGTCGATGAGATTTATTCCCACACTTATGTATATTATGTTCTATATAAGATGTATGATTTGCAAAGCATGACTTACTTAAACATTGATCATACATGCCATACCGTTATTATGCTATTTTGGCTTATCATTATGCACTTTGACTGTGCTACCTATCTCTTGGTACATTGCATCCTACATACTTAATACATTCAAATGTACTAATGCATACTCTATGCTTACATGTTATTATCATGTAGGAACCGAAGCTCCATTTGACTATCTTCCTCCACATGGCTAGTTTGACATCTTGAAGATAATTTTGGTGAGTTCTCATATTCGAGGATACTATCTACTTTCTCTTTATATTTCAAAAAGCTTCTTTATGTTGATGTTTGACATTATGAGGGTAAGCCTAGAAAGTGTCTTTGCCCCTTTGTCCATTCTAGGTTTAGAGATGTTGTTGGAATATTATGATGTATCTATGTTATGAGCTTGACTCCTTATGATTTATGATATAAAAAAATTCCCTTAGACCCATTCATCCCTACTTTACTCTCTTGTGTTTATTTGCTTCTGTAACCAAGGATGTGCGTATGATATGCTAAGAGGCTTGTTTTGGGTCCCTCGAGGTTCGCCGTTCATCGTGTCATGTCTAGGCCCTAGGTCCAGATCGTGACACCTGACAATTTTAATAAAGGGTAGTTTTGACATTTCCTTGCTCCCTAAGTTTCAATACTATGTTATTTATGCCTATTTCTACCTAATATCAACCCCCAACTCTACTACGCACTCTCATTCACTCTCAACTTTAATCTCTTCAGAAATTCTCTAAGTCTTTCAGCCCTCCAGACACAAAAAGGAAAGAAGCTAGGTTTTAAAAGTTCCCTTACCAAATCAATTCTCTCAAAAGTCTTCATCAAGCTCCGATTCAATTTCAAGGAAACCCAAGAACAAGATTGGATTCAAAGATCATTTCAAGCCTCCATTCTTCGCAATCTCAATTCCAAGCAACTCTAGACCTAAGGTATGTGTTGTTGAACCATTGGGTCCTTCTACCCATGGTGCCTAAAACCTCTTTTGCTTAATAATGTATTATTTAAAGTTGATTTAATATGTGGGTCTTGTATATTGATAAATTTACTCTATGATGATTTTAATTCATGAAACTATGGTTGTTTTAGTATGTTTAGAGATTCAAATCTTGGATATAATGTTAGATTTGATGAGGGGTTTTGATGTGACTGTCCTAGGGGTGTTGCAAGGTGTTGATTGATGGTTTTATCACAGATTTTCTCGCATGATTTCATCTCTAAAGTGCATGGTCTTTTACCCCCATTACACCCCCAAGTGTTTGATAAAATGTCCGGATGTGGTTTCTTGATTAGTTAAAGGTCCAAAGCATGAGATATGATATGAATGATGAAAAGAGCTTTTGAATATGATTATTCCCATATGAAGTGTTGCACTAGATTATATTATGAATCTTATATAAGCTGGTGCATTAGACCATACCCAATCTGGGGGAATAAGAGACCGGGTAACCATGTTGGGGGGTTATTCTCATCGACCATGCGAGGGGCTTATACTTCGTCACCATATTGGTAAGGTATGATTACCATCAATCATGTGAGGGGTTTATACCACACAACCACCAAGGGTTTTATACCTTGAACAGCTAGCTTGGTCTCCTCTTCACATATGATATCCTATATAAGCATGAGTTACTTAATCATTTTTTACTTACGCTTTGATCATACATGACATATTATATATTATGTCTATTGCTTAATATCGTGAATTTTGATAATAATGTCTACTTTTTGTTGTATTGCGTCCCACATACGTAGTACATTCAAATGTACTAATGCATACACTTGCCTACATGATATCACCATGTAGGAACTGGTGCTCAAGTTGATCATCTTCCTCCTCCACCTGGCTAGTTTGTGCTATTCCAAGCTTGTTGGTAAGTCCTCCATTTCGGGAACCTTAGTTATGTTACTATTATCTATGTATTGAGATACTATCTTTTGTTCTATTGACTATGAGGGTGAGCCCGGTAGCTCTGTCTTGGCCCCCGCTCTATCTATGTATTTAGAGGTGTTTGTTGGACGATTCATGTATTTATGATAGAAGCTATGATTCCTTGTCTTTGATGTTGATAATTTGACAAGCTATCCCTTAGCCCCTTGTTCCTTTTGTGTACTTTATGCCTTTTTTCTACTTCTGCGACCAAGGATGTATAATAATAAGTTAACAAGCTTGCTTGGGGTTCCTTCAGGTTTCCCGTTCGCCGTATCACGTCTTGGCCTTAGGATTAGGTCGTTAGAAACATGGTATCAGAGCACTAGGTTGATAGATCCTTGGAGTCCAATACACTGTGTCGATTAGAGTCCTATTCATAATTGTGAAGCGTGTCATGACTATGAGTGGGAGGCTATGAGACATTTTAGGAAATGTTACCCTTTTTCATATTCTAAGTCATGCTATAGAGTTGTGGTAAGTCTTTTTCCCCTTTAATGATTGTTCTTTGCTATGCTAGAGCATGCCTAGCACTTGAGGAAGAAGGGCCCAAACTCCCGAGGAGCCACTTACCAATAATGAGCTCCGGGATCCTTATGAGGTCTTGCAGAGGGTTGGCAAGGTAGCTTATGAGTTGATGTTACCTAATGAAATGAACTTGGTTCATCCAATGTTCTATATATCTATGTTGAGAAAATGTATGGGTGACCCTAATGCCATTGTGCCTCTTGATGTGGTGGGTGTTGTTGAGGATAACTTGACCTATGAGGAGGTTCTGGTTTGGATTTTGGATAGGGAACCGAGAGATTGAGAAACAAGGAGGTGACATCCGTTAAGGTCCTTTGCAGGAACCAACAAGTTGAAAGTGCTACATGGGAGGCCAAAGTGGATATGCAAAAGTGGTATCCTTATCTTTTCCAAACCACTCAAGCCTAAGGTACCAATTCTAAGTCCCTTATGTGATTTCAAGTCTTAAGTTTAGTTTTACGTTGCATGGATTCATGTTCATGTTAATAATGTTATGGGGATTGTGATGTTCATATTGATATTTTATTAAAGCCCATATTTAGGTGCATTGTTGCATCCATGTTTTAGCAAAAATCTTAATGACTACTTTCCTTGTGTACATTTTCCTGACATTCGAGGATTAATGTTCCCAAGGCGAAGACATTATGACACCCCGTAACTCTATGTTCTTATGCATCCATGTTTCAATCCTTATTTGGTAAGATTTGGGGTGTATTTGGTTCATGGGAGACTACTAGTACCTAAACGAGTTCAAGACTTCCCTAATACTTAAGTTTTGAGTGATGGTTCATGCAAGGGTCAACTTTAAGCTAGCATAACTTTTAGCACATTTGAAACTGGGTGGCCCACGACATGTCAAATGAAATCTCCTTGAGTTAGCTTCACAATGCACTTGGTTTTACCTTATTTTGAGTTCGGATGGAGTTATGACCATTTTTGTGTTACCCTCTAATGCAGTGTAGTCACACAGGCAGCTTGATTGCCAGTGTGCCCTTTGATGGGCCATTTGGGGTAGCTAGGGTTGGAAAGGGCCATTTTTAGTACCAAGAAAGGTGGCACAGCCAGTGGCAAGGGCTGTGTGGCCTGCCACTGACCGTGGGGATGGCCACAAGGTGTGACAAAGCAAGCTTATTGGACTTGGGGAAAAATATGGCTAAGGTTGGTACCATGGGCACTGTTGACAGGCCGTGTGGAGTGGGACGGCCCATGGAACCTGGGCATGTGGAGGCCTGCAACATCTTGTATAAGTGAGGTGGGACACACCGGTAAACGATCCATGTAACCGCACACAGTCCATGAAAGCGATCGTCAAAGTGACGCCGATACGAACTTTTTCTCAAATGTTCCAATTCTGTTTTTTCTGTCTAAGTCTTGTCTCACAGGCACTCCACACAACCCATGAAGTTCCACACGGTCAGTCAACTCTCCAGTGAGATGATACTTTGCCAATTTTTTCATCCATTCACTTATGGCATCTTCGTAAATTTTAATTACTCTAATGCCCTTTTTAGACTTCCAATGTTATCCTAATCTTCCTAGAAGACCTGAAGACCCAAAGGATAAAACTCATTACTCTCATCTCAAATACACTCTTAATTCTCTCAAAAGCATTCATCAAGCTCCAATTCAATTTCAAGGAAACCCAAGAACAAGATTGGATTCAAAGATCATTTCAAGCCTCCATTCTTCCCAATCTCAATTCCAAGCAACTCTAGACCTAAGGTATGTAGTGTTGAACCATTGTGTCCTTTGACCCATGGTGCCTAAAACCTTTTTTGCTTAATAATGTATGATTTAAAGTTGATTTTACATATGGGTCTTGTTTATGGAGAAATTTATGGCACAATGATTTTAATTCATGAAAGTATGGTTGTTTTAGCATATTTTGAGCTTTAAATCTTGGATCTAATGTTGGACTTGATGAGGGGTTTAGATGTGAATGCCTTGTGGGTTTTGAAAGGTGTTGATTGATGGTTTTATCACTGATTTTTCTTCCATGATTTCATCTTTAAATTGCATGATCTTTTACCCCCATTACACACACCCCAAGTGTTTGATAAAATGTCCGGATATGGTTTAAGGTCCAAAGCATGAGATATGATATGAATGATTTTATGATGATGAAATGAGCTTTTGAATATGATTATTCCCATAAGAAGTGTTGCACTAGAGTATATTATGAATCCTATATAAGGTGTTGCATTAGACCATATGCGATCCGGGGAGACAAGAGCTTGGGTAACCATGTTGGGGGTTTATACTCATCAACCATGCGAGGGGTTTATACTTCGTCACCGTGTTCGTAAGTTGTGATTACCATCAACCATGTGAGGGGTTTATACCACCTAACCACCAAGGGGTTTATACTTTGAACAACTAGCTTGGTCTCTTCTTCACATATAATTTCCTATATAAGCATGAGTTACTTAAGCATATTTTACTTAAGCATTGATCATATATGGCATATTGTATATTATATCTATAGCTTAATATTGTGCATTTTGATTATGATGTCTACTTCTTGTTGTATTACATCCCACATACATAGTATGTTTAAGCATGCTAACGCATACTCTTGCCTACATGATATCACCATGTAGGAACCGATGCTCAAGTTGATCATCCTCCTCCTCCACGTGGCTAGTCGGTGCTATTCAAAGCTTGTTGGTGAGTCCTCCATTTCGGGGACCTTAATCTATGTTACTATTATCTATGTATTGAGACACTATTTTATGTTCTATTGACTATGAGTATGAGACCGCTAGCTTTGTCTTGGCCCCCGCTCTATCTATGTATTTAGAGATGTTTGTTGGACGAGTCGTGTATTTATGATATGAGCTATGACTCCTTGCCTTTGATGTTGATGTTTGGACAAGCTATCCCTTAGCCCCTTGTTCCTTTTTCTTACTTTATGCCTTTTATATTCTGCGACCAAGGATGTGTAATGAAATGTTAAGAGGCTTGCTTGGGGTTCCTTCGGGTTCCTTATTCGCCGTGTCATGTCTAGGCCCTAGGATTGGGTCGTGAAAAACTTGGTATCAGAGCACTAGGTTGATAGATCCTCGTAGTCCAACACACTGCGTCGACTAGAGTCCTACTCATGGTTGTGAAGCATGGCATGACTATGAGTAGGAGGCTATGAGACGTTTTAGGAAATGTTACACTTTTTTATATTCTAAGTCGTGCTATAGAGTTGTGGTAAGTCTTTTTCCCTCCTAACGATTGTTCTTTGCTATTCTAGATCATGTCTAACACTCGAGGAAGAAGCACTCAAACTCCCGAGGAGAAACCTACCAATGGTGAGCTCCATAACAAGCATTAGTTTACCTCAAACATGGTCCATCATGGCCTCCTTCAGACCTTGGGCACATAGGCTAAGGCACCACACCACCACCTCCTTGGGGCCTTGGGTTGTCATTGGCAAACCTTCTATTAGGCACATTTGAAGACCCTTAGCCCTGATGGAATCGGCCACCCTTGAGACCTTGGAATCTATCTTCAAAATGGGCTCTCTTGGCCTTATTACCTCTTCTCTTCCTCAACTTTTCCCTCTCCAATTGTTTGGGATAAGTCGAGAGGTGGGATAAATCCATGTCACTTATCAACATGGCGGCACGACACTCCTCATTCACCAAATTGGTTACACCTATCACAAACTTATTCATCCTAAACCTTGGCTCGACCACCAATAATGGAGCAAACTTGGAGAGTTGGTTGAACTTGAGGGCGTACTCTCTCACACTCATCGACCCTTGCTTTAGATTCATGAGTTCCATCATTTTAGCCTCCCTTATCTCAATAGAGAAGAATTGGTTGAGAAGTGTCACCTTAAACTCTTCCTAAAGGATCATATTATTCTTCTCCTTCTCCTCTTTCCATTAGGTAAACCATATTTGGGCCACCCTCTTGAGTTGGTAAGCCGCCAACTCTGCCTTCTCCTCTGATCTAACACCCATGATAGACAACACTTTGTACACCTCATAAATAAATTCTTGAGGGTCCTCATCCAATTTAGACCCATGGAACTCCGGTGGGTTCATCCTCATAAAATCCCTCATTTTAGATGCCAGAGTAGGAGCATGAGGGGCTTGGACCCCTTGGCTGATTTGATTATCCATAGCTTGAGCTAACATGGCAATAGCGTCCTAGAACTCTTCATGAGCCAGTTGTTCTTCGGGTGTACAAGCTTTTCTTCCTCTTGGGATAGGCATAATCTAGCATAGCAAAGAGCATTTGTTAGGGGAAAGCCTTACCTTAACTTCTATCAAACGACATGGAACATGAAGAAGGAAAATATTTACTAAAACGCCTCATAGCCTATTGCTCATAGTTGTGGTACACTTCAAAACCATGAAAAAGACTCTAATCGATGCGGTGTATTGGATGTCGAGGACCATTAAAAACTTAGTGCTTTGATACCAAATTTGTCACGACCCAAGCTTAGTGCCTAGAGGTGACACAATGAATAGGAACCCGAAGGGACCCCAAACAAGCCTCGTAGCATATCATTTGCACATCCTTGGTCATGGAGGTAATTAAACAACAATAAATGTGTAGAAATAGGGACAAAAGTGAGTAAGGGAAGCTTTAATAGCATAAACCATCAAAAGAGTCAAAGTTTAAGCATAATTATATCACCTGCCAACAACACTTATAGAATAGATTGGGCGGGGGCCAAGACACTTTCCGGGCTCATCCTTTTAGTATCAAAGTGCAACATAAGAGATAACAAAAGAAAAAGTAGCATAGCTAATGTCCCCGAACTTTGAGGACTCACCAATAGCGCATCTTTAAAATGACCAACTAGCCTCGGTAACATCATGTAGGCATAGAGTATGTATTAGTGCATTAAAATGTACCAAGTATGTAGGATGCAATACAATAAGATATAGGCAACATAGACAAAATGCATAATACTACACAAAAGAAGTATATTGGCAACATAGCATGCATGATCAATGCTTGAAGTAGAACATGCTTATATTGAACATAATACATATGTAGGAAGAGACCATCCTCATAGACCAACAACCTAGTACTTTGAATGCAAGGCCTACCACCCCCTTGGGAGGCGATTGAGGTATCTACCCTTAAATTGGTAGTACGGGCATGTCACCCCCCAACAAGGTGGTCAAGGACTCAACTTGGTAATACGGGCATGTCACCCCCCGACAGGATGGTCAAGGTATATATCCCTCAATGTGGTAGTAGGGGCATATCACCCCCTTACAAGGTGGTCAAGGTATATACCCCTCAACGTGGTAGTACGGGCATAACACCCCTCGAAAAGGCAATTGAGCCATAGAACCCCCTCAATAAGGTGTGGTCAACTTGCAACACAATAGATACTTTTTAAGAAATTAACATATATGTATATTCCTTTCATCATCATAAAGTCAATTAACTTATAAGCCATGTAACAGACCTTCAATAACTCAAGACTCCATAATCGGACATTTTTATCAAACACTTGGTGGGTGAGTAATGCTAGTGCAAAATCATGCAATTTAAGAGTGAAATCATGTGAGTTAACTTGAAGTAAATCAACCCACTGACACTTGGTAATACCTTCAGGTAAGGTACATTGAAACCCTTCATCAAATCTCATCATAGACCATAGATTCATAGCTTAAAACATGCTTAAATAGTCAACATTTTATGAAACCCCAACATAGTTCATATCTAAATCAACTTGAGAACATGTAATTTGCATAAAAAGGAAGGTTAAGCACTATGGGTGAAAGGACCCAATGGTTGAAACCCACATATCTCAAATTTGGAGATTTCATTGATGATTTGAATGAGAACTTGAAGCTTGAATGAATTTCTTGAGATTCGGAATGAGTTTGGGATACTTAAATTTGGGTGAAATATTTGGCTAAATGTTAGAGAGGCTTTTGGGGAAAGTCTTGAATGATATGAGGTTTAAAAATGATTGAGTATAGGTGTGTTTACTCATAGAAAGGCTTAGGCTCAAGACCCCAAGGCTATATAGGCCGAAATGAGAAAACTTGCAACAAAATATGCTACTCCGCGGCAGCTCCATATTGTAGAGCTAACGCGCACCCCTACTGGAAATGAAATTTTGGCGAAAATCTTTTTTGTTACAGGTCCTCTAAAATACGGGTTATACCCATTTCCACCCAATTTTGCTCCCTGATCATGAATATGAAGTCGAATTTTTGACATTACGCACAATTGTTTAGATATACATTAAAATATGGGCATTTCAAAGGCACATTTTTGGGCATGTTTTGGGACGTTTCATTTACCCCTTGATCGATGAAAATTAAGCTTACTTTGAATGTGGGTCTTTTAAATTATTATTTATTTGATTTAATTGAGATATCAGCTATGTTTAAAGTGATTTAAGCACTAATATATACATAATTACATTGATATCATGAGCATTTGAATATACATTATCCCATTTAGATGTTGATTTAAGCATAGGTAACCTAAAGTTTGATTTAAATATGAATTTACTCATGGATTTACATGAATTTCATATTTTATTATTGGTTTAAGTATGAATCTCTATTGCCCATTCTATTCTCTAGTCATTCATGACATATCCATACATGGGATTGGTTTTCATGAAGATTATGAAGTGGGCTAAGACTCAATTATTTATAGAGTATGATTTTGATAAAAAAAATGGTTATGAAAAGAATACACCAACAAAAATATTACCCCAATGCCTCAAAGGCTCCCGCCCATTGCAGCGTAAAGGGAGGTCGGATGTATGCAGCCTGACCCCTATGTTTAAAAACATAGCGCGACTGTTTCCAGATGACCCATGATGAGAGTATTTGAGCAAACTTTGGGTGTTTACACCCTTTGGTATATATATGAATGAGCTATTCCTATGCATGAAAGTATGAATTGGCTTTTGAGCCCAAGAATGCATGATTATAGAGAATGTTGACTTTTGAGACTAAGTATGCGTTGAAATGATTTGAAACAAATTATGCCTCTTTTGAAAGCATGTATATATCCATATATATATATATATATATATATATATATATATATATATATATATATATGTATTCAGGTGGGATGATGACCTAGAACCAAGCAGACCTATGGGAGTGGGGGCTGGGATGCTGACCTAGAACCAAGCGGATTTATGGGAGTGGGGGCTATCTCTAAGGATCCAGTACCCAAGTCCCATAACTATGTGGCTGTCACAACCCAAACTTAGGGCCTAGACGTGACACAGCGAATGGGGAACCCGAAGGGACCCCAAACAAGCCTCTTAGCATATCGTCACACATCCTTTGTTGTGGAAGCTTACAAAAGACATATACAATAAAAATAAGGACAATGGGACTAAGGGAGAAACTTGCATAATCATCGAAGTCAATAGTCAAGAGTCAAGCTCATACATAGTACACACCTTGTCCAACATACTCCTCTAAGACATAGAAAGAGCGGGGCCAAGACAAAGTAACCGGGCTCACCCTCATTGTCAAAGATAACACAAGATAGTGTCTCAATACATAGATAATAGAGAAAAGACATAAACCAAAGTCCCCAAAGTGGAGGACTCACCCAGAAGGTTGGAATAGCACTGCGAAGCCATATGGAGGAGGAGGAGGATCAACTAGGGCACCGGTTCCTACATGGTGAAATCATTTAGGCAAGAATTTTCATTAGTACGTTTGACTGTACTAAGTATGCGGGATGCAATGCAACAAGACATAGGCATCATAATAAAAAATGCAAGACAATAGAAAATAGGCATTTTACAGCAAGATGGCATGTATGATCAATGCATAAGTAGATTATGCTTAACTATATCATGCTCATATAGAATAGCATTTGTGAAGAATGAGACCAAACAAGCTATCCAAGGTATAAACCCCTTGGTGGTAGATGGTGGTCACACCCCGCCATCCATGGTGACGAAGTATAAACCCCTCGCATGGTTGATGGTGATCGCACCCTGCCATCCATGCTGACGAGGTATAAACACCTCACATGGTTGATGATGGTCACACCCCAAACATCCATGGTGACGAAGTATAAACCCCTCACATGGTTACCCGTGCTGTTTTCCCCTCGGATCGGGCATGGTCTATGCAACACTTTATATAGGATTCATCATAGGATCTAATGCAATATATCATGTAAGAATAACCATATACATAAGCTCATTTCATCATCATAACATCATTCATATCATATCTCATGCTTTGGACCATCAATTCCTCAAGAAACCATAACCGGACATTTTATCAAACACCTTGGGGGTGTGTACTGGGGGTGAAAGAGCATGCAATTTAGAGGTGAAATCATAAAAGAAATTAGTGGTAAAACCTTTAATCAACAACTTGCAACACACCAAGAAATTCATATCAAAACACCTCATCAATTCCAACATTAGATCCAAGATTTGAAGCTCAAAACATGCTTAAACAACTATACTTTCATGTATTAAAATCACTGTGCAATAAGTTTTTCAATATTCAAGACCCATATGTAAAATCAACTTTAACTCATGCATTATTAAGTAAAAGAAGGTTTTGGAACTATGGGTGGAAGGACCCCATGGTTCAACACCACATACCTTAGCTTTTGTGAAGTTCTTGAAAAAGACTTTAACGGAGATTTGAAGCTTGGATGAGATCCTTGAAGAAATCCTTGAGATTGGCCTTGAGTTTGGGACCTGAATTTAGGGTTAGAAATGAGTCCAAGTGTTTGGGAAAATATTGGGGAATGTTTTGGGGTGATATGAGGGTGAAATAAGGCTAAGTATATGTGAAAATACATTTGGGAAAACTTAGGTCCAACACATAGAAAGATCTGGGCAAACTAGTAAAAGACAGTGCAAGAAAACAACCTCTTCGCGTAGTGGAGAGATCGCGGACCGTCTCTGGAAATTGCACCAAGTGCAAATTTCATAATTTGATTCCTTTTGTTTAATATTGAGGTCTTTAGACCCCCTGAACAAGAATATGAAGTCAGATTTTTTAAATTCCAAATGGATTTTTAGATATACGGAAAACAAGCTTCTGGTTACTTTCGAGGCATGTTTTCGAGAACTTTTTGGAGTTGTTTCAATATCTCTCCCTTGGGAACACTCGTCCCCGAATGTATAAGAGACGTACAAGACAAGAATAATCATGAAAAAATCAGCCCCAACCTGAATGCAACATTACATTTAAAACATCACTTTCAAAATCCCATTATAAGTGTGAATCATCATAAATTGCTAACTTAAACATGAATGCACATGAATGACATAGGGCTGAAATACAAGATTTGATAGCACATAGGGGACTTAAATTTAGTATCTTAGGCTTGAGTGCAGTGGAAGAGATAATGGTACCGCTTTTGCATGTCCGCTTCGGCCTCCCAAGTAGTACTCTTGACTTGTTGGTTCCTCCAAAGGATCTTAACGGATGCCACCTCTTTGTTCCTTAATCTCTTTACTTGACTATCCAAGATCTAAACCAGAACTTCCTCATATGTCAAGTTAGCCTCAACAACACCCACAACATCTAAAGGCACAATGGCATTAGGATCACTAACACACTTTCTCAACATAGAAATATGAAACACCGGATGGACCAAATTCATCTCACTAGGCAACCTCAACTCATAAACCACGTTACCAACCCTTTTTATCACCTCATAAATACCAACATACCTAGGAATCAATTTCCCTTTCTTAGAAAAATGAACCACACTTTCATTGGAGAAACTTTCAAATAAACCCAATCATCCACTTGAAATTCTAGGTCTCTTCTTACATCGTCATAGGATTTTTGACGGCTTTGGGCTGTCCTCAACCTTTCCCTAATCATCTTAAGCTTCTCAAGAGAATCCATAACCATATACGGACCCAGTAAAGGCCACCTCTCCACCATAAAACCAACCTACCGGTGATCTACAACGTCTCCCGTAAAGAGCTTCAAAAGGAGCCATATCGATGCTAGAGTGATAGCTATTGTTGTAGGAAAACTCAATCAATGGAAGGTGGTAATCCGAACTACCTTTAAGATCCAAGACACAAGTCCTAAGCATATCATCAAGTGTTTCCATTTTCCTCTCGGCTTCGCCATTCGTTTGAGGGTGGAAGGCCATACTAAGGTAAACTTTGGTACCAAGATCCCTTTGAAAAGATCTCCAAAAACAAGAAGTAAATTGTGCACCACGATCCAATATAATAGATAAGGGGACCCCATGCAACCTCCCCAACTCATGGATGTACAACCTTGTATACTTTTACACCCTATATGTAGTTTTTATCGGTAGAAAGTGAGACGATTTCGTCATCTATCAACCACAACCCATATGGAATCAAAACTTTTTCTAGTCTTGGGCAACCCAACCATGAAATCCATGTTAACTACCTCCCACTTCCAAGTAGGAATCTCTGTGTCTTGGTTTAGGCCACCTAGCCTTTGATGTTTGGCTTTAACTTGTTGCCAACTATGGCAACCGGAAACAAATTTGGCAAGGTCCTTCTTCATGTCTCCCCACCAACACACATCCCTCAAATCTCTATACATTTTGGTGGAATCGAGGTGGATAGAATAAGAGGAACTATGGGCTTCATCAAGAATTCTCTTCCTCAAACCATCAACACATGGAACACACAACCTACCTTGGTATCTAAGGGCCTCATCTCCCCCTTGGGAGAAAACCTCTATCATGCCTTCTTTCACCAAGGCCTTCAACTTAAGCAAGGAGAAGTCAAGATCTTGTTTTGCTATCACCTCATCAACCACAGAGGATTTAGAACCATCAACCATAACAACACTATCACCCACATCTTCCAACCTCACCCCAACCTAGCCAACCCATGCACCTCCCTAGCTATCCCCCTTTCACCACCATCCACATGAGCTAGGCTAACATTGGACACCTGACTCAAAGCATCTGCCATAATATTTGCCTTACTCGGATGGTAATGCACACTCATGTCATAGTCCTTAAGGAGTTCTATCTACCGTCTTTGTCTCAAGTTGAGATCTTTTTGAGTGAAGACATATTAAAGGCTCTTATAATCGGTAAAGACATCAATATGCACCACATACAAATAATGATGCCAAATCTTTAATGCAAACACCACGACAGCCAATTCGAGATAATGGGTAGGGTAGTTCTTTTCATGCACTTTTTAGTTGCCTAGAAGCATAGGCTATGACCTTACCATTTGCATTAGTACACGACCTAAACTAACTCTTGATGCATCATAATACATAATAAATCCCTCAAGCCCATCCGGTAGTGATAATATAGGAGCAGACACACGTCTATCTTTCAATGTTTGGAAACTTTTCTCACATTCATCGGTCCACACAAACTTAACCTTCTTTTGAGTCAATTTTGTCATAGGAGAAGCAATGGAGGAGAACCCATTCACAAACCTTCTATATTAACCTGCAGGACCCAAGAAACTCCTAATATATGTCGAGGTTAATGGTCTAGGCCAATTCCTAATCACATTGGTTTTCTTAGGATCCACTTTTATACCATCCTCGAACACCACATGACCCAAAAATGCAACCTCTTTCAACCAAAATTCGCACTTATCATATTTAGCATATAATCTCTCGTCCCTTGGTAATATCACACTCCCTTGCCCACACTTAATGGTACCCGGTTCATTGGGGAATTTTTTGAAGTGATATGAGGGTGAAATAAGGCTAAGTATATGTGAAAATACGTTTGGAAAAATTTAGGTCCAACACTTAGAAAAATATCGACGAAGTAGGAAAAAAAAGTGCAGGAAAATAACCTCTCCGCATTGCGAAGAGATCGCAGACCATCTCTGGAAAATCTCGATGAACTAGGAAAAGACAGTACAAGAAAACAACCTCTCCGCATTGCGGAGAGATCGCAGATCGTCTTTGGAAATTACCCCAATCGTAAATTTCATAATTTGATTCCTTTGCTTTAAAATCGAGATTAGACCCCTGTCACCCTAATTTGGACTCCCTGAATAAGAATATGAAGTCGTATTTTTAAAATTCCAAATGAATTTTTAGATATATGGAAAATAAGTTTCTGATTACTTTCGAGGCACGTTTTTGGGAACGTTTTTGGGGTGTGCCCTTTTAAGGGATGCTTTTTATATGATATGGAAATCTTTCTGTTATGACTGTGTCATAAGGAAGGTGGCCATCACACTAAAATAACTGATTCATAAGGTGTGGTATGGACTATCTTTGGAAAGTAATCCACTCTCACCCTATAGGAGGCTTTCATCAGGCAAATTAAATTTCATGTAATAGTTTGTTAGAGTTTGAGATGTCGGTTATTGTCACATCCTCACTATGTTGATGTATTATGATATTTCATGCATCATGGATTTCATGGCATATTGAAGTATTACTCTTCCTTGTTTATATACTTCTTGCTATATATTTGTGCCATTTTCATCTAACAATGAATGTAGAATTAACGAATTTATATGTATTGCATGCCCGCATACTTAGTATATTCAAAAGTACTAATGCATATTCTTTGCCTACATGATCTAACCATGTAGGAATTGGAGACTATCTTCATCCACCTCTTGATGATTAACTTAGATTGTGAAAGTTGTTGTGATGAATCATATTATTCAAGGACAAACCACCATCTAGCTACCTATTATGTTGCTTCTGCTTATGTTCTATTTACTCTGAGGGTGAGCAGTGACATGTCTTGGCCCCCGTCCTAATCTAAGACTTAGAGGCATTGTTGGACATCATGTAGACTCTTTCACAGATTTGTGCTATGTCATGCTATTTTTCTATGGAGACTACAATTATGGTTTATCTCTTGAATAGTGATGAGATGATATGTTGTGATGAGATATGGAAATGTGGAAAGTCATAAGTCCCTTCTATCCCCATAGCGTGAGTTGTACTTACCTGCCCTTTAGTTCTTATGTGTTATGTGCTATATAAGTCCATGCAAATCCCCATCTCTATGACATCACCGTAGCATGATCCATACTTTCCCATCTCTTCGAACTATGGGTTCATTACTTGATTATGTGCTTCCAAACTGAGTGTGGATACTTTGAGGCTTGTTTTGGAACTCTTGGGTTCCCATTTGCCATGTCACTCCTTAACCCTAGGTTTAGATTCTGACAAGCTTTCTATCAAAACACTTGGTTAATAAATGATCCTTGGAGCCAACATGTTGCATCAATTGGAGTACTCTCCATGGGTATCAAGTGCACCATACCTATGAGTGGGAGGCTATGATGGCGTTCTCGGAATTGTCTCACTTCTTCATGTCCTACACTGTGCTTTGAACCACGTATTAAGCCATTATAACTGTGATGATGTCCTTGGTGCCTTACAGAAGATGCCTCCACAAAGAACTCCTCTACCAAGGCATGCCCTAGTTAATGAGGACCAAGTCCTTGAACAACCTATGGGAGAGCCGATTACTCAAGATGAATTTTGGATTTCTTTTGCCATGCTTTCCCAAATGATGACCAACCAGGCTAGATTGGAGAATCCTCCTCATGCTTCCACTTTGGCTGCTAGAGTGAGAGAATTTACCCAGGTGGATCCTCTGGAGTTTTTATGGGTCGAAAGGTGATGAGGATGCCAAAGACTTCATTGATACTCTAAGGTGTTGATGATTATGGGGGTGACTTTAGAGTATAAAGTTTAGCTAACTGCTTATCAATTAAAGGATGTGGCTCAAGTGTGGTACACCCAACATTTGATGTAGAGGATCTACAGTGATTGGGTTAATTGAGAAGAGTTCAAATTCACCTTTTTGAATCGTGTAATGACCCAAGCCTAGGGCCTAGATGTGACACGGCACATGGAGAACCTGAAGGGACCCCAAGCAAGCCTCTGAACATATCATTACAAATCGTTGGTAGCGAAAGTAATAAAATAACAATGAGAGATAGTAAATAGGGATAACCGGGGCTAAGGGACATCTTTCATAGCACAAAACATCATAAAGTCAAGAGAGTCAAGGCTCATAGCATCAACACATATCTTGTCCAACAACACCTCTAAACGTAGAACTTAGCGGGAGCCAACACAAGCAACTGGCTCACCCTCATAGTCAAGTATACAATAAAAAGGGAAGAGAGTTTTTATACATAACATAAGATCAAAGACATTATCCCCGAAGTTGAGGACTCACCACATGCTTTGGTAGAGAAATCATTCTAGCCACGTGGAGGAGGAGGATGATCAAGTGGGGCTCTGATTCCTACATGGCAACATCGTGTAGGCATAGAGTATGCATTAGTAAGTTTAAATATACTAAGTATGTAGGACGAAATTCAACAAAAGATAAGCAACATAATCAAAATACATATTTATGAAAGTGATGATCATATAACAATATGGCATACATGAATGATACTTGAAGCAAACATGCTTATATATGTAACATATTACAAATATAAGAATAGACCATCATCATAGACCAAGCAACTTAGTACTTGGAATCTAAGGTTGACCACCCCATAGAAGTTATTGAGGTACGAATCCCTCAATTGGTTGATGGCATACCACCCCCATCTAGGCGATTGGGGTACCAACCCCTCAATTGGTTGATGGAATACCGCCCCCATCTGAGACGATTGAGGTACCAACCCCTCAATTGGTTGATGGCATACCACCCCCATTTACATGATTGAGGCATCACCCATAATTGGATATGGTCAACTCACAACACAATAGATACTTCTCATGAAAACAACACATACTTACTCCTCGTGACACCAACATATACACACTTCTCATGATATCAACTCATTCTTATCACCCTTTCATTTTTATAAAGTCATTTAACTCATATGCCAACAATTAGGCCTTAAACAACTCAAGATACATTAACCGAACATTTCAACAAACACTTGGTGGGTATGCAATGTAAAATCATGCAGTTAAAGAGTGAGATCATGCAAGACATCTTGAAGTAAATCATTCCACCAATACTTTGTAAAACCATCATACAATATGCATCAAAACCCTTCATCAAATCTCAAGATAGATCAAAGATTAATAGCTCCAAACATGAACTGTCACACTTTTACCATACCCCAACACAGTTCATAGTCAAAATCATAATAGAAAACCTATATGTAAAATCAACTTAGAAACATGTATTTTAGGTAAAAAGGAAGCTTGGGCACCAGGGTGAAAGGACTCAATGGTTGAAACCCACATAACCTTGACTTTGGAGAATTCTTGAAGAAGATTGGAAATGATGACGGGAAGCTTGAGTGAAATCCTTAAGATTCGGATGAGTTTTGGGACTTGACTTTTGGGGTGAAATATTTTTCTAAGTGTTTGAGTGAGTATTGGGGAATGTTTAGTATACTATAATGTTGAATTATAGCTATATATAGGTATTTTCATGCATGGTAGGACTTAGGCCCAAGACTAAAAAGTCTTGGACCGAACAAGCAAAGTAGTCAACAAAATACACATCTGCACGCCCTGGCCACATCACGCCAGAGGCGCGCTGAGGTCAAATTGATCTTTTTAGAAAATGAAATTGTGATTCGTTTGCTCTAAAATCAGTATTTGGCACACTTACAACTCAATTTGGCCCCCTAATCATGAATATGAAGTCAGATTTTTGATATCACGTACAGATTTTGGGATACACGAAAATTATGATTTTGGGCACTTCCGAGGCACATTTTTAGGCACTTTTTGGAGTTCTTTCAATATCTCCCTCTTGGTAACATTCGTCCACGAATGTCAAAGAAACATAAATGAGAAGAGTAATCATAAATAAATCATCCTTAACAAGAATGAAACAATACACTTAAACACCATTTTCAAAATCTCAACATAACTGTAAAAAAAAACCACCATGAACTTTATCAATATAATCATGAATGCATGTAGATGACATAGGGGCTAAAACATGAGACATGAAATCACATAGAAGACTTAGACTTAGTACCTTAGGATTGAAAAGAATGGAATAGATAACGATACCATTTTTGCGTGCCCGCTTCGGCCTCCCATGTAGCACTTTTGACTTGTTGATCCCTCCAAAGGACTTTAAAGGAAGCAACATCCTTGTTCCTCAACCTCTTCACTCGTCTATCCAAGATCTCCAAAGGAACTTCTTCATAAGTTATGTTGTCTTCAACCACACCCACAACATCAAGAGGCACAATAGCATAGGGTCACCCACACATTTCCTCAACATAGACACATAGAAAAATGGATGAACCAATTCCATTTCACTAAGCAACTCCAACTCATAGACCACCATACCAATCCTCCTTATCATCCTATAAGAACCCAAAAATCTATGACTTAATTTAGCTTTCTTACCAAAATGAACCACATCCTTCATGGGTGACACCTTCAAATAAACCCAATCACCAATTTTAAATTCAAGCTCCCATCTCCTCACATCGGCATAGGGATTTTGGCGATTTTGAGTTGTTTTCAACCTTTCTCTAATCAACCTTACCTTCTCCATAGCATCCATAACCAGATCCGGACCCAATAAAGCTATTTCTCCCACTTCAAACCATCCAACTGGTGATCTACAACATCTACCATAGAGGGCCTCAAAAGGAGCCATTCCAATGCTAGAATGATAGCTATTATTATACGCAAACTCAATCAATGGAAGGTGATCATCCCAACGACTCTTGAACTCGAAAATACAAGCCCTAAGCATATCCTCAAAAGTTTGGATAGTTCTTTCAACTTGGCCATCCATTTGAGGGTGAAAGGTCATACTTAGCTTTAACTTAATTCTAAGACCTCTTTGGAAGGACCTCCAAAAGTGTGAAGTGAATTGTGCAACAAGATCCTAAATAATAGACAAAGGCACCCTATGTAATATCACCAACTGATAAATGTACAATTTAGCAAAATCTTCGGTCCCATAAGTAGTCTTAACTAGTAGTAAATGAGTCGACTTTGTCATTCTATCAACCACCACTCAAATAGAAACAAAACTCCTTCTAGTGTTAGGCTACCCAACTACAAAATCCATGTTAATTTACTCCCACTTCCAAGTAGGAATCTCTATGTCACAGGTTAGGCCACTCGGCCTTTGGTGTTCGGCTTTGACTTGTTGGCAACTATGACAACCGGATACTAATTTTGCAATATCTTTCTTCATACCTCCCCACCAAAACACATCCCTCAAATCCCTATACATCTTTGTAGAACCGGGTGAATAGAATAGGAAGAATTATGAGCCTCATCAAGAATTTTCTCTCTCAAGTCATCAACACACACAACCTACCTTGGTACTTAAGGGCACCTTCTCCCCCTTCCGAAAAAACCTCCATCTAGCCCTCTTTTACAAGGCCTTCAATTCTAACAAGGAGGGATCAAGACCTTCCTTTGCTTTTACCTCATAAACCAAGGAAGACTTTGAACCATCAACTACCACAATACCACCATTATCCACCTCTTCAACCTAACCCCCAATCTAGCCAACCGACGGACCTCCCCAGCCACCTCTTCGACCCCATCATCAACATGAGCTAGGCTACCCATAGACACCCTACTCAAAGCATCTATCAGAACATTAGCCTAACGGGGTGATAATGCACACTCATATCATAATCCATAAGAAGCTCAACCACCTTCTTTGCTTCAAGTTGAGATCTCCTTGAGTGAACACATATTGGAGACTCTTATGACCGGTAAACACATTAACATGCACCCATACAAATAATGATGCTAAATTTTCAAAGCAAACATCACGACAGCCAATTTAAGATCATGAGTACGATAATTCTTTTCAAGAACATTGAGTTTCCTAGAAGCATAGGCTACTACCCTCCATTTTGCGTCAACACACAACCCAAACCAATCCTGGATGCATCATAATACACAGTGAACCCTTCCAAACCTTCTAGTAGAGACAAGATAGGAGCGAACACAAGCTTATCCTTCAAACTTTAGAAAATCTTTTCACACTCATCGGTCTGTACAAACTTAACCTTCTTTTGGGTCAACTTAGTCATGGGAGAAGCAATAGAAGAGAACCCATTCATAAACCTCTGATAGTAACCCGCTAAGCCCACAAAACTTCTAATGTTCGATGGGGTCAATGGTTTAGGCCAATGTCTAATCATATCCATCTTTTTAGGATCCATCTTAATACCATCCCCCGACACTACATGACGTACAAAGGCAACCTCTTTCAATCAAACTTCACACTTCTCATATTTAGCATACAACTTTTCTTTCCCGCAAAGATCTTCCCTCAATTTTTATAGCACTACCATTAGACCAGCCACATACTCCTCCTCACTACGAGAATAGATCGAAATATAATCAATGAAGACCACAACAAACAAATCAAGGTAGGGTTTAAACACCCTATTCATAAGACCCATGAAGATAGGGTTAACCCAAAAGACATAACAACAAACTCATAATGTCCATACTTAGTCCGAAAGACCATCTTGGGAATGTCACACTCCCTCACCTTCACTTGATGATACCCAGATAGAAGATTAATATTAGAGAAGTGGCTAGCCCCTTGAAGTAGGTCAAACAAATCATCAATCCTTGGTAGAGGATACCTATTTTTTTTCTTGATAGTGACCCTATTAAGTTGCAGGTAGTCAATACATATTCTAAGAGATCTATCCTTCTTCTTCACAAATAATACCGATGCACCCCAAGGTGATTGGATAGGCCTAATAAAACCCTTATCCAACAAGTCCCTCAATTTCTCCTTGAACTCCTTTAACTCGTCAAGGTCATACGATAAGGGGAAAAGAAATGGGTTGAGTATAGGGGAAGAGGTCTATACCAAATTCTATTTCCTTTCGGGAGGAAAACCAGGAATATCATTTGGAAAGACATCAAGAAACTCATTTACCACCAGAACTGACTCTATGGGAAGGACTTTGAATTTCACATCCCTAACACTCATAAGATGATAAAGACAAACCCTTATAGATCAACTTTTGGGATTTAGTGCAAGAGATGAACCTATCCTTGACCACCATATCATGACTCTCTTACTCAAGAACGGGTTCAATTGGGAATTGGAATTTGACCCTATGGGTTCTCCAATCAATAGAGGCATAGTATGCATGCAACCAATCCATCCCAAGAATGACATCAAAATCAACCATATCCAGCTCAATAAGATCACAAGGCAATGTTTTATGTAAGATGCAATAGGACAACTTCTATAGACCTTACTAGCAACAATAGATGCACCAATTAGAGTAGATACCTCATACGACTCACACATCAAAATTTGTGTTCAACATGAAACTTTTTGGCAACAAGAGGAGTAACAAAAGAAAGAGTCCCACCCAGGTCTATCAATGCATACACATCAAAATAAAATACTTTTAACATACCGATGACGATATCGGGCACCTCATCAACCCCTTGCCTCCCATGTAAAGCATAAAACTGATTGTGCCTTGGGGCACCACCTTGTTGACCTCTTCTACCTAAAGGAACTGAATTAGTACCTCGACCTTGAGGACAAACATCCTTACCCTTGTTGCGATTCCGTGGATAATAAATCACCTTATGGCCTACTTCCCCACAATCATAGAAAACATTAGCATTCCTCATACATAGGCCACCATAACTGTACCATATTTCGGACACACAAGTCTAAGCATCATATCACCACCCTCTTAGGGACTTGGGTAGTCAATGGTAATTCTCCCACTAGAAGCATGAAAAGACCCTTGGCCTTGGTGAAACCGACCACCCTTGTGATTTTGGAACTTACCATCAAAACAGACCCTTTTTCCCTCATGACCCCTTCTCTTCCTCAATTTCACTCCCTCCAATTATACGGCATAAGTCATCATGCAGGACAAATCCATGTCATTAATCAACATAGTAGTGTGACATTCTTCAGTTACCAAATTGAAAACACCCATCATAAATTTATTCATTCTAGACATTGAGTCGGCAATCAAGTGTGGAGCATATTTTGAGAGTTGGTTGAACTTGAGGGCATACTCCCTCACACTCATGGATCCTTGCTTCAAGTTCATGAACTCCACCAATTTGGCTTCCCTAAGCTCAAGAAGGAAGAACCAGTTGAGGAAAGTTGCCTTAAACTCCTCCCATAGAACCATATGGTTGTTCATCTTCTCCTCCTTCCATTAAGTGTACCAAATTTTAGCCACCCCCTTGAGTTGGTAAGCTGCCAACTTCGTCTTTTATTTCGACCTAACACCCATAATGGGCAACACCTTGTATACCTCATCAATGAATTCTTGAGGCTCTTCATCGACCTTAGACCCATTGAACACCAGTGGGTTCATTCTTATAAAGTCTCTCACCTGAGATGCCAGAGAGGAGCATGAGGGGCTTAAGCCCTTTGGTTGTCTTGGTTAGCCACAACTTGGGCTAACAAAGTGAGAGAATCCCGGAGCTTCCCATGAGCCGGTTGTTCCTCGGGTATGCGGGCTCTTCTTCCTCTTGTGTTAGGCATAATAAGGCATAGAAAAGAACAATTGTTTGGGAGGGGGAACCTTAACTTTGTCTATAGCATGACATAAAGTAAGAAGAAGGGAAACATTTCCTAAAACATCTCATAGCTTCCTACTCATAGATTTGGTGTACAACGCAACCATGAATAATACTCTAATCAACACTCTGTGTTAGATGTCAAGGACCATTAACAACCTAGTGCTCTGATACCAAGCTTTTCACGATCCAAGCCTAGGGCCTAGACGTGACATGGCACATAGAGAACCCGAAGGGACTCCAAGAAAGCCTCCTAACTAATTATTACACATCCTGGGTCATTGAAGTAATTAAATAGCAATAAGAGATAGTACATAGGGATAACTGGGGCTAAGGGACATCTTTCACAATATAAAATATCATAAAGACAAGAGAGTAAAGGCTCATAACATCAATACATATCTTGTCCAACAACACCTCTAAACATAAAACATAGGGATGGCCAAGACAAGAAACCGGGCTCACCCCCATAGTCAAGTATATGATAAAAAGGAAAGAGAGTCCTTACGCATAGCATAAGATCAAAGAGATTGTCCTCGAAGTGGAGGACTCACCACTTACTTTGTAGAGAAATTGTACTGGCCATTTGAAGGAGGAGGATGATCAGGTGGGCTCCGGTTCTTACATGTTAACATCATGTAGGCATAGAGTATGTGTTAGTATGTTTGAATGTACAGGATGCAATGCAACAAAATATAAGCAACATAATCAAAATGCATATTTAAGCAATAACAACAACAACAACATTACCCCAATGCCTCAAAGGGGGAGGTCTGATGTACGCAGCCTGACCCCTATATTTAAAAACATAGCGTGACTGTTTGCAGATGACCCATGACGAGCGTCGAAATTTGCATTGACTAACTGCTATTCACAATTGAAAGAAGCGCAGATAGTTTAAAGAGTCATTTTACTTTATTCCATCGTACCCCAAAGCCAAAAAATAGTGAATCTTTGGCTCCATCCGAGATTGATCAAAATGCATATTTAAGTAATAGATGATCATATAACAATAAGGCATGCATGAATGATACTTGAAGTAAACATGCTTATATATGTAACATATTACAAGTGTAGGAATAGACCATCATCATAGACCAAGAAACTTAGTACTTTGAATCTAAGGTAGACCACCCCTTAGAAGTGATTGAGGTACCAATACCTCAATTGGTTGGTGGCATACCACCCCCATCTAGGTGATTGAGGTACCAACCCCTTAATTATTGATGGCATACCGCCACCATCCGAGACGTTTGAGGTACCAACCCCTCAAATAGTTGATGGCATATCACCCTCATCTACATGATTTAGGTATCACCCCACAATTGGCTATGGTCAACTCACAACATAATAGATACTTCTCATGACAACAACACATACATACTCCTCGTGACACAAACATATACACATTTCTCATGCCATTAACACATTCTTATCACCCTTATCATTATAAAGTAATTTAACTTATATGTCAAGCATTAGGCCTTGAACAGCTCAAGATACATGAACTGGACATTTCATTAAACACTTGGTGGGTGTGCAAAGCTAGTGTAAAACTATTCAATTAAAGAACGAGATCATGCAAGAAATCTTGAAATAAATCATCCCACCATACTTGACCATCATACAATATTACATCAAAAAACTTCATCAAATCTCAGGATAGATCAAAGATTCATAGCTCAAAACATGCTAAGTCAATATACTTTTACAAAACCCCAACATAGTTCATAGTCAAATTCATAATAGAAAACTCATATGTAAAATCAACTTAGAAACATGTATTTTAGGTAAAAATGAAGCTTGGGGACCATGGGTGAAAAGACCTAATGGTTGAAACCCACATACCTTGACTTTGGAGAATTCATAAAGATTGAAAATGGAGAGTTGAAGCTCGAGTGAAATCCTTAAGATCCGGATAAGCTTTGGGACTTGAGGTGTTGGGTGAAATATTTGTCTAAGTGTTTGAGTCAGTATTGGGGAATGTTTAGTATGATATGGTGTTGAAATATGGCTAAGTATAGGTATTGTCACACATGGGAGGACTTAGGACCAAGACAAAAAAGTCTTGGACCGAACAAGCAAAGCAGTCAACGAAATACACATCTGTGCACCCTAGGCACGTCGCGCAAGGGGCGCACAGAGCTCACTGAAAATTGATCTTTAGAAAAATGGAATTGTGATTCATTTGCTTTAAAATTGGGGTTAGACCCATTTCCCACTCAATTTGACCCCCTAATCATGAATATAAAGTTGAATTTTGATATCACGCTGGGATTTTGAGATACATGAAAATTATGATTTCCGACACTTTTGAGGCACATTTTCGGGCACTTTTTGGAGTCGTTTCAAATCATTTCTTTTATTTTGAGCTTTGGAAGGCTAAAATGATTAAATTTATCAGTCTCCAGAAGAGTTGAATAAGTGTGAGGAAATATGCCCTCATGTTCACAAAGCTCTCAAAGTATGCTCTTATTCTAATGGTTGACCCCCACGCAAGAATGGACTAGTTTATTTCTGGGATCTCTGATTTGGTTATGAAAGAATTTCATAAGGGTTTGCTTATTTGGGATATGGAAATCTCCATAATCATGACTTATGCTGAACAAATTGAAGGGGAGAAGCTCAAGGAGAAGAGGGTGAATGATTCCAAAAGAGCCCATTATGATGGTGGATTCTCCAACTCTAATTGTAGTAGTGGTTATGATCGCTTCCAATAGGGCCAAGTTTCTAACGCAAGGTTTGCCAATGCTAGGGTGCCACCTCCTAATACACAGGTTAGAGGTGGGCCATTACCTCCCCGGTTTCACAAGTGAGGAAAGAATCACTAGGATGCATGTTGGAAAAATTTAGGTGCTTTCTATGTGTGTGGTGATATGAGCCCCAAGATTGATAATTATCCTAAAGCTACCAAGAAGGGTCAGGGTCAAATGGCTTGGGATGATCAAGTCCAACCGAATGTTCCTTAATGTTGTGCCCCCAGAAATAATAAGTTTTATGCTTTGCATGCTCGACGAGAAGTAGAAAAGACTGCAGATGTTGTGACTGGTATGTTAAAAGTCTTTGATTTTGATGCTTATGCTTTTCTTGACCTGGGTACAAATTTATCTTTTGTGCCTCCTCTTTTGGCTATTAAGTTTAGATTAAGTCCCGAAATTATAAGGGTATTCAGTTTATACTCTCATGGCTGAGTCTATTATAGCTCGAAGAGATAATCGGGGTTGTCTTGTCTCTATTTTACATGACGTCCTTTCATATGATCTTGTGCAACTTGAGATGTTTGATTTTGATATTCTTCTCAGGTTAGATTGGTTGCATGCATCATATGCCTCTATTGATTATAGAACCTAGAAACTCGAATTCCATTTTTTGGATAAACTTGTTCTTGAATGGAAAGGTAGTTACTCTTCTATTAAAGGTCAGTTTATTTCCCATCTCAAGGCCCGAAAGATGATATCTAGAGGCTGCATCTATCATATTATGGGGGTTAGAGATGTGGAGTCTGAGTCACCTACTCTTGAATCTGTTATAGTGGTTAATGAGTTTCTGGATGTTTTTCTCGAGGACTTTCCTGGTATTCCTCCCAAAAGGGAAGTAGATTTTGGCATAGATCTCCTTGCAGATACTCAGCCTATTCTCGTTCCTCCTTATCATATGGTACTAGCTAAATTAAAGGAGTTGAAGGACCAATTGAAAGACTTGTTGGAGAAAGGCTTTATTAGACCAAGTATATCGTCATAGGGTGCTCAAGTTTTAGTTATAAGAATGAAAGATGGGTCTCTTAGGATGTGCATTGATTATAGGGAACTAAATAAGGTAACCATCAAGAATGAATATCTGTTACCAAGGATTGACGACTTGTTTGATCAACTTCAAGGAGCTACCCATTTTGAAAAGATTGCCCTCCATTCTGGTTATCATCAACAGAGGGTCAGGTAGTATGATATTCCCAAAATGGATTTTCGAACTACATACGAACATTTTGAGTTTATGGTAATGTCATCTGGTTTGACTAATGCTCTGGCTATGTTTATGGATTTTATGAACTGGGTATTCAATCCATTTCTTGATATTCTTGTGGTTGTCTTCATCAATAATATTCTAATTTATTCTTAAGAGTGAGTGAAAGCATATGGATTATTTGAGGTTGGTTCTTCAAACTTTAAGGGAGAAGCAATTTTATGCCAAGTTTCAACAAATGTGAGTTTTGATTGAGTGAAGTAGCTTTTCTTGGTCATGTGATATACGGTGATGATATTATGGTTGACCCAAAGAAGACAAAGATCATGAAGAATAGTCTAGACCATTGCCTCTGTCGGATATTTGAAGTTTTCTTAGGTTGGTTTGTTATTATAAGAGATTTGTTGAAGGCTTCTCATCCATTTCATCTCCATTGACCAAGTTGATTCAAAAGAAGGCCAAGTTTGTTTGGTCGGATGAGTGTGAGAAGAGTTTTCAGACTTTGAAAGACCAACTTACATTGGGTCCTGGTTTGACTCTACCAGATGACTTAGATGGGTTTGCGGTGTATTGTGATGCTTCTCAGATTAGATTGGGTTGTGTGCTCATGTAGCATGGTATGGTGATAGCTTATGTATTAAGGCAATTGAAGGGCACAAGCATAATTATCTGACTAATGATCTTGAGTTGGCAGCTATGGTGTTTGCTTTGAAGATTTGGAGATACTATTTATATGGGGTTCATGTTGATATGTTTACGAGTCAGAAGAGTTTGTAATATGAGTTCACCCAAACGGATCTTAACTTGAGACAAAGAAGGTGGTTGGAACTTTTTAAGGATTACTACACGAGTGTTCAATAACATCCCGATAAGATAATCTTAGTAAACTACATATGGGGAGTGTGGCCCATGTTGATGAAGGAAAGAAGGAATTGGTAAACGATGTTCACGGTTTGGCTAGGATGGGTGTTAGGTTAGCTGACTCTAATAATGGTTGTATTCACGTTCAAAATGGGGCTAAATATTCTGTGGTTGTGGATGTTAAGGGAATTCAAGATTTGGACCCATCATTGGTTGAGTTGAAGAAGTTGCTCGCCAAAATTAAGATAGAGGTTTTCTCCTAAAGGGGTAATGTTATGCATCGGTATTAAGATTGGTTGTGTGATCAGGATGTTGATGGCTTCAGGGAGGTGATCATGAGTGAAGCCGACAACTCTTATTATTCCATACATCTAGGATCCACCAAAATGTATTAGGATTTGAGGGGAGTGTATTGGTGGTATGGTATGAGGAATGATATAGCCAAGTTTGTATTTGAATGTCCTAATTATCAACAAGCAAAGGTAAAACATCAAAGGCCTGATTTGGCTCAAGATATTGAGATTCCCACTCGGAAGTGGGAAGATGTGGACATGGATTTTGTGGTTGGTTTGCCCTTTACCTGAAACCAATTTGATTTAATTTGGGTTGTCGTGGATAGGATGACTAAATTAGCTCATTTCCTACCTATCAAGACTACCTTCAATGCCAACAATTATGCAAGGTTGTATATCCAAGAGTTGGTAAGGTTTCATGTTGTGCCCATCTCTATCATATTGGATCCTGGTACCCAAATAAATTCTCACTTTTGGAAACCATTTCAAAGAGGGCTTTGCACTAAGGTAAATGTAAGCACCTTTTTCCATCCTTGAAGTGATGAACAAGCCGAACGGATAAATCAAATGTTGGAGGACATGTTGAGGGCTTTTGTGTTGGAATTCAAGGTAATTAGGATGTTCATAATAGTCTTCATGCTAGCATTGGTATGGTACCATTTGAGGCCTTGTATGGGAAAAGGTGTAGATCGCAGTTGGGACGGTTTGATTTGGGTGAGATGGCTTTGATTGGCCTAGATTTCATGTTGGAGGCTATAAAAAGGTGAAGTTGATTAAAGAGTGGTTGAAAATGGCTCAAAGTCGTCAAAAGTTTTATTCAGATGTTAGAAAAAGGGATTTTGATTTTCGTGTGTGATTGGGCTAAGGTTTCAAACATTAAAGGTGTGATACATTTTATTAAGAAGGGAAAGTTAAGTCCCTGATATGTAGGCCCTTATGAGATTGTTGAGCGGATTAATAATGGAGCCTATTGGTTGGATTTCTCTTTAGAGATGAGTTCTATAAACTCGGTTTTCCATGTGTCTATGTTGAGGAAATTGGTTGGTGATCCTAGTTGTATTGTGCCTTTGGAAGGTGTCGAATTGTCACGACCTAAGCCTAGGGCCCAGACATGACACGTCGAATGGGGAACCTGAAGGAACCCGAAACAAGCCTCTTAATTCATTACACATCATTGGTTGAGGAAGAACATAAAAAAATTAAAGAGAAAGAATTGTGGGAAAGGGTTTAAGGGAAAATCTTGCACAATATCATAGTCAAGAGACAAGAGTTAAACTCATATCATAGATACACAACAGGTCCAACAACCACCTATACTACATAGATAAGAGTGGGGACCAAGACAAAGCAAACGGGCTCACCCTCATAGTCAAATACAAAATAAAGAAGAGTCTCTCAATGCATAACAAGAGAGCATAGACTAAGGTCCCCGAAGTGGAGGACTCACCAACTAGCTTGAGCAGCACCGACTAGCCACGTAGAGGAGGATCATCAACTTGGGCTCCGGTTCCTACATGGTGATATCATGTAGGCAAGAGTATGCATTAGTATGTTTGAATGTACTAAGTATGTAGGATGAAATGCAACAATAGATAGGCATCATAATCAAAATGCATAATATTAAGCAATAGGCATAATAGAAAAATGTGGTATGCATGATCAATACTTAAGTAAAAAACATGCTTAAGTAACTCATACTCATATAGGATATCATATGTGTAGAAGAGACCAAGCTAGCTATACGAGGTATGTTCCTTGGTGGTTGTGTGGTACAAACCCCTCACATGGTTGATGATAATTGCACCTTATCACCACGGTGGAAAATTACAAACCCCTCACATGGTTGATGAGTACAAACCCCACCTTGGTTACCCAGGCTCTTATCCCCCCGGATTGGGTATGGTCTAATGCAACACTTTATATAGAGTATATCACATACATAAGCTCATTTCATCATCATATAGTCATTCATATCATATCCTATGCTTTGGACCTTCAACTCTTAAAGAAATCACATTCAGACATTTTATCAAAAAGTTAAAGGTTGTGTAATACTAGTATAAAATCATGAAATATAGAGATGAAATCATGAAGAAAATACATTGTAAAAACATCAATCAACACGTTACAACACCCTCAAGCAATAAACATCAAAACCCCTCCTCAAGTCTTATAATAGATCAAAGATTTATAGTTCAAAACAAAGCAAAACAGTCACCATTTCTCATAGCTTTAACATAGTGTGCATGAATTTAATAATAAGCAAGACCCATTTATAAATCAACTTTAAATTATGCAATTTGAGAAAAAGGAGGCTTGGGTATCATGGGTAAAATGAACCCATGAAAGAAGCCCACATACCTTAGCTTAGAGATGAACTTGGTGAAGAGTGGTGATGGAGACTTGAAGCTAGAAGAACCTTGAAGGAGAACCTTAGCTTAGGATGAGCATTTGAGACTTGAATTTGGGGAGTGAAAATATGACTAAGTGTTTGACTGAGTATTGGGAAATATTTTGGGTAATATGAAGGTGAAATTTGGCTAAGTATAGGTAAAAACACGTTTGAGAACACTTAAGCCCAAGACAAAGAAGTCTTGGACCGAGCTAAAACAAACAGTCCACTTTTACACAATGGCGCATCGTGAGGGGGTCGCGAAAACCCCTCTGCAAATTGCACTTCGAAGTTTCATAATTGCTAATATTTCGCTCTTAAATCAGGGTTAGACCCTTGTTCACCTAATTTTTGAACCTCTGAACAAGAATATGAAGTTGGATTTTTGAAATGACAAATGGATTTTGAGATATATGGAATTTAAAATTCGGGTCATTCCGTGGCTCGTTTTCGGGCACTTTTAGGAGTCGTTTCAATATCTCCCTCTTGGGACCATTCGTCCTCGAATGTAAAAGATACTTACTAGACAAGAATGATAACAAACAAACCAGCCCCAACTAAAATGCGACATTACATTTAAAACACCATTTTCAAAATCTCAACATATGTGTAAAATCATCATGACTTGCCAACGTAAACATGAATGAATATGAATGACATAAGGGCTAAAACATAAGACTTGAATCACATAGAGGACTTAGAATTAGTACCTTATACTTGAGTGGAGTGGGAAAGATAAGGATACCATTTTTGCATGTGCGTGTCCGCCTCCTAAGTAGCACTTTCGATTTGTTGGTTCCTCCAAAGGACCTTAATGGATGGAACCTCCTTGTTCCTCAATCTCTTTACTTGCCTATCCAAAATCTGAACCGGAACCTCCTCAGTGGTCAAGTTATCCTCAATAACACCCACAACATCAAGACCACAATAGCATTAGGATCGCTAACACATTTTCTCAACATAGAGACATGGACCACTGGATGAATCAAATTCATTTCACTAGGCAACTTCAATTCATAAGCTACCTTGCCAATTCTCTTCAAGACCTCATAAGGACCAACATATCTTGGATACTATCAACAATAACCAAACCATCATCACCAACCTCCTCTAACCTAACCCCTAATCTATCTAATTGATGTACCTGCCTAGCCATCCCCTTACCACCATCAACATGGCTAAGCTACCCATAGACACCCTACTCAAGGCATCCGCCACCATATTTGCATTACCCGAATGATAGTACACACTCATATCATAGTCTTTAAGAAGTTCTAACCATCTCCTTTGACTCAAGTTGGGATCCTTTTGAGTGAAGACATATTGGAGGCTCTTATGATCGGTGAACACATCCACATGCACCCCATAAAAGTAGTGATGCCAAAACTTTAATGTAAACACAATGATGGCTAACTCTAGACCATGGGTAGGGTAGTTACTTTTATGTACGTTGAGTTGTCTAGAAGCACAAGCTATGACCTTACCATTTTGCATCAACACACAACCCAAGCCAACCCAGGAAGTATCATAATACACCACAAATTCCTCAAGCACATGCAGTAGTGACAATATAGAAGCGGACATAAGCTTGTCTTTCAATGTTTGGAAGCTCCTCTCACATTTCGTCGGACCACACAAACTTAACCTTCTTTTGAGTCAATTTTGTCATAGGGAAGCAATGGAGGAGAAACCATTCACAAACCTTCTATAATAACCCACTAGGACCAAGAAGCTCCTAATATTCGATGAGGTCAATGGTTTAGGCCAAATTCTGATCACATCGTATTTTATAGGACCCACTTTTATACCGTCCCCTGACATCACCCAAGAATGAAACCTCCTTCAACTAAAATTCATACATCATATTTGGCATACAATTTCTCCTCCCTCAATCTTTACAACACAAACCCTAAATGCCCCATATGCTCCTTCCTACTATGGGAATAGATCAAAATATCATGAATGAAGACCACAACAAAGGAATCAAGGTAACGTTTGAAGACCCTATCTAGTCCATGAAGATGGCTGGTGCATTAGTCAACCTAAATGACATCACAACAAACTCATAGTGCCCATATCTAGTCCGAAAAGCCATCTTGGGAATATTACACTCCCTCACCCTCACTTGATGACACCCCGGACCGAAGATCAATCTTAGAGAAAAAGCTAGCCCCTTTCAATCGATCAAAGAAGTCATCAATACTTGGAAAGGATAACTATTCCTTATAGTGACTCTATTGAGTTGTCGATAGTCAATGCACATTCTAAGTGACCCATCCTTCTTTTTCATAAACAACACAGGGGCACGCCAAGGTGATTGACTAGGTCTAATAAATCCCTTCTCCAACAAATCTTCCAATAGTTCTTTTAACTCCTTCAACTCCGTCGGGGCCATATGGTAAGGGAGAATAGATATAGGTTGAGTATTGGGAAGGAGATCTATGCCAAAATCTATCTTTCTTTCGGGAGGAACATCGAGAATGTCATTTAGGAAGATATCAAGAAACTCATTTACAACTGGAACTTAGTCAATGGAAGGGAATTTGGACTCCACATCTTTAGCTCTCACAAGATTATACAAACACCCCTTAGGAATCAACTTATGGGCTTTAATGCATGAAACGAATCTACCCTTGACCACCACATCTTGACTTTCCAACTCAAGGATGGGTTCATTATGAAATTGAAACTTGACCCTATGGGTTATATAATAAATAGAAGCATAGTAGGCATGCAACCAATACATCCAAAGAATGACATCAAAATCCACCATTCTAATTTAACTAGATCACAAGGCAACAACTGATGGAAAATGAAAATAGGACAACTTCTATAAAATTTCCTAGCAACAATAGAGACAAAAATAGGAGTAGACACTTCATATGACTTATGCAACAACTCGAGGTCAACATGAAACTTTTTAGCAACAAAAAGGGTAAGAAGGAAAGAGTGGCACCCAGATCAATCAAATCATATCCATCAAAGTCAACATACTAGTAATAACATCGCAAACCTCACCAACCCCTTGCCTCCCATATAGTGCATAAAATTGATTGTGCCTTGGGGCACCACCTTGAGGACCACCTCTACCCAATGGGACTGCATTTGCACCTCGACCCTTGCCACTGTTTTTTGGACAATCTATCTTTTTGTGACCTAGCTCCCCACATTCATAGCATGCATTAGAACCCTTTAAACATGGGCCTCCATGGCTCTTTCCACATTTAGGGCACACATCAATAGGAGCCACCCCACCAACAGCTTGAGGCCCACGGAAGTCATTGGCAAACCCCTTATTAATAGCATTAGAAGGCCCTTGGCCTTGATGATATTTAGCACCCGTTTGGAATTTACCCTCAAATCGGGCCTCTTGGCCTTATGCCTCCTTCTCTTCCTCAATTTCTCCTCGTCCATTTGCTCAGTATAGGTCATCAATCGAGAACAAGTCTATGTCACTAATTAGCATGGCAAACCAGGATTCTTCACTTACCAAGTCGGAGACCCCCATCACGAACTTATTCATCCTAGATCTAGGATCGGCCACCAAATGAGGAGCATACTTTGAAAGTTGATTGAACTTGAGGGCATACTCCCTCACACTCATAGCACCTTGTTTCAATTTCATAAACTCTACTAACTTTGCTTCCCTAAGCTCAAGAGGGAAACACCGATTAAGAAAAGCAAATTTGAACTCCCCCCAAACCACCACATTACCAATCCCCTTCTCACCCTTCAATTGGTCATACCATATTTGATCTACCCCTTTGAATTGATAGGCTGCCAACTCCATCTTCTCATTTGGCCCAACACCCATGATATTCAAGATTTTGTAGACCTCATCAATAAACTCTTATGGATATTCATCCACTTTTGACCCGTAGAATACCGGAGGATTCATCCTTATGAAGTCTCTTACCCTATCTCCTAGGGTAGTACCATGAGGGGCTTGGGCCCCTTGATTGACTTGGTTGGCCACTAGTTGGGCAAGCATAGTGAGAGCATCCTGAAGCTCACCATTGGTAGGTTGCTCCTTGGGAGTTTGGGACCTTCGTCCTCATTTTTTAGCATGATATAGCATAAAAAGAACAATTTTTAGGGGGAAAACTTACTACTACTCTTAGCACGACGTAGAACATGAAAAAGGAAAACATTTCCTAAAATGTCTCATAGACTCCTACTCATAGTCATGGCATGCTTCACAACCATGAATAGGACTCTAATTGACGTAGTAGGTTGGACTCGATGATCTATATACCTAGTGCTCTGATTCAATGTTTGTCACGATCCAAGCCTAGGGCTTAGACGTGACACGAAAAATAGGGAACTAGAAGGAACCCCAAATAAGCCTCTTAACTTGTTATTACACATCATTGGTCGCAGAAGCATGTAAAAATATTAAAGAGCAAGAATAGGAGAAAAGGGTATAAGGGAAAAGCTTACACAATATCATAGTAAAAGATAAGAGTAAAACTCATATTAGATACATACCAGTTCCAACAACCACCTCTACTACTAAGATAAGAGTGGGAGACAAGACAAAACAAACAGGCTCACCTCATAGTAAGGAAAAGAAAAGTGTCTCAATACATAACAAAAGAGCATAAACTAGTTCCCCAAAGTGGAGCACTCACCAACTAGCTTGAGTAGCACTAAACTAGCCATGTGGAGGAGGATGATCATCTTAGGCTCCGGTTCCTACATGGTGATATCATGTAGGCAAGATTATGTGCTAGTACATTTGAATATACTAAGCATGTAGGATGCAATACAACAATAGATAGGCATCATAATCAAAATGCATAATATTAAGTAATAGGCATAATATAACAATATGGCATGCATGATCAATGCTTAGTAAAACATGCTTAAGTAACTTATACTCATGTCGGATATCATATGTGCAGAAGAGACCAAATTGGCTATTCAAGGTACAAACCCCTTGGTGGTTTTGTGGTACAAACCCTTCACATGGTTGATGATAATCGCACCTTATCACTATGGTGTTGAAGTACAAACCCCTCACATGGTTGATGAGTACAAACCCCAACCTTGGTTACCCGGGCTCTTATCTTCGATTGGGTATGGTCTAATGCAATGCTTTATATAGAGTATATCATATACCTAAGCTCATTTCATCATCATATAATCATTCATATCATACTTCATGCTTTGGAACTTCAACTCCTCAAGAAACCACGTCCGGATACTTTATTAAATACTTAGAGGGTGTGTAATGCTAGTATAAAATCATCAAATATAGAGGTAAAATCATGCAAGAAAATCCATTTGAGAATCATCAATCAACACCTTGCAATACCCTCCAGCAACTAAATCAAAAGCCTCCTCAAATCTTACAATAGATCAAAGATTTATAGTTCAAAATATAGCAAAACAGTCACATTTTCTCATAGCTTTAACATAATGTGCAGAGAATTTCATAATAAGCAAGAACCATTTGTAAATCAACTTTAAATCATGCAATTTGAGTAAAAAGAGTCTTGAGTATCATGGGTGAAAGGAACCCATGAAAGAAACTGACATACCTTAGCTTAGAGATGAACTTGGTGATGACTGGAGATGGAGACTTAAAGCTTGAAGAAGAAACTTGAAGGAGAAGCTTAACTTAGGATGAGGGTTTGAGACTTGAATTTGGAGAGTGGAAATATGACTAAGTGTTTGAGTGAGTATTGGGAAATGTTTTGGGTAATATGAGTGTGAAATTTGGCAAGTATAGGTAAAAATACATTTGGGAACACTTAGGCCCAATTACACCTTTAGTAAAAATAGTCCACTTTTACATAGTGACACATCGCGAGCGGGTCACAAAAACCCCTATGGAAATTGCACTTTCGAATTTCATAAATGCTAATATTTCTCTCTTAAATTGGGTTAGACCCTCTTCAACTAATTTTGACCCCATGAACGAGAATATAAAGTCATATTTTTAAAATGACAAATGAATTTTCAGATATATGAAATTTAAAATTTTTCGCATTTTGAGGCACATTTTTGAGCATTTTTTGGAGTCGTTTCACGAAGTTGAAAAGAACTTTTTCTACGAGGAGGTTCTGGTTGAGATCTTTGGTAGGCAAGTAAAGTGGCTTACAACGAGGATGTGGCTTCAGTTAAAGTACTTTGGAGAAATCAACATGGGAAGAGTGCTACATGGGAGGTGAAGTCAGACTTGATGAGGTGATACCCCTATCTTTTCCAATCTATTCAAGCCTAAGATATTAGGTTCTTTGTATTCTAAATAGCCCTAATTCTTTCACTCTGGTGTTTCAAGACATAACATACATACATATGCACAAAAATGGTTTGAAGCATGTTTTTACATGAGTTTTAATGAATTTATGATTTTTAAGTAATGAATCATGCATTGTGGTTCCCATGTTAAGATGCTTCATGTTAAAGTTAATACTTTCAAGCTAGTCTATTTCACATTCGAGGATGAATGTCCCTAAGAGGAAGATGGTGTAAGAACCTAGATTTTTTGAGACTTTATTGGTACTTAAATCATGTTTCCTGAGGTGTGTGAGCCATGTGAAATGCCTGTGTATTACTTTGGATGGTTGAAGAAAGGATTCAAAGCTTGGTGGCCTTTGGAAAGTATCCGAGCCTTTCAGCCAAGAAAGTGGCTAAGTTTAGCATTAGATGGCCACTAAACGGGTCGTGTGACATTTCACGATCTGTGTGCAGCCTGTGTGACCTCACACAAGCCATGGAGAGGTGTTCTCGTGAAGATCTTCTCCAAAAAAAAATTCTAACTATAGAATCATTGTCTAGGAACAGGCGTCACTTGCACATATGACCAAACAGTCCATGTACTCTTGCACGAGCTATGTGCCCTTTAGTAGAGTTGAACTTTTCTAGAATTTTGGCAAAGGATAGATGCATGAACCACTGCATGATCCGTGGAGCTTCACACGAGACGTGAGGCTCATTGATGGGACCCTAGGCACTTTTTGAAGCTCATTTCTTTAATGGTTTTCTCATAATATTGATAATTCCTAAGGGTCATTTATGACTTTCTAACCTATCCTAAACCCCTAAAATACCTATACTCTTCTATTCTTATTCAAATTCATTCTTACACTTAGATAATTCAAATTCTCTCATCTAAAGAACTCCTCTCAAGTAAACCATTGGAGAATTAACTAGGAACTTAAGGAAGGGTATTCTTTTTCAATCAATTTCTTCTTGATTCTTCTTAATTTTTCAAGGTTTGTGTGATTGATTCATGGTCCCTTTTAACCATGAAGACCCCAAACTCTTTTACTCCTTGATTTATGAAATTAATCTTACTTTGAATGTGGGTCTTTTAAATTATTGTTTATTATTCAATTCAGATATAGGCTATATTTTTAATCCCTAATGTGTTAAATTCATTTTTATTATGAGGATTTGAGTATGCATTTTTCCCTTTAAATATTGATTTAAGCATGGTAATATAAAGTATGATTTAGATGTGAATTTACTCATGGATTTACTTGAATTTCATATTATATTATTGGTTTAAGTATGAATCTCTATTACCCATGCTATTCACTTATGATTCATGGCATATGCATATATGAGCATTGGATTTCATGAAGATAATGAAGTGAGCTAAGGCCCAAGTATGTTTATGAGATTAATTTCACAAAAATATGGTCATGACTAGAATGTGGTCTTATAATGTCTATGATATAGCTCTTTGAGCAAACTTTGGGTGTGTACACTATTTGATATATATGTGAATAAGCTATTCTTATGCGTAAAAGTATGAATTGAAGTATGATTTTGTTTTTGAGACCAAGTATGCATGATTATGGAGAATGTTGGCTTTTGAGCTCTAAGTATACATTGAAATGATTTGGAATGACTTATGCCTCTTTTGAAAGCATGTATATGTATATGTATTCTTGTGGAATGATCACTTAGAACCGAGCAGACTTGTGGGAGGGGCGCTATCTCCAAGGGTCCAGTGCCAAAGTCCCATAACTATATGCCCACATAGGTGTATGTTTATCCCCCTTTAAGAGATGCTTATGATATGATATGGAAATTTTTCTGAAATGATCGGGTCGTAAGAAAGGTGTTCATCATACTGAAATGATTGGATCCTAAAGTGTGGTGTGTACTACCTTTGGCAAGTATTCCACTCTCACCTGATAGGAGGCTTTCATCAGGAAAATTTCATTTAATAGTTCACATGAGTTTGAGATGTCAGTTATGGTCACATCCCTTCTATGTTGAAGTATTATAGTATTTCATGCTTCATGAATTTTATGGCAATTGATATATTACTCTTCCTTGTGTTATAGTTCTTTTTATATGTGTGTCCTTGTTATCTAACATTGGATGCAAGTTTAATAAATTCATATGCATTGCATGCTGGTATACTTAGCACATTGAAATGTACTAATGCATACTCTTTGTCTACAAGATAGCTATGTATGGACCAAAGACTATCTTAATCCACTTCTTGACAATTAGCTCAGATTATGAAAGTTGTTGTAGTGAGTCCTATCATTCAACAACAATCCATCATTCATCTACCTATTATGTTGCTTCTACTTATGTTCTATTTACTTTGAGTGTGAGCCGGGACATGTCTTGGGCCCCGTCCTAATCTAAGACTTAGATGCATTATTGGACAACATATAGACTCTTGCACAGATTTCTGCTATGTCATGTTATTTCTCTGTGGAGACAACGAGTTCATGTTTTATCTATTGAATAGAGATGAGATGATGATATGTTGTGATGAGATATGAAAATGTGGAAAATCATAAGTCACTTCTATCCCTATAGGGTGAGTCATACTTACCCGCCCCTTAGTTCTTATATGCTATGTCCTATATGAATCCATGCAAATCCCTATCCCTATGACATCCTCATAGTGTGATTCATACTTTTCCTTCCCTTGGAATGATGTGTTTATTACTTTATTATGTGCTTTCGAACCAATATGTGAATGTGGATACTTTGAGGCTTGTTTGGGGACTTTTGGGTTCCCATTCTCCATGTCACTCCTAGACCTGAGATTTGGGTCATGATAGAACCCTTGAGAGGAATTTAGGAATTAAAAGGATTGAATGAGTTAGGAATGGTACTTTATAAAGGATAAGTTAGTTAGGGTAGTTGGAGTAGCTAAACAATCTAGTTTAGGGTTTAGATGGATTAGAAATATCAAAACCACCCTTTATTATAAACTACTCGAGTCATCCACAAAACCCCTTTGGATCAACTTACAACTCATATATTGCCTCATAGGACAGGGTTTCACAAAGTTTCAGATGATGGAATTGCGGCTTCTGATCCACGAACATGCAACATAGCTTATGGATGAACTTACGGGCTGTATACCCTTCATTGTGAGATCCCAGACTTAGAAAAAATTTTTGTTCCTCAAGGCCTCCAGTTATGAGACATGATGATGGCTCGTAGTTCTTTACATAAACTGTCTAATAACTCGTAAGTCAACTTTAAAAATTTCTTCAATTTTCCAATTTCACTAGGCATTTTCTATGAGTGCACCAATGACCCGTGGAGGTATCTACAAGCCATAGAGTGGCTCGTGGAGTTGACCTGTCAGCAAGAATCTTAACTTTTAGTTTCCTAAGCCTTTAAACATGAGGGGTGTTACATAATGGACTCCTCAAAGGCCTTCTAGAGATATAAGCAGCTACTTCACGAGTGATCCGAAAGCATGATCCTGTAAGTTAGAAAAATTAGCATGGAGGACTAGGCTTGCAATCTACAAAAATGTAGCAAGGGGTGAGCACCAAATAATAGGGTACTCAATAAATGGAAACTAATCTAAAGTAAAACGAAGAACATAATTAACACCTTAACACCCAACCACATACTGCTGAACTACAAACCTGCACTAAACAGAGTCCTAGAACAATATTTTTTTATGTGTGTATATATATATATTACAGATCATATGTATAAACTCGTCTCAGAGAATCATATATGCATGTAATAATGTCAAAGAAGTACTGATATGAGATAAAGTGGATGACATTTGATGTACTATGTTACACATCCGTAGATAACATTAGACAAAATCCACGGGCGCCACAGATGGACTATGTATCCACCAGAACAATTTTCCTTCGGCATTTACTTTCATATTTAGCCGAACTATTTTCCTTCGGCTTTTCATTTCTTTTCTTTCTTTCATTTTCTCTAGTTGGAACTATTTCCCTTCGGTTTTTCATTTCTTTTCTTTCTTTTTCTCTAGTCAAAACCATTTTTCTTCAGCTTTTCATTGTCAATGGATTATCAAGCAAGCAGTAATTATAGCATAATAAGTATATTCATGGAAATAAAATATGCAAGATGTCCATGTGAATCATGTATTTCATCAATCAAAACCGTGTAACTCACAAGTGCACAACTATTCACAATATAATCCTAACATTATCAACACTTCAATACACATATCAATTATTGCACAATTTTCATGTATTACGAATCCATAATTAATTCACCAGTCAAAATTTCACCATATGAACAATTACCCAATACGGCATCTCATGATTAAAGCCTACAAGGATGTCACACTCGCTCACCTTCACTTGATGTTATCCAGATCGAAGATCAATCTTAGAGAAGTGACTAGCCCCTTGAAGTTGGTCAAACAAATAATCAATCCTTGGTAGAGGATACTTATTCTTTATGGTGACTCCATTAAGTTACCGGTAGTCAATACACATTCTAAGGGACCCATCTTTCTTCTTCACAAACAACACCGGTGCACCCCAAGATGATTGGCTAGGCCTAATAAAATCCTACTCCAACAAGTCCCTCAATTGCACTTTCAACCCCTTTAACCCTATCGGGGCCATACGGTAAAGGGGAATAGAAATGGGTTGAGTATCGGGAAGGATGTTTATACCGAAGTCTGTCCCTTTTGGGAGAAACACCAGGAAGGTCATTTGGGAAGACATCAAGGAATTCATTAACCACCAGAACCGACACTATTGAAAGGACTTTGGACTCAACATCCCCCTCACAAGATGTTAGAGACACCCCTTAGAGATCAACTTTTGGGATTTAATGCAAGAAATAAACCTACCCTTGACCACTAAGACATGACTCTCCCACTCAAGGAAGAGTTCACTTGGGAATTGGAATTTGACCCTACAGGTTTTATAATCCATAGAGGAATAATATGCATGCAACCAATACATCCCAAGAAAGATATCAAAATCCACCATATCCAACTCAACAAGATCACAAGTCAATATTTTATGCAAGATGCAAACGGGACAATTCTATAGACCTTTCTACCAACAATAGATGCATCAATGGGAGTAGACACCTCATACGACTCACACAACAATTCGGGCTCAACATGAATCTTTTGACAACAAAAGGAGTAACAAAAGAAAGAGTGGCACCTGGGTCTATCAGTGCATACTCATAAAAATCAAAGACTTTTAATATACCAGTGATGACATCGGGTAATCATCTACCTCTTTCCTCCCTTAGAGTGCATAGAACAATTGTACCTTGGGGAACTACCTTGTTGGCCTCCTCTACCCAAAGGAACCACATTTGTACCTCGGCCTTGTAGACGAACAACTTTACCCTTGTTTTGATTCTAAGGACATTCAACCTTTTTGTGACCCACTTCCCCACAATTATAGCAAGCATTAGTATCCCTCAAACATAGGTCATCATGGCCTCTACCACATCTTGGGCACATAGGTCTAGGCGCCACACCGCCTCCTCCTTGGTGCCTTAGGTAGTCATTAGCAAATCTCCCACTAGGAACATGAGAGGACCCTTTTCCTTGATGAAACCGACCACCCTTGGGACCTTGGAACTTACCACCAAAATGATCCCTCTTGTCCTCACTACTCCTCCTCTTCCTCAACTTTTCCCCTTCCAATTGTTCAGTATCAGTCATGAGGCGGGACAAGTCCATGTCACCAATCAACAGAGCGACATAACACTCTTCACTCACCAAATTAGATACACCCATCACAAACTTATTTATTCTAGACTGTAGGTCGACAATCAAGAGTGGAGAATATTTAGAGAGTTGATTGAACTTAAGGGCAGTACCCCCTCACACTTATAGATCCTTGCTTCAAATTAACGAACTTTATCATTTGGCCTCCCTAAGCTCATGAGGGAAGAACCAGTTGAGAAAAGCCACCTTAAACTCCTTCCAAAGGATCACATTATTGTTCCCCTTCTCCTCCTTCTGTTGAATATACCAAATTACCCCCCCCCCCCAAGGTGGGATGCCGCCAACTCCGCCTTCTCTTTTGATCTCACACCTATAATAAAAACACTTTGTACATCTCATCAACAAATTCGTGAAGGTCCTCATCCACTTTATACCCATAGAACTCTGGTGGGTTCATCCTTATAAAGTCCCTCACCCGAGATGCCAGAGTAGGAGCATGAGGGGGTTGGGCCCCTTGATTGACTTGATTAGTCATGGCTTGAGCTAGCAAGGTGAGAGCATCCTGGAGCTCTCCATGAGCCGGTTATTCCCCGGGTGTGTGGGCTCTTCTTCATCTTGTGTAGGCATGATCTAAGAATGGAAAAGAACATTTGTTAGAAGGGAAACCTTACCTAACTTCTATAGCATGACATGGATCATGAAGAAGGGAAACATTTCCCAAAATATCTCATGGTCTTTCACTCACAGTTGGGGTGCACAACACAACCTTAAATAAGGATCTACTCAACACGGTGTGTTGGATGCCAAAGACCATTAACAACCTAGTGTTTGAATACCAAGTCTGACACGACCATAGCCTAGGGCCTAGACGTGACATGGTGAATAGGGAACCCGAAGGGACCCAAAGCAAGACTCTTAATATATCACTACACATCCTTGGTCGCGGAAGCATTCGAACAAAACAAGAGTATAAAATAAGGTTAAGGGGCTAAGCAAAGCTTTACGTATCATAAATACATCAAAAGAATGAAAGAGAGCCAAAGCTCATTGCATAATTACATAACTTGTCCAACAACACCTTACACAGAGAATTGGGTGGGGTCCAAAATAACTTTCCGGGCTCAATCTCATAGTCAAAAGCATATAAATAGATGATGAGAGTCTTTACATAACATAAGAATAAGATATATTGTCCCCAGAGTTGAGGACTCACCAAACTTGCTTTGTGAAGGTAGTACTAGCCACGGAGAGGGTGAGGATGATCGTGGGGATTTTCGATTCCTACATGGTAACATCACGTAGGCATAGAGTATACGTTAGTACGTTCGTTAGTGCGTTTGAATATACTAAGTATGTAGGATGCAATGGAACAAGAGATAGGCAACACAATCGAAATACACAATTCGACAATGGATAAGCATATAGCAATATGGCATGTGTGAATGATACTTGAAGTAAACATGCTTATATAGAACATATTAAATGTGTAGGAAGAGACCATAATGTCGAAGTCCAACCACCCCCTTGGAGAGGTGATTGAGGTATGAACCCCTCAATTAGTTGATGGTTGTCATACCCTACCATCCATGGTGATTGAGGTATCAACCCCTTAAATGGTTGATGGTTGTCTTACCTTAATATCCATGGTGATTGAGATACCAACCCCTAAATTTGATTGATGGTTATCTCACCCTATAATCCATGGTGATTGAGTATCAACTGCTCAATTGGTTGATGGTTGTCTCACCCTACCATCCATTGAGATTGTGGCATAGCAGCCCCTAAAAAGTGGCAAAGGCCTATTCTTACTAAGGTGTGTTCAACTTGTAATACTATAGATACTTTTAATGAAATCAATACATATATACCTTTCTTTTATCATCATAAAGTCATTTAAGTAATAGGTCATGCAATGGATCATCAATAGCTCAAGAACCCTAAATCGGACATTTTATCAAACACTTGACGGGTGTGTAATGCTAGTGTAAAATTGTGCAATTCAAGAGTGAAATCATGCAAGAAAACTTGAAGTAAATCCACTTATCAACACTTTGTAATACCACCTTAGAAAATACATTAAAATCCCTCTTCAAAACTCATCATAGATCTAAGATTTATAGCTTAAAACATGCTAAAATTGTCATGCTCTAATGAAACCCCAACATAGTTTATAATCATATTCATAATATGACGACCCATAAGTAAATCAACTTACAAACATGTAATTTATGTCAAAAGAAATCTTGGGCACCATGGGTGAAAGGACCCAATGGTTGAAATTCACATACCTCAACTTTGGAGAATTCCTTGATCAAGATTGAATGAGCATTTGAAACTTGAGTGAATTCCTTAAGATTCGGAATGAGGTTTGGCACTTGAATTTTGGGTGAAAATTTTTTTAAGTGTTTGAGGGTGTATTGGAGAATGTCTTGCATGATATGAAGGTGAAATATGACTATGTATGGATATTTTTATGCATGGGAAGACTTACGCCCAAGACCCAAAAGCCTTGGACCGAGATTAAAAAAACAGGCATAAAAATACACAGAGGCAGGCCACAGTCGCGTCGCGCCAGGGGCGCGAAAACCTCTTTGGAAATTATATTTTGGGAATTTTGAGTTTTGATATGGTTACTCTAAAATCAGGGTTAGACTCATTACCCACTTAACTTTTCCCCCTGATCAAGAATATGAAGTCGAATTTTTTATATCAAGCAAAGATTTTGAGATATATAGAAATTACAATTATGGGCACTTCTGAGGCACATTTTTGGGACTTTTTGGGGTCATTTGAGCAACCACTACCAACACCTACTATTGAGCTTCCTCCAGCAGTTGACTTATGATGAGCAGCATAAGTATGAGGGGTTTAGGAAGATGGACCCACCTCAGTTCTGAGGTGGGAAGACTGAGGATGCATATGAGTTCTTGGTTATCTTTAAGGAGCTACTTATGACCATTTGACTACCCATGACCCACAGTGTCTGATATGTTACCCTCCAACTTCTTGGGACGGCCAAGGGTTGCTCTAGTTGATTCCCTCTGATGACTTGGGAGACATTCTCTAGTGCTTTCTATGATATATTCACTCCTTGGAGTATTAAGGAAGGGAGTTGTTTGAGGTTTGAGAGTTTAAGGTAAGGTTCTATGACAATTTCATAGTATGAGATTCATTTCTACCAATTGGCTCGGCATGCTACAATCATCATCCCTACAAAGACAGAGATAGTTTTCTAGTTTGTTAGAGGGTTGGCATATCCCATCAGACTGTCAGTGTTATGGATGCCTAGGGATGGAGAATCTTTTCAGTCCATGTTTAGTGTCATCAAGGAGGTGGAGCTCATGCATAGAGAGGAGGTCAGAGACCCTCAAATGGGTCCATATATCGAGGCAGTACTTAAGTGCCTCATCATAGGGTAGAGGTGTGGTCAGAGAAAGGAGGTTAATTCATTTTAGCATCATCAGGTTCGTCTAGCCTTGCCGACTTTAGAGGGAGGACAAGGACCTCGTAATTCATAAAGTTCATGTCAGAATTCATTTGGTCCTCAGTAGAGGCCTATGCCGAGCTGTCTATAGCATCCCTCCTGCTCTATCACAGTAGTTGCCAACCCCTAGATATTTCTATGGGTGTGAATCTCCCGATCATTTGATTCAACAATTCCCTGGGCATACTTATTCTGGACCTTGTTGTTTATACTCTACAGCACTGATTAAATATTCGGCACCACTAGCCAAAGGATAAGCCTCACGGACTAAGGGTTGTGGTATAGGTCAGATTGATAAAGGTGGACATATCGGTGGTAAGGGAGCAAGTGATATTTCCACTCTTTCAAGTGGTAAAATCCAACTTCTAGAGTGTAAGTCGAGGTGGACATTATTATGCTTTCTAGATAGACCTGAGGTTGAGGCCTCTGACGCTATGATCACAGGTAATGTTTTGGTTTTCCATCGCCCTACATTTGTGTTATTTGGTCCTGGCTCCATTTATTTATATGTTTCTACTTATTTCTGCTTGGGGTTTGAGTTGCCTTATGATTCCATGTTAGTGCTTGTTCATGTTTTGACCCTAGTAAGGGAGACCTTAGTAGTGGATCAAGTGTACCGATCTTGTCTTTTTACTTTGGTGGGCTATGAGACCTCAGTAGATTTAATTAGATTGAATATGGTAGATTTTAATGTTATCTTGTTATGGACTAGCAATCTCGGTATCGTGTTGTCACTGATTGTTATGCGAAGACTGTGACCTTATTCATGTCAGATAGACCGATGACAGAGACAGTTGATCTTTGAGCACGAACACAAGTTACCAAGGGATTATCAGTTGTTTCACTTACTCTGGTAATGAAGTTTGACATTACTGCCACATTTGAGGGCAACCAATTGGTTGTTGCTATGGATGCTTGTGTTTGGAGTCGGTTGTTAAATGACCCCAAAAAGTGCCCGAAAACATGCCAGGAATGCCCAAAATTTTAAATTTCATATATCTCAAAATCTATTTGTCATTTTGAAAATACGACTTCATATTCTTGTTCAGAGGGTCAAAATAAGGTGAAAATAGGTCTAACCCCATTTTTAGAGCAACCGTATCAAAATTTGAAATTCTCAAATGTCGATTTCAAGAGAGGTTTTCATGTCGCCTCCACGATGTGCCTCTGTATTGTTCTAAGACTATTTTTTTAGTTCAGTCCAATACTTCTAAGTCTTGGGCCTAATTGTTCTCAAACATATCTTTACCTATACTTAGCCAAATTTCATCCTCAAATCATCCTAAACATTCCCTAATACTCTCTCAAACATAGTCATATTTTTACTTCTCAAACTCAAGTCTCAAACCCTCATCTTAAGCTAAGGTTCTCCTTCAAGGTTCTTCTTCAAGCTTTAAGTTTCCATCTCCAATCATTACCAAGTTCATCTCTAAGCTAAGGTATGTGAGTTTCTTTCACGGGTCCATTTCACCCATGATACCCAAGTCTCTTTTTACTCAAATTGCATGATTTAAAGTTGATTTACAAATGGGTCTTGATTATTATGAAATTCATTTTGTTAAAGCTATGTACAGTTGTGACTGTTTTACCATGTTTTAAGCCACAAAGCATTGATCTATTCTAAGATTTGAGAAGGGATTTTGATGTATATTGCTTGAGGGTGTTGCAAGGTGTTGATTGATGGTTTTACAATGGATTTTTTTGCATCATTTCTTCTCTATAATTCATGGTTTTATACTAGCATTACATACCCTCTAAGTGTTTGATAAAATGTTTGGATGTGGTTTATTGAGGAGTTGAATATCCAATGCATAGGATATGATATGATTGACTATTGATGATTTGAGCTTATGTATATGATAAATTCTATATAAAGTGTTGCATTAGACCATGCCCAATCCGGGGGGACTAAGAACACAGATAACCTAGATGGAGGTTTGTACTCATCAACCTAGGAAAGGATTTGTACTTCTCCACCTAGTGATGGGGCGGCATCATCACTAACCTAGATGGGGATTTGTACTTCTCCACCATGGTGATGGGACGGCATTATCACCAACCTAGATGGGGGTTTGTAATCATCCACCTATGTGATAGGGCGAGATCATCACTAACCTACAAAAGGGTTGTATATTTGGAAATCTAGCTTGGTTCTACACATATGATATTCCATATGAGCATGAGTGACTTGAGCATGTTTTACTTATGCAGTGATCATACATGCCATATTGTTATATTATGCCTATTGTCTATTCTTATACATTTTGATTATGATGCCTAATTCTTGTTGCATTGCATCCTACATACTTAGTACATTCAAACATACTAACGCATACTCTATTCCTAAATGATGTCACCATGTAGGAACCGGAGTCCAAGTTGATTATCCTCCATCAAACTGGCTAGTCCAGTGCTATTCATACTAGTTGGTGATTCCTCCACTTCAGGGACCTTAGTCTATGTTTCCCCTATTATGTATTAATACATTCTTCTTTATTATCTATTTTGACTATGAAGGTGAGCCTGGTTAATTTGTCTTGGCACTCGTTCTTTTCTATGTATTAGAGGTGTTTGTTGGACATTTTATGAATCTATCATATGCGCTTGAATCTTGTCTCTTTACTGTGATGATATGCAAGTGTTTTCCTTATCCCTGGTTTCCCCATTCATTTATCTCTTGATACTTGATTTATTGCTTCCGTGACCAAGGATGTGTAATGATGCTCTAAGAGGTTTGCTTGGGGTCCTTTCGGGTTCCCCTTGCACCATATCACGTCTAGGCCTTAGGATTGGGTTGTGACAGGTTGTAAGGAATGTCATAGTAGTTGAACCTACCCCAAAAAGTGCCCAAAAATGTGCCTTCAAATGCCTGGAATTTTAAATTCCATATATCTGAAAATCTATTTGTTATTTCAAAAATTTGACTTCATATTCTCATTTAGGGGGACAAATTAGAGGGAGAAGGGTCTAACCCTGATTTAAGAGCAACTTTATCAAAATTCGAAAATCCCATGGTGCAATTTCCAGTGAGGTTTTCGCATCTCCTCCGCAACATGACTCTGCCTATTTTGGGGACTTTTTTTTTAGTTTGGACCAAGATTTCTAAGTCTTGGGCCTAAGTGTTCCTAAATATTTTTTACCTATACTTAGCAAAATTTCACCCTCTTATTACCCAAAACATTCCCCGATACTCATTTACACACTTAGTCATATTTTCACTCCCCAAACTTAAGCCCTAAACCCTCATCCTAAGCTAAGATTATCCTTCAAGGTCCTTCTTCAAGCTTCAAGTCTCCATCTCCATTCTTCACCAAGTTCATATCTAAGCTAAGGTATGTGGGTTTCTTTCATGGGTTCCTTTCACCTATGATACGCAAGCCTCCTTTACTCAAATTGCACACTATGTTATTATGAAATTCTCTGCATACTAAGTTAAAGCTATGAGAAATTATTACTCTTTTGCTATGTTTTGAGCTATAAATCTTTGATCTATTGTGAGATCTGAGGAAGCGTTTTGACGTATGTTGCTTGAGGATGTTGCAAGATGTTGACTAATGATTTTACATTGGATTTTCTTGCATGATTTGATCTCTATATTTCATGATTTTATACTAGCATTGCACACCCTCTAAGTGTTTTATAAAATGTTCAGATGTGGTTTCTTGAGGAGTTGAAGGTCCAAAGCATGAGATATGATATGAATGACTATATGATGATGAAATGCGTTTATATATATGATAAACTCTATATAAAGTGTTGCATTAGACCATACCCGATCCGGGGGATAAGAGCCTAGGTAACCGAGGTGGGGGTTTGTACTCATCAACCATGTGAGAGGTTTGTACTTCACCACCTTATTGATAAGGTGTGAATATCATCAACCATGTGAGGGGATTGTACCACACAAACACCTAGGGGTTTGTACCTTGAAAATCTAGCTTGATCTGTTCTACACATATGAGATCCTATATGAGTATGAGTTACTTAAGCATGTTTTACTTAAGCATTGATCGTGCATGCCATATTGTTTTATTATGCCTATTGCCTATTATTATGCATTTTGATTATGATGCCTATCTCTTGTTGCACTGTATCCTATATACTTAGTACATTCTAACCTACTAACGCATACTCTTGTCTACATGATATCACCATGTAGGAACTGGAGCCCAAGTTGATCATCCTCCTCCAGGTGGCTAGTTCGGTGCTACTCTAGCTAGTTGATGAGTCACCCACTTTGGGGACCTGAGTCTATGCTCTTTTGTTATGTATTGGACATATTTTTTATGTTCTATTTGACTATGACGGTGAGCTCGATTGCTTTGTCATGTCCCCCGCTCTTATCTATTTAGTAGAGGTGGTTGTTGGACATGTTATGTATCTATGATATGAACTTGACACTTGTCTCTTGATTATGATATTATGCAAGTTCTTCCCTTAGAACCTTACCCCTATTCTTGCTCTTTAATGTTTTTATATGCTTCCGCGACCAATGATGTGTAATGACAAGTTAAGGGACTTGTTTGGGGTTCTATCAGGTTCCCCATTCGCTCTGTCGCATCCAGGCCCTAGGCTTGGGTCGTGACAAACTTGGTATCAAAGCACTAGGTTGATAGATCCTCGGAGTCCAACACACCGCGTTGACTAGAGTCCTATTCATGGTTGTGAAGCACGGCATGACTATGAGTAGGAGGCTATGAGACGCTTTAGGAAATGTTTCCCTTCTTTATATTTTACGTCGTGCTATAGAGTTGTAGTGAGTTTTTTTCCCTAACGATTGTTCTTTGCTATGCTAGATCATGCCAAACACTAGAAGAAGAGGGGCCCAAACTCCTGAGGAGCAACCTAACAATTGTGAGCTCCGGGATGCTCTAACTAAGCTTGCCCAAGTTGTGGCCAACCAAGTCAATCAAGGGGCCCAAGCCCCTCGTGCTACTACCTCGGGAGCTAGGGTAAGGGACTTCATGAGGATGAATCCTCCGGTTTTCTATGGGTCAAAGGTGGATGAAGATAAAAAAGACTTCATTGATAAGGTCTACAAGATTTTGAATGTCATGGGTTTTGGGCCAAATGAAAAGGTAGAGTTGGTAGTGTACCAATTCAAAGGGGTAGCCCAAATATGGTATGATCAACGGAAGGATGAAAACAGAATTGGTAATGTGCTATTTTGGGAGGAGTTCAATTTGGCTTTCCTTAAACGATTTTTCCCTCTTGAGCAGGGAAGCAAAGTTGGTAGTGTTTATGAACTTGAAACAAGGTGCTATGAGTGTGAGCGAGTATTCCCTCAAGCTTAATCAACTTTCAAGGTATGCTCCTCATTTGGTGGCCGATCTCAGATCTAGGATGAATAAGTTTGTGATGGGGGTCTCCGACTTGGTAAGTGAAGAATGTCGGTCCGCCATGCTAATTAGTGACATGGAATTGTCTTGGTTAATGACCTATGCCGAGCAAATGGAGGAGGAGGAACTGAGAAAGAGAAGGCGGCATGAGGCCAAGAGGACTCGATTTGAGGGTAAATTCCAAAAGGGTGCTAAATTTCGTCAAGAACAAGGGACTTCTCATGCTACTAATAGGGGGTTTGCAAATGATTTCCCTAGACCTCAAGGTGTTGGTAGGCTGGCTCCGATTGATGTGTGCCCTAAGTGTGGAAAGATCCATGGAGGCCCATGTTTGAAGGGTTCTAATGCATGTTATGAATGTGGGGAGCTTTTTCACAAGAAGATAGATTGTCCAAGAAACAGTGGCAAGGGCTAGGGTGCAAATACGATCCCATTGGGTAGAGGTGGTCCTCATGGTGGTCTAAAAGGCACAACCGGTTTTATGCAATACATGGTAGGCAAGGGGTTGGTGAGGCCCTTGACGTTGTTATAGGTACGTTGAAAATTTGACTTTGATGTGTATGCTTGGATTGATCCAGGTGCCACTCTCTCCTTTGTTACCCCTTTTAATGCTAAAAAGTTTCATGTTGACCCTGAGTGTTACATGAGTCATATGAAGTGCCTACTCCTATTGGTGCCTCTATTGTTGCTAGGAAAGTTTATAGAAGTTGTCCTATTTGCATTTTTCATAAGTTGTTGCCTTGTGATCTTGTCGTATTAGACATGGTTGATTTTGATGTCATTCTTGGGATGGATTGGTTGCATGTCTACTATGCTTATATTGATTGTAGGACCCGCAGGGTCAAGTTTCAATTCCCTAATGAACCCATCCTTGATTGGGAAAGTGAAGATTTGGTGGTCAAGGGTAGATTCATTTCATGCATTAAAGCCCATAAGTTGATTTCTAGATGGTGTTTGTATCATCTTGTGAAGGTTAAAGATGTGGAGTCGAAAGTTTCTTCCATTGAGTCAGTTCTGGTTGTAAATGAGTTTCTTGATGCCTTCCCAAATGACCTTCCCAGTGTCCCTCCCAAAAGAAAGATAGATTTTGGCATAGATCTCATTCCCAATACTCAACCTATCTCCATTCCCTCTTCCCGTATGGTCCCGGCGGAGTTGAAAGAGTTAAAGGAGCAATTGAACGATTTGTTGGAAAAAGGATTTATTAGGCCTATCCAATCACCTTGGGGTGCTCCAGTGTTGTTTGTGAAAAAGAAGGATGGGTCACTTAGAATGTGCACTGACTACCGGCAACTCAATAGGGTCACCATCAAGAATAGGTATCCTTTTCCAACGATTAATGATTTGTTTGACCAATTGCAAGGGGCTAGCTTCTTCTCTAAGATTGATCTTCGGTCCGGGTATCATCAAGTGAGGGTGAGGGAGTGTGATATTGCCAAGACGACCTTCCAGACTAGATATGGGCATTATGAGTTTGTTGTGATGTCATTTGGGTTGATCAATGCACCGGCATCTTTATGGACCTAATGAATAGGGTCTTCAAACCTTATCTTGATTCGTTTGTTGTGGTTTCCATTGATGATATTTTGATTTATTCACATAGTAGGGAGGAGCATATGGGGCATTTGAGGGTAATGTTGCAAAGATTGAGGGAGGAGAAATTGTATGCTAAATATGATAACTGTGAATTTTTGTTGAAGGAGGTTGCATTCTTGGGTCATGTGGTGTCGGGGGATGGTATAAAAGTGGATCGTAAAAAAATCGATATGATTAAAAATTGGCCTAGAGCATTGACCCCGTCGGATATTATGAGATTTTTGGCCTAGCGGGTTATTATTCAAAGTTTGTGAATGGGTTATCCTATGACAAAATTGACACAAAGGAAGGTTAAGTTTGTGTAGAATGATGAGTGTGAGAGGAGCTTCCAAACATTGAAAGATAGGCTTGTGTCCGCTCCTATACTGTCACTACCGGATGGGCTTGAGAAATTTGTGGTGTATTGTGATGCTTCCCGGGTTGGTTTGGGTTGTGTATTTGATGCAAAATGGTTAGGTCATAGCTTATGCTTCTAGACAACTCAAGTTACATAAAAGGAACTACCCTACCCATGATCTAGAGTTAGCCGCACTTGTGTTTCCATTTAAGATTTGGCATCACTACTTGTATGGGATGCATGTGGATGTGTTCACCGATCATAAGAGCCTCCAATATGTCTTCACTCAAAAGGATCTCAACTTGAGGCAAAGGAGATGGTTAGAACTTCTTAAAGACTATGACATGAGTGTGAACTATCATCCGCGCAAGGCAAATGTGGTGGCAGATTCCTTGAGTATGGTGTCTATGGGTAGCTTACCCCATGTTGATGGTGGTAGGGAGATGGCTAGCGAGGTGCATCAATTGGCTAGATTGGGGATTAGGTTGGAGGAGGTTGGTGATGATGGTGTGGTTGTTATTAATGGGTCTAAGTCTTCGTTGGTTGATGAGGTGATAGCGAAACAAGACCTTGACTCCTCCTTGCTTGAATTGAAGGCCTTGGTGAAAGAAGGCAAAGTAGAGGTTTTCTCCCAAGGGGATATGGTTCCTTTAGGTACCAAGGTAGGTTGTGTGTACCTTATATTGATGGTTTGAGGGAGAAAATTCTTTATCAGGCCCACAATTCTTCTCATTCTATCCACCCCGGTTCCACCAAAATGTATAGGGACTTGAGAGATGTGTATTGGTGGGGAGGCATGAAGAGGGACATTCCTAATTCATTTTCGGTTCCATAGTTTTCAACAAGTCAAAGCCTAATATCAAAGGCCGGGTGGCTTAAAGAAAGATATAGAGACTCCTACTTAGAAGTGGGAAATGATTAATATGGATTTTGTGATTGGGTTGCCCAATACTAGAAAAGGTTCTGATTCCATTTGGGTTATGGTTGATAGGATGATGAAATTGGCCCACTTTCTACCGGTTAAGACCATATATGGGACTGAAGAGTATCCAAGGTTGTATATCCATGAGTTGGTGAGGTTGCATGGGGTTCCTTTGTCCATCATATCAGATCGTAGTTCACAATTCACTTCACACTTTTAGAGGTCCTTTCAAAGGGGTCTTGCTACAAAAGTTCACCTTAATACAACCTTTCACCCCAAAATGGATGGCCAAGCCAAAAGAACCATTCAAACACTTGAGGATATGCTATGTTCTTATGTATTGGATTTGACAAATAATTGGGATGACCATCTTCCTTTGATTAAGTTTGCCTACAACAATAGCTATCACTCTAGCATTGGCATGGCTCCTTTTGAGGCTCTTTATAGGAGACGTTATATGTCATCGGTTGATTGGTTTGAGGTTAGAGAGGTTGTCTTTTTGGGATTAGATCTGGTCATGGAGGCTCTTGAGAAGGTTAGGATGATTAAGGAAAGGTTGAAGACGGTCGAAAGTCGTCAAAAATCCTATGCCGATGTGAGAAAAAGAGACCTTGAATTCAAATTGGGTGACTGGGTTTACTTAAAAGTTTCTCCAATGAATGGTGTGGTCCGCTTTGGTAAAAAGGGGAAATTGATTCCAAGATATGTTGGTCCTTTTGAGTTTATGAGAAGAGTTGGCAAGGTAGCTTATGAATTAAAGTTGCCTAGTGAAATGAATTTGGTTCGTCCGGTGTTCCATGTCTCTATGTTGAGAAAATGTGTTGATGATCCTAATACTTTTATGCCTCTTGATATTGCAGGTATTTTTGAGGATAACTTGACCTATGAGGAGGTTCCGGTTTAGATTTTGGATAGGCAAGTAAAGAGATTGAGAAACAAGGAGGTGGCATCCGTTAAGGTCCTTTGGAGGAATTAACAAATTGAAAGTGCTACTTAGGAGGTCGAAGCGGACATGCAAAAGCTCTATCCTTATCTTTTCCACTCCACTAAAGCCTAATGTATGAATTTTAGGTCCCTTATATGATTTCAAGTCTTGTATATCAGCCCTTATGTCTTTCATATGCATTCATGTTTAAGTTAGCAAGTTTATGATGATTTTACACTTATGTTGAGATTTCGAAACTGTTGTTTTAAATATGATGTTGCATTCTTGTTGGGGCTGATTTATTTATAATTACTCTCATCTTGTACGTCTCTTTTACATCCGGAGACGAATGTTCCCAAGGGGGAGGTATTGAAACGACCCCAAAAGGTGCCCGAAAATGTGCCTTGGAATTCCTAGAATTTTCAATTCCGTATATCTCAAAATCCATTTATTATTTCGAAAATCTAACTTCATATTCTTGTTCAGTGGATCAAAATTAGGGGGAAGTGGACTCTAACCCTGATTTTAGAGCAACTGCATTAAAATTCAAAAATCCCATGGTGCAATTTCCAGTGAGGTTATCGCGTCGTCTCTGCGACATGCCTCTGCCTATTTTGCAGACTATTTTTTTAAGTTCGGTCAAAAACTTCTAAGTCTTGGGCCTAAAGTGTTACCAAATGTATTTTTACCTATACTTAGCAAAATTTCACCCTTATATTACCCAAAACATTCCCTAATACTCACTCAAATACTTAGTCATATTTTCACTCCCCAAAACTCAAGTCCCAAACCCTCATCCTAAGCTAAGGTTCTCCATCAAGGTTCTTCGAGCTTCAAGTGTCAATCTCCAATCTTCACCAAGTTCATCTCTAAGCTAAGGTATGTAGGTTTATTTCATGGGTTCCTTTCACCCATGATACCGAAACCTCTTTTTACTCAAATTACATGATTTAAAGTTGATTTACAAATGGGTCTTGCTTATTATGGAATTCTCTGCACACTATGTTTAAGCTATGAGAAATTGTGACTGCTTTTCTATTTTTTAAGCTATAAAACTTTGATCTATTGTGAGATTTGAGGAAGTGTTTTGATGTTTGTTGGTTGAGGGTGTTGTAGGGTGTTGATTTATGGTTTTACAATGGATTTTCTTGCATAATTTGATCTCTATATTTCATGGTTTTATACTAGCATTACACAACCTCTAAGTGTATGATAAAATGTTTGAATATGGTTTCTTGAGGAGTTGAAGGTCCAAAGCATGAGATATGATATGAACGACTATTTGATGATGAAATGAGCTTATGTATATGATAAACTCTATATAAAGTGTTGCATTAGACCATACCCGATCTGGGGAGATAAGAGCCCGGTAACCAAGGTGGGGGTTTGTACTTATCAACTATGTGAGGGGTTTGTACTTCGCTACCGTGGTGATAAGGTGTGATTATCATCAACCATGTGAAGAGTTTTTACCATGTGCGATTATCTAGCTTGGTCTCTTCAACACATATGATATCCTATATGAGTATGAGTTACAATAAGCATGTTTTACTTAAGCATTGATCGCATATGTCATATTGTTATATTATGCCTATTGTCTATTGTTATGAATTTTGATTATGATGTCTATCTCTTGTTGCATTGCATCCTGCATACTTAATACATTCAAATGTACTAACACATACTCTTGCCTACATGATATCACCATGCAGGAACCGGAGCCCAAGTTGATCATCGTCCTCCATGAGGCTAGTTGGTGAGTCCTCCACTTCAGGGACCTTAGTCTATGCTCTCTTGTTATGTATTAAGACACTCTTCTTTATGCTCTATTTGACTATGAGCATGAGCTCGGTTGCTTTTCTTGGCCGTCGCTCTTATCTATGTAGTAGAGGTGGTTGTTGGACATGTTATGTATCTATGATATGAGCTTGACTCTTATCTCTTGATTATGATGTTATGCAATCTTTTCCCTTAGCCCCTTGCCCCTACTCTTGCTCTTTAATTTTTTTTATATATGCTACCAAGACCAATGATATGTAATGACAAGTTAAGAGGCTTGTTTGGGGTTCCTTGGGGTTCCCCATTCGCCGTTTCATGTCTAAGCCCTAGGTTTGGGTCATAACAGTGGTGAATCATGGAATGGGTATTAATATGTTTGAGTGTGGATTTTATCTTAGAGATCTATATGGGGACTAATGACTTTATTATAAGCAAAAAAGGAGTGCATTGATATTGAGATCACAAGCATATGAACTAATAAGGTTTAGTCAAGTTTACTTCTAATGATGTAATTGGGAATGTTAGCAAGAAAGTGCATGTGGAGAGAGACTATTGGGTAAGATAAGAGAGAGAAGTCTCTGCTAATAGCGAGCATAATAAGATATATGAGAAAGCAATTGATGGTAAACTAGGGTGTACAATTTCTAATGATCTTCAAGGTATGTATTAATTATTATTGGGAAGGGAATCACTTATGAAGTATGAGTTGGAACCTAGGATTTCATGGTAAGTGACATTTGTGATAGTTGATTTGGTCAAGCTAAGGATTAGTCACGAAGTAAGATGATTGGTTACGTTGGGTATTGAACATTTTGAAGGGGTTTCAGCATGGTGTCGATTATCAAAGCCTTTTTACAAATAATCTCTCATGGATTTATTGGTGCTGCACTTTTTTTCTTGGCTAGAACAACTTATAATAGAATCCATTTTGTTTATCTTGACGTAATGGGTGGAATAGCTATTCCAATGCCAAAAATGTTCACGATGTTTAGTAGCTTTTCAATGGCCTCCTTTGCATTACCAGGTATGAGTAGTTTTGTTGCCGAATTGCTAGTATTTTTTAGAATAATTACCGGCCAAAAATATCTTCTACTAGTTTTGATGGTGAAAGAACTTAATGAGGTTGTATTTGAGTAGATGTGTAAAGTAAAAGACAATCTGCTATAAAGTTTTTTTATGAAATGATGACAATAAATGGGTTAGAAGTGAGTGCATGAGCCTTGGGAACAAGAGTTTGAGCATTTAGGATTTGGTTATGAGTTTAGGTTAAGTATCAAAACATCCTTACATTTTTTTTGATAGATACAAGTTAAGAAAAGTGAAGGAGATTAGACATCATTTATGGATCTATGGAATTTTCCTTCGAGTTGGTGTGATAATGTGAGGTAGGATGACTCACCACCAGGTTATAAAAGAGTATCAACTACTTTCTAGAAAGTTTAGTTTTGGGTTGAATGAGAAACCATGATATGGTGAGAAATTCTGTGTTTCATGCTCAGTCGAATGACTCATGGGGGCATTACAAAAGGGATTATGATTTTATGGGTGTCTTTTATGATGTTGGATTGGATATAGATACTACCTCATTAATGGAAGTTAAAGTAAACTATCATGATAGGTTATGTTGATACCCAGTGCTAAAGTTATGTGCTCATAGCATACTGAATTCACGGGGTGACTTAGAATATCTTAAGTTTAGTGTGAGAGAACGAGTGTTTAAGAGGAGGTTGAGATATTTTCTCCTCAAAAGGGTTACATGTGGTTGAGGTTAATTTCTAATAAGATAACTGCAACTCGTGGAAAGGGAACCATACCCTATTTGGCTACGGTTCCAGTATTCGAGCAATGTTAATTGAGGTTTCATATGCTTGGAAGTATCATTCTCTGGTTGTTACTGCTTCTTACCTCCCTTTGGGGATAGATTTAATTGGATTCTCTCTTATGAATATGTATTGTTGAAGTATTGGAATTACAGAGCTTATGTTCGAGGAGGATTATGTTAAGAGGATGAAACTTGGATGGGGTTTATGTTGATGTGTATATTGCAATTGGCCATGATTAATACAAATTCACTCTTAGCCGTCACCGGAAATCAACCGAGGTTGCCTTGTGGTTTGCGGGTGGAAGTTCATCCTGCTGAGGATAATATGGTGTGAGGGCATTAGTTCAAGTTTGGTTCGTTGACTAGTCTTTGACTTCATAGTTACACAAAGAGGGTAAAGTTTCATGTTGGCTCATAAGTCTTATCCTTGATGGTACATTATGATGTTATAGCCCTCGAAAATAAGGTTACTTGATGATTAATAACTTTGAGAATGGTATTTTATACTCTTGGATTACTTCTAGTGAGGCTCCTCTCTTTTCCTTATGTTCGATGACGAACATGGTTTTTAGTGGTGAATGATGTAATGATCTTGACATTAATTTTTTTGACATTTTTGACAAATTACCATTTTTTTTCCATCCTAAAAGTTGTCTTAGATCATATTTAGGTGAGTCTAAGAGTTTGATTTTAAAAATCTTTTAAAAAGTTGAAGTTTTGCAAAAGAAAGAGTTTTAGAATGCTTAAAATTAGAAAAATTGAGTTTTGAGGATATCTTGAGTTTTGAGTTTAAAAATTCGATTTAGTCGATTCCATCAGTTTTGGAATGCAGCATCTGGTCTAGAAGAACTCGCAAAACTAAATTCAGAGTTAAAATGGAGATTTTAGGCCCAAAGTTGCATTCTTAGTTCTTTTTGGATAATAGATTTGACTTTGGTCAATGTTCGGGGTTTGGGAGTTCGTATTGAAATTTCGTCAGCTCCAGTGGTTTCGAATGGTGAAACTAACTTTAGAAATGTCTTCGTTGTAATTTTCAGAGGTTCTAAGAATATTAAGTTTTTTAAGTCCGAAACTAGTTTAACCGATCCTTCTCTAGTTCGAGGTCATGGTGGTTCTGCATTCGAATCCTGACGATACCATTAAGTCTAGATCATCATTTCTGGTAGGGTTCCATATTTCGCTTGTGTTTTATGTTTATGAATTTCCAAACGAATTCTGAGGGTCTACTTCATGATTTTTGTGTTGTGCCAATTGCTAGTTTATTACTATTTCTGGTGCAGGATGAAATGCACTCTGCATTCGCGCCTTTAGGGATGCGTTCAAGGAGGTCACATTATGTAGACCTCTACATTTGTAGAGCGCTTCCATCTTGGCCTCCACATTTATAGAGTACCAAGGGAGCTTATGCCCCACATTCGCGGACCAAGCTCCGCATTCATGGGCAAAACTCTATGTTCGCGGAGCACAAAGCATACCTGAGCAGTTTCAACTTCTAAAAGTTGTATTTTAATACATTTACGCCATTTTCAACCCTTCAAGCTTCATTTTCAAGGGAGATTTCGATATTTTTCAAGGCAAAATGATTGGGTAACTATTTTCTAACCTACTTCATTGATTTACATTGATTAGTTGTGATTTCAAAATTCTATCTTTGGGATTTTAATGGTGTAAGTTGGGAGTTTCTTGGACTTTTATTTCCAAACTTTAATCACTGATTTCTCCCTAATCTTAACTACATTTTCAAAGTTATTTTCACCATTGAATTTCTTATTACATGGAGAACATTTTCACAGTTTAATTTCAGATTTTGGCAACATTTTTTGGCATGAGATTTTTTACCACTTTACTATTTTCCTCTGAATTAATTAATTCTAGTGTCATTAGATCCATTATGTCATTATGATGCCATATTTGAATAGATTTTGATGAGTTGGAGTACCGTAAAGAGGGAAAAGCGGCGATTTTGACTTGATTCGAGACTTTATTTGAGGCAAGTGTACTTCTTACCTTTTGCACCTTGTATGTTCCTATGTGTATGGAATTGAGTACCTTGGGGTAGAATATTATCATTGTAGGCTTGATCATGATATTTTGGATTGAATAATTGTTCATGTTGTTATATACTAACTTATAAATTAATTGTGGATTCGTAAGTTATGTGAGCCTATGAATTATGCGATGTGATAGTTAAATTGTACTTATATTGTGATATGATTGATATATCGAGGCTATGGTGATATTGAGACACTAATATTGAGCTATTGATGATATTGAGATACTGAGATCATTGTGATGTTGATATTATGATATAATTATGATCATGCACCTTGCATCCATTATTATTTATGCATTGGTACTTGTGGTGGCTACAACCAAGATGTGAGTAAGGTATCATGTGAGTTGGTGGTCGAGGTATCTACTGATCAGTTTGAGGTCATTTCTGAATGGGCCCGAGGTTATTTTTGGACAGATCCGAGGCCTCTTCGAGATGGGTGAGCATTACCCAAGGTTTTTGTCGGCGATGTTCAGAATACATCGTCTATGTGAGACCTCCATGGATTTTGACTGAGTTAGTCATTTGGTCAGTGAATGTGTGTCATAGGACAAACATACATCATGATTATTTGACTTTGCATCACATTATTCATATTTCATGGCATCCACTCCATTTTATATCATATCTTATTGATATTTAATTGTATACTACTTATTAGATTGTACACTTATTGTATCCTAGATTGTGAGTAAGTGTTTGGTCTACTTATATACTTGTGTCTTTGGATATCATGCTAAATGATGAGTGTCACTGTACCTATTGTGAAATGTATATTATTGCGTTGGGACTCTTCTGAGTGCAGGGTTGTAGTTTCGCGGATTATGGTTGAGATTTAAGGTGTTACTTGTGTTCTTCTTTAATTTACTCTAGGTTAGTTCCATTTCGCTGAGTGTCCTATTGTTTAGTGCTCACCCCTTGCTATATTTTTGTAAGGTATGACCCCTGTCCATCCTGCTAGACTTCTCTTTGTTGGATCGAGCTTCTAAGTTTCTTATAAGGTAGCTGCTTATGTCTTTAGCAGGCCTTTGAGGATCCCATTTTATGTTTTGGCTCCATTTCAGAACTAGGCATTATGACTTGTATTTCATTTGAGTATTCTATATATAGAGGCTTGTACATGTAGCACCAGCTTCGAGATGATTTTTAGCGTTTTTTCTTTTACTTAGCTATATTGTTATGCTTTTTGGATTTGGGATAAATTGCCTCGATGGGTTAGGTGAGTGCCATCGTACCTGGATTTTGAGTCACAATATTGTACTTAATCCAGGTTTTAATATTTTTATGGGATTAGGAAATTGATTGGAAATTTTTTTAAAAAAAATTGTACTTGGAGGGACCAAGTTCGCGGAAAATTTTTAATTTTTCGACGGGCATTTCGGACTTTTTCCTAATTCTCTTAAACTCAATCCACGACTAATATAGATCATTTTTGGCCTAAAAAGGGTCCCAAAACCAATTCTTAAGTCTCTTATGCTAAAAGTAAGTGAGGGCTTTGAGCGAAGAAGTGGAGAAAATAGCTAGGTTTCAAGGAATTCAAGCGAACTCTTGCTAATTGATTGTCCATCTCATCCCAGGTATATAAGGCTAAACTAAAGTATGGAATTATTCTTCCATATGCTCCTATTGATGGTAAAAGAAATATTTTAAAAGTATTGAGTCTCCATGCATGTTTCTTTGAAGGTTTTCTTGTAAACTGTATATTCTACGTATTTTACATTTTTGACGATCATCATGAACTTGATTTGCTAAACCAATATTTTTAGATAAGTTATTTCATAAACCCTACATATTATTTAACAAAAGATCACATGAATGAATCTAAAGGTTGAGTCTAGAGTCTTGACAATATGACTATAATTGTGATGGTGATTGTAATTGTGATTGGGTATGATGATGGTGTTGATAGGAAATGCCGCACACTTTCCTAGTAATGCCCCCATAATCGTAAATCCATTATATTTCAAATCGAAAATATACAAACACCCTTCCACATAGATCATAAAGCCCTTATGATGTATATTTTTCAATATCTCAAAATCCATGCAGAATTTCACAAATTCGACTTCATATTCTTGTTCGGAGGGAAAAATTGGGTGGGAAAATGAGTACCTACAAGGTATAGTTTTTTCATGCCAAGAAAAATAATTTTTTGTGAAACTTTGCAAAATAGTAGTTGTCCGCGACGCAGACCTGATGCAGACTAGTTCAAAAATTTTCGAAAATTGTTCTTTTTACTCCAGGGCAATTGGGTCGATAACTGTATAAATGAATATCCCTCATTCTTGAGCCGTTTTAGCCCTAAAATTCACCAAAAACCTCTCAGTTCCTCTCTAATCTTCATCAAATTCTCCATCCATTTTCAAAGTTTTCAACAAGTCTTATTAAAATTCAAGGAAATCAAGTCAAGCCCCAAGTCCTTCTCAAGATTCAAGAGTCTCAAAACTCATCCGGATTTATAGGAGTTCCTTCAAGCTTCAAGCCTCCATTTTCAATCTTCATCAAGAACTTCTCCAAAGCTAAGGTATGTAGGTTTTAGCCATCGGATTCTTCCACCCATGGTTCCCTAACCTCCTTTTTTACTCAATTTGCATGGTTTAAAGTTGATTTTACAAATGGATTTACTAGTATGAATTTGTCTAAGAACTACGTTAAAGCTATATGAATTTGTGACTGTTTTGCTATGTTTTGAGCTACAATCTTAGATCTATTGTAAGATTTGATGAGGGATTTTGATGTATATTGCTTGAGGGTATTTCAAGGTGTTGATTTATGGTTTTACAATGGATTTACTTGCATGATTTCATCTTTAAATTTCATGGTCTTGTACCCCCATTACACACCCGTCAAGCATTTGATAAAATGTTTGGCTACAGTTTCTTGAAGGATTAAAGGTCCAAAGAATGAGATATGATATGGTTGGCTATATGATGATGAAATGAGCTTATGTATATGATAAATTCTATATAAAGTGTTGCATTAAATATGCCCAATCCGAGGGGACTAAGAACTCAGATAACCTAGATGGGGTTTCGTACTCATCAACCTAGTGAAGTGTTTGTACTTCTCCACCTAGTGATGGGGCAATATCATCACTAACCTAGATGGGGGTTCGTACTCACCAAATTAGTGAAGGGTTTGTGCTTTTCCACCTAGTGATGGGGTGGCATCATCACAAACCTAGATGGGGGTTTCTACTCATCAACCTGGTGAAGGGTTTGTACTTCTCCACCAGGGTGATGAAGCGGCATCATCACCAACCTAGTGAGGGGTTTGTACCACACCACCTAAGTGAATGGGTGACATCATCACTAACCTACCTAAGGATTTGTACCTTGGAAATCTAGCTTGGTCTCTTCTACACATATGATATTCTATGTGAGCATAAGTTACTTAAGCATGTTTTTACTTATACATTAGTCATACATGCCATATTATTATATTATACCTATTGCCTATTGTTATGTATTTTGATTACGATGCTTACTATTGTTGCATTGCATCCTACGTACTTAGTACATTCAAATGTACTAACGCATATTCTTACCTAAATGATATCACCATGTAGGGATTGAAGCCCAAGTTAATCATCCTCTTCCTCCACGTGGCTAGTTCAATACTACTCAAGCTAGTTGGTGAGTCCTCCACTTCGGGGGCCTTAATTAGTATATGTTTCTCTTATTATGTATTGAGATATTCTTCTTTACTTTCTATCTTGACTATGAAGGTAAGCCTGATTGCTTTGTTCTGGCCCCCGCTTTTATCTATGTAGTAGAGGTGTTGTTGGACATGCTATGTATCTATGATATGAGCCTTAACTCTTTTGTTTCTTGATTATGATGTTATGCAAGCTTTTCCCCTTAGCCCCTTGCCCTTGTTTTCAAAATGTTTGCATATTACTTAAGTATTAATCTCTCTCCCTTAGTCCCAATTCCCCTTGTTTATGTCTCTTATGTTGTATTACATTGCTTCCACGATCAAGGATGTATAATGATATGCTGTGAGGATTGTTTGGGGTTCATTGTGGTTCCTCATTCGTCAGTCACATCTTGGCCCTAGGCTTGGGTCGTGACAAAGTTGGTATCAGAGCACTAGCTTGATAAATCCTCAGAGCCTAACACATCACGTTGATTAGAGTCTTATTCGTTGATGTGTTGTGCACCACAACTATGAGTAGGAAGCTATGAGAAATTTTAGGAAATGCTTCATTTCTTCATGATCCATGTTTTGCAATAGAGTTAGGTCTCTAGGGGCTTATTGCTAACACCTAATTACTATATTTCAGGATACGTATCAAGTTACTTAGGATGGTGCTATGATGAACGCAGAGATTTCCAATGCTCTATGGGAAGTGGCTAAAGCAGCGGCAAAATTGGCAACTCAACTCGATCAACATGTGGGTGCTCCCAAGACTTTTAGTGGTAAGAGGAGAGGTAATGAGGCCAAGAGGGCCCGTAATGTGGATAAGTTCCAAAATCTCAAGTGTAGAGATGGTTGTGGTGGGTACCTTATGCTAGGTTCCCAAATGTGGTAGAGGCCATGATGGCCCATGCTTGAGAGGTACTAATACTTGTTATGGTTGTGGGGAGATAGGTCATAAGGTTAAGGATTTCCCTCATAAACACAACAAGAACAAAGGAAGTGATGGGGGGATGACTAATCCCAAGTACCCTACGTGTAGGATGGACCATGGTGGCCCGTGTTGGAGGAACACAAGTGTATGCTTTGGGTATAATGAGATAGGCCACAGAATTCTGCATTGCCCAATTGGTCGATACAAGGGTAAGGGTGGTGATGTTGATCAAGAGGCTCAAGGAGGGAATGAGGGGCCCGATGTTTCTACCGGCATGTTAAAATTTTCTTTTGGCTTTGATGTGCTTGCATTGATGGCCCGAAGTACCACTATTTCTTCTCTATTCTTTTTGGTTGCTGGTGGGGCTTCTTATATGCCCAAGTTATTGAGTGGATCTTTGGTGTCTATCTTTTTTTTGGGTATATTATTGCTAGAAGGTTTATAGGTGTTGATCTGGGGTTGTATTGAATTAGGTTATGCTTTGTGGCTTGTTGGAGTTAGTATGATGAATTTTTGATGTCATTATAGGGATGGAATGGTTGCATGCATGTTCTATTTTCATGGGTTGTAGATCCTGTAGGCTAGATCCCATATCCCTAATGAGCTTGTCCTTGAGTGTGAGGTTGTCAATTGGTGGCAAGGGAGGTAGTTCCATTTCATGTCTTAAGGTATAATTGGTCTCCAAGGGGTTGCATTTATCATCTTGTGAGAATTGGAGGTGTTGAACCTAAGTTGTTTTTTTATAGAATTGGTCGTGGTGGTAGATGAGGCCTTGAATGTCCCTTTATGATATTTCAAATTTGGGGTGGTATCCTTCAATTTGACTAGTGCACCGGCTATACCTATAAGTCTCATGAATAAGATCCATTAGCCCCTACTCTAATAGGCTTATGGTGGTTTTGAGGATGATATGATAGCTCATTTCCCTATTGATGTAGTGCATGTGAGTCATTTGAGAGTATTACTACAAAGTTTAAGAAAGAAAGTTGGACGCTAAATAGGAGAAGTGGGAGATTGTAAGAGTTTACCTTCCTAGGTGATGTGGTGTCCAGTGATGGTATTAAAGCGGACCCTAGTAAGATGAAGGTAATTATAGATTGGCCTATACCTTTGAACCCATCGGATATTAGGAGCTTCTTGGGCTTAGTGGGCTAATACCGGAGGTTCTGAATAGGTTATCTTCCATTACTTCTCATATGACTTAGTTGACCCTAAGTAAGGCCAATGTTGTGATCGACGTTTTGAGTAGGGTGATTTGATAGATCCGGGAGTTGCTATCTCTTGTGTGATTCTTGTGTGCTAATAGGATTCATGTGTGTGTCGTAGATGGTTGCACGATTCTATTGTAGCTAGAAGGGGTCTATGAGGGTTGCCATGTTCTTATTGCATAGAGTCTTGTGTTGTGATCTTAGTTGAACATGGTTTGATGGGTTGGAGGTCTTGGGAATGAGTGTAGAACCCGTAAGGTTGTAATATGATGGTTAAGGATAGTTGATCTATTTGGTTAGCTACAACGGGTTAGTCACTTCTCTAAGATTGATCTTTGGTTGGGGTTTTGTCCCCAAGTGAGGATGAGGGTAGGTGATATCCCTAAGTTTCTTTTCTGACTAGGAGCGAGCACTTTGAGTATTGGTGGAGTTGTTTGGTTGACTTATGCACCAGCTTTGTTTAGGGGTTTGATGAATACGGTCTTAAAACCCTACCTTGACATGTTTTGTGGTGGTCTCTAGTGGTGCAGTATTGGCTTATTTAAAGCTTGTGAAACATTTGGAGGTAGCATTGCAAGTCTTGGGGGATAAGAGGTTGTTTTCTAAATACGATAGGTGTGAGTTAAGGGTAACAAGAAGGATGTTAGAACTCCTTAAGGATTATGATATGAGTGTGCATTATCACTCTAGTAAGACTAATGTTATGGTCGGTACTCTAAATAGGGTGCCTATGAGTAGCCTAGCATATGTTGATAATGGTGGCAAAGGGGTGACTAGAGAGGTCCATCAGTTGGCTAAATTGGGGGTTAGGTTGGAGTAAGTTTAGCAAGGTGGTGTAGTATTCGTGATGGTTCCAAATCTTCTTTAGTTAAAGAGGTCTAGATTAAGCAAGGCCTTGATTTCGCCTTATTAGAGTTGGAGGTTTTGGGTGAAAAGATTATAGAGTGAAGGTGTCCTCCAAGGGGGTAGATGGTGGTTTACGATACCAAGTGGACTATCTGTGATTAAGGTTGACAATGAGTTTAGGGTTGTGAGTCCTTATAGAGTATAGAGGAGGATTGGTAAGATTGCTTAAAGATTGGAATTACCTAGGGATATGGTTATGGTTTGTCCGATTTTTCATGCTTTTAGGTTGAAGGGATGTGGTAGCGACTCTAGTGCTATAGAACTCATAAGATTGTAGGTGTTGTGGAGGATAAGTTGCCTTAGGATGAGGTCCTGGTGGAGGTATTGGATGGAAGGGTTTAAGAAGTTGATAGGTAAGGGCGTAGTATTCATCAAGGCCCTTTGGAAGAATCGTCAAGTCGAAAGTGTCTCTCGGGGAGCCGGAGCGAGCATGGAAAAGCGATATTTGTATCTCTTTCACTCTATTCAAGCTTGTGATTTCAAATCTTATGTTTCAGCCCCTATGTCATGTGCATGCATCCATGTACATGTTCACAAGTTCATAACAATTTTTGACACTTATCTTGAGATTTTAAAAATGGTGTTTTAAATATATTGTTGCATTCTTGTTGAGGCTGATTTGTTCATGATTACTCTTCTTATGTGCATTTCTTCAATGTTCATGGATTAATGTTCCCAAGGGGGAGATATTGAAGCGTCTCACACTTGCCTAGGAATGCCCTCATAATCGCAATTTCCTTATATCTCAAATCAGGGATATTTCAACCCCCTCCACGTAGGTCGAAAAGACCCTATGATGTATTTTATTTCAATATCTGAAAATCCGTACAAAATTTCACAAATCTGACTTCATGTTCTTGTTCAGAGGGGAAAATTGTATGGGGGAATGAGTACCTACAAGGTATACTTTTTTCGTGCCAAGAAAAATAATTTTTGGTGAAACTTTGCAAAAATGATAGCTTTCCGCGACGGGTCCGCGATACGGACCTTAAACGGACTAGTTCAAAAATTTTCGAAAATTATTCTTTTTACTCCAGGGCAATTGGGTAATAACTCTATACCAATATAAATGAAAATCCCTCATTCTTTAGCCGTTTTAGCCCTATAAGCTCACCAAAAACCTCTAAATTCCTCTCTACTCTTCATCATATTCTCCATCCATTCTCAAGGTTTTCAAGAAGTCTTATTAAAATTCATGGAAACCAAGTCAAGCCTCAAGTCCTCCCCAAGATTCAAGAATCCCAAAACTCATCCAGATCTAAGGATTTCCTTCAAGCTTTAAGCCTCCATTTTCAATCTTCATCAAGAACTTCTCCAAAGCTAACGTATATAGATTTTAGCCATTGGGTTCTTCCACCCATGGTGCCTTAACCTCCTTTTTACTCAATTTGTATGATTTGAAGTTGATTTTACAAATGTATTTACTAGTATGAATTTGTCTACAAACTATGTTAAAGCTATATGAATTTGTGACTGTTTTGCTATGTTTAGAGCCATAAATCTTGGATCTATTGTAAGATTTGATAATGGTTTTTGGTGTATATTGCTTGAGGGTGTTTTAAGGTGTTGATTGATGGTTTTATAATAAATTTACTTGCATGATTTCATCTTTAAATTGCATGGTCTTGTACCCCTATTACACACCTGTCAAGCGTTTGATAAAATGTCCGGCTACGGTTTCTTGAGGGATTAAAGGTCCAAAGCATGAGATATGATATGGTTGGCTATATGATGATGAAATGAGCTTATGTATATGATAAATTTTATATAAATTATTGCATTAGACTATGCCCAATCCGAGGGGACTAAGAACTTGGATAACCTAGATGGGGTTTCGTACTCATCAACTTAGTGAAGGGTTTATACTTCTCCACCTAGCGATGGGGCAGTATCATCACTAACCTAGATGGGGGTTCATACTCACCAACTTAGTGAAGGGTTTTTACTTCTCCAAATAGTGATGGGGTGGCATCATCACAAACCTAGATGGGGGTTTCTACTCATCAACCTGGTGAAGGGTTTGTACTTCTCCACCAGGGTGATGAAGCGGCATCATCACCAACCTAGTGAGGGGTTTGTACCTCACCACCTAAGTGAATGGGCGACATCATCACTAACCTACCTAAGGATTTGTACTTTGGAAATCTAGCTTGGTCTCTTCTACAATATGATATTCTACATGAGTATAAGTTTCTTAAGCATGTTTTTACTTATACATTAGTCATACATGTCCTATTGTTATATTATACATATTGCCTATTGTTATGTATATTGATTATAATGCTTACTGTTGTTGCATTGCATCCTACATACTTAGTACATTCAAATGTACTAACGCATATTCTTACCTAAATGATGTCACCATGTAGGGATCGAAGCCCAAGTTAATCATCCTCCTCCTCCACATGGCTAGTTCAGTGCTACTCAAGCTAGTTGGTGAGTCCTCCACTTCGGGGACTTAATTAGTATATTTTTCTCTTAGTATGTATTGAGATACTCTTCTTTACTTTCTATCTTGACTATGAGGGTGAGCCCGGTTGTTTTTTCTTAGCCTTCGCTCTTATCTATATAGTAGAGGTATTGTTGGACATGCTATATATCTATGATATGAGCCTTGACTCTTTTGTCTTTTGATTATGATGTTATGTAAGTTTTTCCCCTTAATCCCTTTCCCTTGTTTTCTAAATGTTTACATATAACTTAAGTATTAATCTTTCTCCCTTAGTCCCAATTCCTCTTGTTTATGTCTCTTATGTTGTATTACATTGCTTACGTGACCAAGGATGCCTAATAATATGCTATGAGGCTTGTTTGGGGTTCCTCCGGGTTCCCCATTAGCCGATAATGTCTAGGGCCTAGGCTTTAGTCTTGACCTGATAGAACTTGATTATCTTGAGAGTCTTCATAATTGAACTCAAATGATTAGTCTAAAAAGATAGTCCTCTAAATGATTATCTAAGTTCCTATCGGAAGATGTGATTGAGAACTGATGGGATGGTTGATAGGCCGAAAGGCCTGAGTGTGATAAAATAATAGATTGATAGAGTCTTTCTTAGACTCATGATTGGTTTGATTGAAATTGATCGTCTTATGAGCATTGAGTATTTGGAGGAGTATCAAGCATCGAATTAAGTAAGAGTGAGCCCAACTCAAACTCAATAACTACGTCGTGAAATATAAAAGAGGATTGAATCGTTAAGATGGATGTTCTTCTTGATAGATCCCTAAAATAATAGAGGATTTGATTGATATACTGGATCTATGATTGGTTATTTCATTCTTCACTCCGACAAGGTATTGAACGGTTATTGCAACATCAACAAGATTGTTGTACGATCATTGGCTCATAAGCGATTGTTGTTGGATAAGACAAACTTCCATCTTTGTCTTGATCGTACTCTGATTGGATTAGACTGAATTGGATTCTATTGTATGTGATTGGTCATTGTCTAACTATAATCTTACCCTGGTCTTTTGACATCCTGATTGCATCCCTTATCCTCTTGATTTGAATTATCTGAGTTAAATTTTTCTATCATCATCTGTTTTAATCTACCATTTTACATACTCATACATTCTATGTACTTACATCCATTTAGGCTTGAATCATTTAATGATACAGATATATGTACTAGAGATCGCCAACAAGCGCACCATTCAGGATCTATTGCAATCAACTGATTTGGTGAGTCCTCTCGTGCTTCTGAAGAATACACATTTACACTTTCATCTAGCTTGAGTTTAGTACTTTATTTCCTTGTGATTGAGGTACCCATGGCATATCATGGTATCATTTAGATAGTTTAGATAGAGACTTCATAGACTATATTGTTGAGATTTGATTGGAGATTGTTATTTGAGCAAGTTTTTTTCACACTAGCCTTATTGATTTGATTTGACCATCTATGGTTGAGACTTTTCACCTTTTATTATTTTGAGTCTTTTGCTGATATGTTTAATTTAATTGAATGAGTGTGATGAGGCCAAGTGGTTCGTTGGAGACTAAAAATAGTATTTGAGTATCGGCCACATCTAGAATACCCTCCCGAGGCATGACATCATTGACCAAGCTTAGTCTAATTATTTTGGTTGTATTTTAAAAAAAATAATTGCATAAAAAATCAACATATTGAGCCCGTGCTCAGTACGGGCATTGGGAATCTATTATATATCTATAACATAAAATAAGATAAGATATAAAGAAATATTAGTATGATGAAGAGTTGTAGAATTTTCTTTATTTATGTTATAAAACTGTAGCTAGTTGAAAGCATAAAGTTATTAGATACCAAATGAGTAATTATTAGATTCATACAATTTACTTTTACTAAATAGATCTTACTATTATTTTTTTTATGATATTTTTTTTAAAAAAAAATTATTGTCATCAAGCTATTTTATTTATTAAACTAGTTAATATACTCGCGCTTCGCGCAACAATTGAAATCAACACAATAAATTAATGATAGAAAAATCTTATATAAGTATAGTCAACAATATATGGATAAAATTTTAATACATGTACATAAAAAGTTAATTTAGCTAATAAATATTACTTAAAAATTGTTGAACGGTACATTTCTTAGAACTTGATTCTTAAAACCATAAAACAAAACTCGTAAAAGTTCTTTTTTGCTACTTATTTACTATCGGTCCAAAAAAATGTAGAGTTTCGATTATATTTCAAAAGCCCACAAAAAGCAACGTATTATTTATACCTCGTATTTTGAAATTCATATTTTACATGACAGACAGTCCTACAACAACAATAACAATAACATTACTCCAATGCCTCAAAGGCTCCCGCCCATTACGGGGTAAGGGGGATCTGATGTACGCAGCCTGACTCCTATGTTTAAAAACATAGCGCAACTATTTCCGGATGACCCATGATGAGAATCGAAAGTTGCACTGACTAACTGCTACTTCACAAATGAAAGAAGCGCAGACAGTTTAAAGAGCCATTTTGCTTTATTCTATCATACCCCAAAGCCAAAAATTAGTGACTCTTTGGCTCCATCTGAGATTGATGGAAATTTGACACAGTCCTACACAGAGGAAAAAATATGATTCAAAGTTTGCAAGATACAATAGAATTGCAAACTGATGGACAATTTGTCCAAGGGAACTTCTACACATGTATGATTTTTTTTAATTTATGTCGTATAAATATTGTATTATCGTAATTTCAAAAGAAAAGGGTTAATCTATCTATCTACTTAAACGTGTGACGACAATCAAGTATATGATACTTCTCTATGATCTTTTTGTGTATTTTGACTATATTTCTCTATTAAAGAAAAAAAATGAAAAATGGAATTAATTAGTTGGATATTAAGTTTCTTTTTCACGTAAAGTTAAAATAAAGATTTAAATATTTTTAAAATAATTACTTTTATAATGCCTTCGGCTATTTAACATCATAGTATATTTAAAAAGACTTTCTAATTTGCTACAATTTATACAATAAATCAAAAATGTAAATAATATAAATTACTATCACTGGATTCTCAAGTCCAGGTCCTAACAAATAGGATTTTTCAAACGTTTAATTTGTACTTAAGTAAAATTAAAAGATATATGTATAATTAGGTCATTTGTGTTTTAAAATTTGCTTGAAACATTAGATCGTATATTGAATTAACAAATACTCTTTATATTCCAATTTATTATAGGATAAAATTTACATTATCATATTGAAATTAAAAAAATACTCTTTATATCCTAATTTATATGAAATACTTTACTTTTTAGTTAGTATAAAAAAGAATTGGCACAACTTGAAAACGCAAATAATGTATCGATATTTTTTATATTTATATAATAACGAGAACAATTTTTTCATTCATGATCATCATGCTATGTTGCCCGGTGATATATTATAACGCCCCGAGCCTACACCTTAGACGTGACTAGCACTTAGAATCATTGTTGGTCCCAAGCGAACCACTTGGCCTGGCTACATACTCAGTGGAAGACGTAAATGAATGTGCATAGGCTATAAAAGTAACAAGCTAAGAGCAATAACTATCTGCATAAACTAAAATGTAAAGGTTCTCAATCCATACTGAAGTAAACATGAACTAAAATACTTAACACAGTCTATGGAACCTCTACCAAAGCTGACTGAGATGATTACTGAGACAGGCCCCAAGTAGCCAAAACTAAAATAAATACTGAAAGAAAACATAAGTAAACCCAAGAGCCTCTGACTGAGAAGAGGCCTCACCAATGACCGGAAGTTGTCTAGTTCTCAACGAAGTGGCTGCTGAGGAACTGTCACCTGCGTCAACATCATAAAAAGATGCAGGTCCTAAGAACGTCAGTAAGTGAAATGTACGGTATGTAAGATGGCCAAAATAGTAACTCAAAATAACATAGTATTTCTCAAAAGACATAACCATAACTCAAAATGAAATAATAATAAGTACTTTGTATGCTGAAATTAACATGCTGAAAACTTGTAAGTACAACATATCTTTAGCTTGGGGAGTTTCTCTAACCGACAACCACCACTATGAGTTTCGTGGTGATATAGCATCTTTTCGACGCTGCTAGAGCCATCCCGTAATTTGCCGGGATAGGGGACCAAGAGCTAGGGGAGTGGATCCATCCCAAAACTGGGCCATCTCAGTGGCTAATAAGGAATATACCTCGGTACAATCCTATCCTATTCTCATTATATAGTTAATAAGTTCAAGGAATTAATTCTACTCTCACTCATATCGGTGCTCAATACTACTCCCAAAATATTTTTATATAGCTCATACTTAAAGATTTGAAATTCTTAAAATCTGATCTCTCGGGGACTTCGCCCAACTTACTACTTAGCTTTCTCAACTGAATTCTTAACTCCACTGAAAACTAATATCTTCTTGAATATTCTCAAACATATAGGTTACTCAGCTAACATGCAAAAATAGTTCAAGAAAATGATTATTTAATTTATCTCAGAGGTATAGGCCTTATGGATGTTCATGAGACCCACATGAAATTTACTGAAAATCCTTCTTAACTATAAATCTTGGTTTCAAGACTATGTATAACAAGTAAAGAATCAAGAATCATCATACTGTATCAAGAATCTATATGTAAGATTGAAAATTAACTAAACTTCACAGAAATTACATGAATTTACTCTTAACTAGTGTTTGAAACTTCTTGGATGAAAACTAAGTTATGTTTTCTAAAATATTCTCAAAAATAGTTTTTAGAGTGGCCTTACATACTTCGGAAAAGAAATCTTGAATTGGAAAGAATTCTTCAGCCCTACTACGATCTTGATTTTCTTGTGCGTGAGTTTTCTTGAGAGCATTTTTGAAAGAATGAAGGTGTAAAATAGGCGTTTAGGGCCTAAATTTGACTTAAAACTGACTAGTTTAGGATTATAGAGTGTGAGAAAGGTCAAAATTACCCTTCCCCAATTAAAAAAAAAGAACAGCTCATTTTTGTACTAGTGCGCGAGGTAAAATGACTGATTTTCGCAAATTCTCAGCTTTCATCGAAATTACAAAAAAGCAAGTGTGATTCCACGTCCCTAGTGCATCATGAGAGGGCCACGAAAAGCTCACTGTTTTATGAATTTTTTTGAAAGAAATTAATTTTATTCGTTTTGCATAAAAATCGGGTCGAGACCATTTTTCGACTCAATTTTTTGCACTGATCACAAATTTGGTATCGAATTTGCAAATGGAACATGGGAAGACGTGTTACGCACAAGGTCAATTATAAGGGTATTTTAGTCTTTTCATCGATTATTACAATTATCTCCCCCTTGGGATCGTTCGTCATCGAATAATAATGATACAAACAAAAGCTAGCTCAAATCACAAGATTTTTGAACTTATCAAACATAAATCCTCAAGATAGTTTATGGAAGTTTACCTTCAAAGTCTTCATTTAGGCCAACAAACAAGTGTGATACTTGGCCTTCATATCTTCCTCTGCCTCCCATTTAGCCTCCTCAATGAATTGATTCCTCCATAAATCCTTCACCGATGCAATCTCCTTGGTCCTTAATTTATGAACTTGTCGGTCTAATATTTGCACCGAAATCTCATCATATAAAAAATTGTCCTTAATTCAAACACTTTCAACCGGGACAACTAGAGAGGGTTCTCTCAAGCACTTCTTAAGCATGAAAATATAAAATAGCAAATGTATAGCACTTAGTTTTGTTGGTAACTCTAAATAATAAGAAACGCTACCCAATATCCTCAGGATATAGTAAGGCCAAATATATCGTGGGCTGAGCTTCCCCTTTTCTCGAATCTCATGACTCCCTTCATTGAAGATACCTTCAGATACACCCAATTGCCTACCTCAAACTCCAAGTCTCTCCTTCTAACATCTGTGTAAGACTTTTATTAGCTCTGAGCTGTCTTGACCCTTTCTTGGATAATCTTCACTTTTTCTATAGCCTGATGGACTAGATCAGGTGCTATCAACCCTGCGTCACCAACTTCAAACCACCCGATGGGTGATCTACACCTATAAAGGGCCTCATACAGTGCCATTTGTATGCTAGACTTAAAGTTATTATTATAAGAGAACTCAACCAAGGGCAAATGATCATCCCAGTTACCTTTAAAGTCTATCATGCACGCCCTCAACATGTCTTCCAAGGTTTGTATAGTTCGCTCTGCTTGCCCGTCTGTCTGCAGATGGAAAGTTGTACTAAGATTCACCTTCATACCAAGCCCCTTCTAAAAGGACTTCCAAAAATGTGTTGTAAACTAAGATCCTTTGTCTGAAATGATAGATATAGGTACCCGTTCAGCCTAATAATATTCTTAAGATAAAGTCTGGCATAATCCTCAATTGTATCAGTCATCTTGATAGGTAGAAAGTGAGCTAACTTGGTCACTCTATCTACTATGACCCATGTCCAATCATGTTATCTATGGGATCGAGGTAAGCCTGTTACGAAGTCTATGTTAATCATCTCCCATTTCCATTCTGGAATCTCTATATTCTGGGCTACACCACAAGGCCTTTGGTGCTCTACCTTAACATGTTGGCAATTTGGGCATCTACACACTGCAGACCTTCTTCATACCACCCCACTAATAGACTTCTCAAAAATCTCGATACATCTTTGTTGCACCGGGTGGATAGAGTATCTCGCATTATGAGCCTCAGTCAAGATCTTATCTCTAAGGTCATTAACACTTGGCACACACAATCTACCTTGTTATCTCCGAACACCATCTCCCCCTTTTGAGAACACTAATACTTTCTGCTTTTGAACATCTTCTTGCAATTGGAGAAGGATGGGTCTCTGTCTTGTTTTTCTTTCACTTCTACCACTAAGGATGACTCTGACTCATTTCTGATAATGGCCCCATCTTCATCAGAATCTTTGATTTGCACCACCAAATGGGCTAGTCTATGAACCTCCTTAGCTAACTCTTTCTTTTCATCCTCAACGTGAGTTGTTCTCCCAATGTTCACCCTGCTAAGAACATAAGCAACTACATTAGCTTTACCTGGATAATAGAGTATACTCATATCATAATCTTTCAGCAGCTTCTGCCATCTTCTCTACCTCAAATTCAGCTCCTTCTGGCCAAATATGTGCTACAAGCTCTAGTAGTCCGTGAATACATCCACGTGCCTACCATATAGATAGTTTCTCCGAATCTTCAAAGCAAACACCACCACGCAAGCTCAAGATCATGAGTTGGGTAATTCTTTTCATTAATCTTAATCTATTTGGAGGCACATGCTATCACCTTGCCTCTCTGCATTAATACACAACCCAAGAAAACTCTAAAAGCATCACAATATACCACTAAGTCATCAACTCCCTCCAGTAGGGATAAGACTGGGGTTGTGGTTAGCCTAGTCTTCAACTCTTGGAAACTCTTCTCACAACCTTCTGACCATTCAAACTTAGTCTTCTTCTGAGTCAACTTAGTCAAGGGAGCTGAGATAGAAGAAAACCCTTTTACAAACCGTCTGTATTAACCTGCCAAACCCAAGAAACTCCTTATCTCTTTGGGGTTATGGGTCTTGGCCAATTCTTTACTGTCTTAATTTTTGGGAATCAACTTGGATACCTTCACCAGACACAATATGCCCCAAAAACACCACAGATGCCAACCAGAACTCACACTTAGAAACTTTAGCATGTAGCTGCTAATTCTTAAGGGCCTGAAGGATCACTTTAAGATAGCCTTCTTGATCTTCCTTGTTATAGGAATAGATCAGAATATCATCTATGAACACAATAACAAACATATCTATGTACGACCTCAATACCATGTTCATAAGATTCATGAAAGCTGTTGGTACATTCGTCAGCTCGAAGGACATGACCAAAAACTCATAATGACCATAGCGGGTTTTGAAAATTGTCTTAGGAATGTCTCTCTCTCTAACTTTAAGCTGATGATACCCAGATGTGAGATCTATCTTAGAAAAACAGGTAGAACCCTGAAGTTGGTCAAATAAGTAATCAATTTTGGGAAGAGGATACTTGTTCTTAATGGTGACCTTGTTCAGCTACGGTAATCTATGCGCACTCGTGGAGAACCTCCTTTTTACGCATGAACAGCACTGGAGCACCCCAAGGTAAGATGCTTGGACTAATGAACTCTTATCTAAGAGATCTTTCAGTGCAACTTTAACTCTTTTAGCTCTGAAGGAGCCATACAGTATGGAGGGATAGATATGGGATGATTATCTAGAAGAGTGTCTATCCCAAAGTCTATCTCCCTGTCATGAGGGACTTCGGGAATATCCTCAGGAAAAACATCTAGGAACTCATTCACAACAGGGGACAAACTGAAGAGATGGTGCCTCGGTACGAGAATCCTGAACTCTGACTAGGTAGTATATACACCCCTTGGAAATTAACTTTTTGGACTTAAGATATGAGACAAACTGACTCTTGGGAAAAACTTAGCTATCCGTCCATTCTAAGACTGGTTCATTAGGAAATTGAAATTTGACTACCCTGGTTTTGCAATCTATGGAGGCATACCCAGCATGAACCCAATCCACGCCTAAGATTACATTGAAATCCACTATGTCTAACTCCACCAAATCAGCTACAATAGTCTTATGATAAACGGAGATTGGACAGCCCCTATAGATTCGTTGGGCCAAAATAAACTCTCAAGTAGGAGTAGAAACACCGAAAGGCTTGATAAGGCATTTTGGATTGACCCCAAACTTCACAGCTACATATGGGGTTACAAATGACAATATGGCTCCTGGGTCTAATAATGCATAGACATCATAAGTAAAGATTTTGAGCATACCCGTGACCTCATCTGGTGAGTTCTTCTACTCCTGTCTGGTGCCCATGGCATATAAGTGGTTTGTGCCCCCGCTTGTTCCTGCTACAGTGCCCTTGTGAGGTGGCTTACCCTGCGGTGCTGAAGAAACTGTCTTTGATCTATTATCTCTCATATTCTGCTTCCCCATAGGGTAATCTTTCAAGAAGTGCCCCACCTGACCACATATGAAACAACCATTTTTGCCCGTAAGGCACTCTCCGGGATGAGACCTATCACACTTACCACAAGTAGCATAACAGTTTGATCCATGAACTATGCTACCCTATGACTGGCTATCTGGGAACCTACAGTGTTATGATCCCTGCTCATTCTTGACTCTCGGTGCAGGTGCACTCGTGGATAAAGGTGTTGGTCCGGCTGTCTTAGGCTGAAAAGATGGGTGGTTTCCACCTCCAACTCCCCTCTTACTTATCTCCTAGCCTGATGTCTTGCCCCTCTTGCTCCTAAACTCTTCCCTATACTGCATCTTCTCCTCCTCTACTTGCTCCACATATGTCATCAAGCAGGCTATATCCATATCCCCAATCAGCATCGCATTCCTACCCTCTCTCTTAGTCATTCGAGAGAGCCCTCACACAAAAAGATCCATCCTGGTATGCATGTCTACTACCAAAGCTGGAGCATAATGGGACAGCTGAGTAAACTTGAGGCTGTACTCTCGCACACTCATATTATCCTACTTCAAATTCAGAAATTCCCTCACTTTAGCCTGCCTCATCTCTTTGGAAAAGTATTGTCCCAAAAAAGGCCTCCTCAAACACAGCCCAACTAACAGCTAGCGCCCCATCTGCCCTGCTCCCTGTCCACTGATCAAACCAGAGTCTAGCTACCCATTTGATCTGGTAGGCAGCCAACTCAACCCGCTCAGCATCACATATATGCATAAGCTGGAACATTTTCTGCAGCTTCTCAATGAAATTCTCAGGATCCTCCTTCACATTAGACCCCGTGAATTCTAGTAGGTTCATCTTTAGGAACTCCCTAACCCTTGCGGTATCCGACCCATCATTTCTGCCATCTCCTTGGTGAACTCCCTGAGTAGTTACTGCCTAAGCCAAAGACTGGATGGCCTAGCGAAGCATAGCATTGGAGATATCTCCTTGTTTTGGCTACTCCACAGGCACAGGTGGACCTCTAGGTTCCTCAGGAATTCGGCTAAGCTGGTTTGCATTTCTCCTAGCTGGGCGCCCTCTGCACCTTACTAGTTCGTTAACTCTACGAGGAGGCATGATCTGAAAACACGGTGTGAACGCACGAGTTAGAAGGGACTTTACAAAGATACACTCGAATCACGAGACAAGGAATAACAATTAATGATGACACTTCCTAATGTCCCGTAGCCTCCCTATTAAAGATGTGGCGTGCTTCATACCCATAACACGGACTCTACTAGACACAATTCCATAGACACCCTAGGACTCTTGAACTCTGGCCTCTTATACCAACTTTGTTATGCCCCGAGCCTACACCCTAGACGTGAATAACACTCAGAACTATTGCTAGTCCCAAGAGAACCACTTGGTCTGGCTACATACTCAGCGGAAGAGTTGAATGAATGTGGATAGGCTATAAAAGTAACAAGCTAAGAGCAATAACTATCTGCGTAAACCGAAATGTAAAGAAATCCATAATGAAGTAAACATGAAATAAAATACTTAACACATATTCTATGGAACCTCAACTAATGTTGTCTGAAAGGACTACCGGGATAGGCCCCAAGTAGCCAGAACTAAAATAAATACTAAAAGAAAAAATAAGTAAACCTAAGAGCCTTTAACTGAGAAGAGGCCTCACCAATGGCTGCAAGCCATCTAGTTCTCAACGAAGCGGCTGCTGAGGAACTTTGTCACCTACGACTGCATCATAAAACGATGCAGGTCTTAAAAATATCAGTATGTGGAATGTATGGTATGTAAGATGGCCAATATTGTAACTTAGCATAACATAGTATTTCTTAAAAGACATAACCATAACTCATAATGAATAACAATAATAATAAATATTTTGTATGCTGAAATTAACATGATGAAACTTGTAAGTACAACATATCTTCTTTGCTTGGGGAGTTTCTCTAACTGACAACCAACACTATGAGCTTCATAGTGATATAGCATCTTGCTCGCGCTTCCAGAGTCATCCCGTACTTTGCTGGGTAGGGGACGAAGAACTAGGGGGGTGGCTCTATCATGCCCCAGGAGGGTACGCTAGACGTAACTGGCACTCGAAGACTATTACTAGCCCCCAAGCGGACCACTTAGTCTCATTTGCCTTTGTCAGTCAATTCAGTAGCAGAAGAAAATAGATTAATAGTACTAATAATCCATCTGTGGGCTCAAAGTATCCACTCAATCTATCATGAATAAAATATAATAACAAAAGACAGTCTCAATATAAGGAAGAGAAGGGAAAGATCCCTCAACATCTACCATCAACATCTATGTCTACGAAGCCTCTATACTACTGTCTGAGATGGTAGCATAATAGGCCATGGCTACAAAGATCAAGTAAAAAGTCTATCAAGCTAAAGAAACATAACCATCCTCCGAATGCAGGGGAGGACTCACTACTATCAGGAATCTGGAAAGCTCTGAACCTCAACGATTGGGTTGTTGAAGTCTTTTGTCTACAGAATCTGCATCATAAAATGGTGCAGCGGCAAAGGGGCATTAGTACATGCAATGTACTATATGTAAAATGGGTTAAAGTAAATGGTACAATGTAACAATCACTCAGCAATCACTCATCCTCACCTCATAGTAAAGGACAGGACTCTATCACCTCACTATCTATCAAAACATCAAACAATCACATCACATCAGAGTTCTATCACCATGAAACCTATCTAGGAGTTTCTATAACTGACAACTACTACCTATGAGCCGGTAGTGATACAATCAAGAGATTTTGTTGCCACATCCGTCCAGACCTTGCCAAGGTAAAGGGCGAGTTTGTCGAGGGTCCCAAAGTAGTCTGTCAAGTCCTCTACTGCACAAAGGAAACATCCGATTTCACAGTCCAATCCTCTCCTACGCTAGACACGTAATTAATGAGTACGAGTGGGACTCACTCTTATCTATTATCTATTTCGGTGCTAATACTCCTCCCAAGATTCAATATGCTCATAAGTCTATCAACCCATCAAGAACTTCCATCACTCAACCCCTACGCGAAAGAACACTCACCTCATCTCATCATCTATCAACTCAAAGGGAAAGACTATCCCTTTAAGTTACGAATGAATATTCATTGAACTCTATCAACACTATTTCTAGCTACTACATTCATCAATACACTCACCTCAGGACTCAGACCCAGTCAAACATCACATTCAGACAATCGACTCTAGACATCCCCCTAAGTTCATTATTCAAGTCTTTAACAGGGAATTTACAAGGATCAGTTCATAATCACATAAATATTGCATGTATATAGTAAATTTTAAACATGATGATCATCAACTTAAGATATGAAACATAATTTAAAGATAATATTCAAGAAATAAAGTTAATATTCGTGAAATTCTCAAGAAATCACTATTCAAGACTCTAAGATATCAATTTACGTCCTAACTTCATATTGGGGAACATGGAAGAACAATTCCATGCTTTTGGGTAGCATTTACATACTTGGAGTGGAGAATCTTCAAGTTTTCTCCAAAGAATTAAAACTTCAAAAGAAACCCTCATCTCTCTTGACCTTTTCCTCTCTCAGAACTTACGTACAAACTTAGAAAAACATGGGTTTTGAAACCCTTTCATATGAAATCAGCTTTAAAAACATGTTTTGAGATATTAAATATAATGGAGAAGGACAAAATTGCCCTTCCTGAAGATAAAAGAAAAGAAGAATTTTGGCACACTGGTGCACGTCGCGGAGGGGGTGCGCACCAGTTTATTTGGTTAAATTTTTTGAAAAATAGTTCCCGTCGAAAATCAATAAAACAACACAGGTGCAATTCCGCGCCCCTGGCATGTCATGGAGGGGGCACAGATTTGCTACTCTTTTTGCACATTATGTGCATTTTTATAATTCTACCCGATTTGTTTTAAATCGGGTCGAGACCATTTTCTGACTCGATCTTTTGCGCTGATCACAAATCTAGTCTCAAATTTTTCATCAAAGCTTTGGAAGACGTGTTGTGCTCATGACGCATTTTAGGGATATTATGGTAATTTTATGGGGTGTTACATCATCTCCCTCTTGGAATCATTCGTCCTCGAATTATGAGTAAAGGTCGTACGAAAACATGAATAACCCCAGAACTCATATCATTCCTCACACAAGAATGCTCGAACTTTTCTTATCCCTCATCTATCTATCTTTGTCTTAGACTCGGGAATGGAATAAAGCAAGGCATCAACTTAATGTGAAGAAACATTTGGAAATGTTAAGAATAAGAATATTAACCTTCAACATCATCATCAATTGGCACAAATAGGCACGGGGTATTTGAGTTTTATCGCTTCCTCAGTTTCCCACGTAGCTTCCTCAACATATTGATTCCTCCATAAGACTTTAATGGAGGCTATCTTTTTATTCCTCAGCTTACGAACTTTTCAGTCAAGGATCTGGACTGGAATTTCCTCATATCATAAGCTATCCTTCACACCCATACTCTCTACAGGAATTGCTAAGGCTGGATTCCCCAAACACTTCTTCAGCATAGATACATGAAACACTAGGTGAACTCCATCTAGCTCATAAGGCAAGTCAAGCTCAAAAGCAACCTTTCCAATCCTCCTTATGATCTGGTAAAGTCCAATGTAACGGGGCTCAGCTTCCCCTTCTTACCAAATCTCATTACACCCTTCATGGGTGACACCTTCAAGTACACCCAATCGTCTACTTCAAACTTCTATTCTCTTCTTCTCATGTCTGTATATGACCTCTAGCGACTCTGGGTTGTGTTCAACCTTTCCCTAACTATTTTCACCTTCTCCATAGACTGGTGTACAAGATCACGGCCAATCAACTTAGCTTCACCCACCTCGAACCAACCAATCGGTGACCTACATCTCCTCCCATATAATGCTTCATACGGGGCCATTTGAATGCTGGCATGATAGCTATTACTGTACGCGAACTCAATCAAAGGTAGATGATTATCCCAATTTCCCTTGAAGTCAATAACACATGCTCTCAACATATCCTCCAAAGTTTGAATAGTGCGGTCTTCCTACCCATCTGTTTGAGGGTGAAAAACGGTGCTCAAGCTCACCTTCGTACCCAATCCCCTTTGGAAAGATATCCAAAACTGAGAGGTGAACTGAGCTCCTTTGTCCGAGATGATGGACAAGGGAACCCTATGCAACCTCACAATCTCACGAAGGTAAAGTCGGGCATACTCCTCAGTCGTATAAGTTGTCTTAATCACCAAAAAGTAGGCTGATTTAGCCATCCTGTTAACAATCACCCATATCGAATCATGTTGTTTTCTGGATCTTGGTAAGCTGGTTATAAAATCCATGTTGATCACCTCGCACTTCCACTCTGGAATTTCAAAGTTCTAAGCCAATCCACATGGTTTCAGATGTTCAATCTTAACCTGTTGGCAATTGGGACATTTAGAAACAAATTCAGCAATGTTTTTCTTCATCCCATTCCACTAATAGACTTCCTCAAGTCGTGGTACATCTTGGTGGAGCCAGGATAGATGTTATATCTCATGCTATGGACCTCAACCATGATTCTATCTCGAATACCATCAATATCAGGTACACACAATCTCCCTTGATATCTCAATATCCCATCTCTCCCTTTGGAGAAAACCATCACCTTCTGTTTTTGAACCATTTCTTTCATTCGAGTAAGACAGGGTCTTGGTCTTGGTTTTCTTTCACCTCTTACACTAAGGATGAAGCAGAACCATTCTGAACATTGACCCTACCTTTTTTGTTCTCCTCAAGTTGCACTCCCAATCAGACAAATCTATGCACCTCCTTGGCTAATTCTCTCTTCCCATCCTCCACATGGTCAGTGCTACCCATAGATATCTTGCTAAGATCATCAGCAACAATGTTAGCCTTACCTGATGAAAGAGAGTGCTCATATCATAATCCTTGAGCAACTCCAGCCATCTCCTCTGCTGCAGGTTGAGCTCTTTCTGGCTGAACACGTACTGCAAGATTTTATGGTCAGTGAACACGTCCACACGCACTCTATACAAATAGTGGTTCTAGAGTTTATGTACGAACACCACCACTGCGAACTCAAGATCGTGAGTCGGATAACTCTTCTCATGAACCTTAAGTTGTCTAGAAGCATAAGCTATCACCTTCCCCCTTTGCATGAGTACACAGCCCAATCCCACTCGGGATGTATCATAATATATCACGAAGTCCCCTGTCCGGTCTAGCAAAGTTAACACCAGTGTTGTAGTCAATCTATCCTTCAACTCCTGAAAACTCTTTTCACATGCCTCAAACCACTAAAATTTTGCCTTCTTCTGAGTTAGCTTAGTCAATGGGGCTGACAGAGAAGAGAAGCCCTCACCAAATCTGCGATAGTATACTACTAAACCCAAGAAGCTTCTTATTTCTATTGGAGAAGTGGGTCTTGGCCAGCTTGACCATGTCAATCTTCTGAGTATCCACCTGAATACCATCTCTGGAAACAACATGGCCTAAGAAAGCCACTAACTTAAGCCAAAACTCATACTTGGAGAACTTCACATACAACTCATGATCTTTGAGTGTTTACAAAACCACTCTAAGGTGATTAGCATACTCCTCTTCATTCCTCGAATATACCAGAATGTCATCAATAAACACGATCACGAACATATCAAGATATGGCCTGAATACCCCGTACATCAGATCTATGAAAGCTGCAAGTGCATTTTTCAACCCGAAGGGCATGACCAAAATCTCAAAATGTCCATACCATATCCTAAAGGCTGTCTTAGGAATATCACTTTCCCTCACCTTCAACTGATTGTAACCCAATTTGAGGTCTATCTTAGAGAAACAAGTAGCACGCTGAAGTTGATCAAAGAGATCGTATATTCTGGGAAGAGGAGACCTGTTCTTTACGGTAACCTTGTTCAATTGCCAGTAGTTTATACACAATCTCAAAGACCTGTCTTTCTTATACACAAATAAGGCAGGAGCACCCCAAGGTGAGACACTAGGCCTTATGAAACCTTTCTCCAATAAGTCTTTCAATTGCTCTTTCAATTCTTTCAACTCTGCGGGGCCATTCTATAGGGTGGAATTGAGATAGGTTTTATCTGGGGAAGAATATCAGTCCCAAAGTCAATCTCCCTATCAGGAAGGACTCTGGGAAGATCATCAGAAAATACCTCAGGAAACTCATTCACGATTGGGACTGACTCAAGAATAGGAAACTCAACATCAACAGACTTTACTCGCATGAGGTGGTAATTACAACCCTTCGATATCAACTTTCTAGCTCTAAGATAAGAAATGAATTTACCCTTAGGGGCAACAAAACTCTCTTTCTACTCTAAGACAGGCTCATTAGAAAATTGGAACTTAATAATCCGGGTTCTACAGTTGACATAAGCATAACAAGCGTGAAGCCAATCCATGCCCATTATTACATCAAAATCAACCATCTCTAGCTCTATCAAATCAGCTAAGGTGTCTCTATAATAAGTAGACACTACACAGTCCCTATAAACCCTCTCATCTAAGACAGACTCACTAGTAGAAGTAGAAATAGAAAAAGATTCATGCAAGCACTCTGGAGGAACCCCAAACTTACTAGCCACATACGCGGTCACAAAAGACAAGGTGGCACCCAGATCAATCAATGCATAGCAATCATAAGTAAAGACTCGAAGCATACCCCTGATAACATCTGGTGCAACTTCCTGATCCTGTCAGTTACCTATAGCATAAAGGCGGTTCGTCCCGCCTTCTGTACCTGTAGTAGTATACCCACTGGGGGTTCTGCGCAACACTGAGCTCTATTGTTCCCCTCACCTCGCCTCCTCTTTGGAGACTCAAAACTGAAGTGACCAGCCTGACCACATGCATAGGACACATCCTCACCAACCCAACACTTACCAAAATGAAGCTTACCACACTTGCTACAAGGTGGCTTTCCCTCATACCTTAGGTCACACGGGCCTGAGATCGAGCACCCGGGGTCCTAAAATTCTGATGACCATGAGATTTTTTATCATATCTGTTTGACTTCACAGGTGCACTTGCAACAAATGGTGCAGGATGTGATGATCTCTTCATAAAATAGGACTTGTCACCCCTATTCTGTCCCTACGGGCTAGGCTCATGTCCCGCTGACTTCGCCCTTCTGCTTATCTGCTCTTCTCTATCTTTCTTATTATCCTCCTCTGTCTGCTGGACATACACCATAAGTATGGAGATATCCATGCCAGGAATCAACAGCCTTACACTCTTTCTGCACATGTCTGGCCAGGCCAGACACAAACCTCCTTATTTTTGTCCTAATGTATTTCACCATCTTGGAGCATATCTTGACAGCTTAACAAACTTAAGGCCATACTCCTTCACAGTCATCCCTCCCTATTTCAAATTCGCAAACTCATCCACCTTCACCTCCCTCATCTCTTGAGGAAGGAAGTGATCAAGGAAGGCGGTCTCGAACTCATCCCAATTCACGGGCTTAGCATCTTCACCTCTGTTGTCCTCCCATTAGTTGTACCAAACATTTGCAACATCCTTCAGCTGGTAGGAGACAAGTTCAACTACTTCAACCCTATTGTTATGCATGGCCCTCAAAACTTTGTAAATCTCGTCAATGAAGTTCTATGGATCCTCCTAAACTTTCACCTCGATATACACAAACGGATTCATCCTCAAGAAGTCTCTGAGTGGGGTTGCAGTTGACGGCTCCTGTGAGCTAGAACTAGGAGCTTGAGAACCTTGGCTATTTCCCTAGGAGGCCACCAGCTGAGTCAGCATGGCGATGGCTCCCCTAAATATTTCCTCAATAGTAGAAGCTGGCTTCGGCTGAGTAGTGGGCGCCTGTGGAACCTCAGCAGTCCTAGAGAGATGTCCCCGTCTCCTAGGCTCGATTTGAATCGAAGCCTCTAGCTGGGTGTTCTCAGTGGCTGGGGATGGGGCATCTACTTGAGCGGCAGTTCTTTTAGGCGGCATTTTCTATACGCGTAAAATGCGTGAGTTAAAGCAGGATTTCACAAGTTAAACTCTTTAGCATGAACTCAGATTATAGAAGAAGGGTAACACTTTCTAAGGTCCTATAGCCTCCTACTTATGAAGTATGGTGCACAACACACCCACAAACAAGACTCTACTAGACATGGCTTCACAGACTCCCTAGGACACCGAACTCTGCGCTCTGATACCAAGTTTATCATGCCTCGGAAGGATACCCTAGACGTGACTGGCATATGGAGACTATTGCTAGCCCCCAAGCGGACCACTTAGTCTCATTTGCCTTCGTCAGTCAGTTCAATAGTGGAAGAAAATAGAGTAATAGTACTAAGAATCCATCTGTGGGCTCAAACTATCCACTTGATCTATTATGAATAAAATATAATAATAAAAGACACTCTCAATATAAAGAAAAGAAGGGAAAGACCCCTTAACATCTACCATCAATATCTATCTCTATGAAGCCTCTATACTACTGTCTGAGACTATACCATGACAGGCCATGGCTACCAAAATCAAGTAAAAAGTCTGTCAAGCTAAAGAAAGATAACCATCCTCCGAATGCAGGGGAGGACTCACCACTATCAGGAATCCGAAAAGCTCTAAACCTCAACGATTGGGCCGCAGAAATCCTCTGTCTACAAAATCTGCATCACAAAATGATGCAGCCTAAAGGGGCGTTAATACATGGAATGTAATGTATGTAAAATGACCTAAAGTGTAACACCCCATAAAATTACAAAAATGCCTCTAAAATGCATTATGCACACAATGCATCTTCCAAAGCTCTGATGGGAAATTTGAGACCAAATTTGCGATCAACGCAGAAAATCGAGTTAGAAAATGATCTTTACCCGACTTATAACAAGCCGGGTCGATTTATGAAATGCCCAATTCTACGAAGAAACAGTGAGCTTCCCATGTCCCCTCCGTGACGTGCTAGGGGTGCAGAGCAACAATTAAGTTTCTCTTGCTTTTCGATGGGAAATTGACTTTCACGAAAATCCATCAAAAACACTGGTGTGCGCCCCTTCTGCGACGTGCAACTGTGTCCCATAATTTTATGTTTTCTTTCTTTTAATTCGGGAAGGACAATTTCATCCTTCCCAGTACATTTTAATATCCCAAACCAGTTTTTAAAAGGTATTTCGTACATAAAGGGTTCAAACCCATAAATTTTTCTAAGTATTTTTACGTAAGTCTGAGAGAAGAAGAGGAGAGAACTCAAGGGTTTTCAAGAGACCTTCCAATTTCTTTGAAGAATCTCCATTCCGAGGTATGTAAAGGCTACCCAAAAGAATGGGATTATCCTTCCATGTGCTAATGTAGAGTTAGAATTAAAAAATAAATATCTAGAAGTCTTGAATCATGATTTCTTGAAAGTTCTTGAATATTTACATTAAATTCTTGGATATTATCTTGAGTTCCTGAATATATTCTTTAAACTATATTTTTCATATCCTAAATTAATGATCATCAACCTTAAAGTTTACTCTATACTTACATATTTATGTGATTATGATTAAACTCTTATAAATTCTCTTTGTAAAGACCTGAATAGTGAACTTAAGGGGATGCCTAGAGCCTTAAATGTCTGAATGTGATGTCTGACTGAGTCTGAGTCTCAAGGAGAGCGTGTTGATGACTGTGATGATGGAAATTAGTACTGATAGAGTTGAATGAATATATTCCCTTAAATTGGAAATATAGTCTTTCCCGTAGGGGTTGGGTGATGAGAGTTACTTGATGGATTGATAGATTAATGAGCATATTGAGTCCTTGAAGGAGTATTAGCACCCACATGGGTAAAGTGTGTCCCACTCGTACCCATTAACTACGTGGCCAGCATAGGAGAGGATTGGACCTTCATAGCGGATGTTTTCTTTGTCCCAAAAGAGAACTTAACAGACTTATGGATCCACCGACAGACTCATCCTTTACCCCGGCAAGGTACTGGATGAATGTGGAAATGACATCTCTTCATTGTATCACTACTAGCTCATAGGTAGTGTTCGTCAGTTATAGAAACTCTTAGATAGGTTTCATGATGATAGAACGTCGAGGTGATGTGATTGTTTGATGTTGATGGATAGTGAGGTGATAGAGTCTTGTTCTTTATCTAAGGTGACGCGAAGGGATTGAGGAGTGATGGTTATACTATTTCCTTTTTCCTTAGCTTGTTTTGCATATAGTACATTCCACATACTAACGCCCCTCTGGCGCTGCATCATTTTATGATGCAGATTCGATAGACTGAGGATTTAGCAGCCCGATTATTGAGGTTCAGAGCTCTCTATTCCAAACATTGGTGAGTCCTCACCTGCATTCAGAGGATGTTTATTTTCTTGTTGGGCAGTCTTGTACTGGATTTTGGTAGCCATAGCTTGTCACGGTACTGTCTCAGACTATAGTATAGAGGCTTCATAGACGTAGACGTTGATGTTGGGGGTTCTTTCCCTTCTTTACATTCAGATTTTCGTTTGGTATTATATTTCTTCTATGATAGATTAATGTTGATATTGAGCCCATAGATAGAATTGTATTATTATTATTATCTTATTTCTTCTGCTGATGAATTACCCGAATGAAGGCAAATGAGACTAGGTGGTCCGCTTGGGAGCTAGCATTAGTCTCCGAGTGCCAGTCACATCTAGGGTACCACCCCAGAACATGAAAAACTTGGTATCAGAGCCCAGAGCTCGAGTGTTCTAGGGAGTCTATGAAGTTGTGGCTGGTAGAGTCTTGTTTTTAGGTGTGGTGTGAACCACACTTCATAAACAAAAGGCTATAGGATATTAGGTAGTGTTACCCTTCTTCTATGATCTAAGATCGTGCTATAAAGTTTAGCTTGTGGAATTCTGCTTTTAATTCATGCATTTTACGCTTACAGAAATGTCGCCCAAGAGAACAACCGCTCACAGAGATCCCCCAGCTCCATTGCTGAGAACACCCAACCAGAGGCTCCGGTGCAGACTGAGACCAGGAGACGAGAATTCCCTGCTAGTACTACTGAGGTCCCTTGGTGATAGGATCGAGGTTAGAAACAACACTAATATAGAGTCAATAATAGAATGTGGAAACAACAACAAAAAAAGAAAGAGAAAAACTAATTAAAAATATAGGAAATTCAAAGGGAGGATCTAATAATTTCCAAGTGATATTCTAAGGCCTTGACAAGATTCAAGTAACAACGTATAGATTTATGGAAGAAATCTAATGCCTTCACTTGAGAAAACGAATCAAAATATTAGATTCGGGTCTTGATCGCTTTATGAGTAACTAAAGACAATAATTAGTATGTAAATTAATCACCTTCTAAAGAATACCAAAAAGAAATCAAAGATATCACAAGAAGAAAGTACTTTATACCTCAAACTATGAA
>JAABOM020000092.1:19688264-19701587 GCA_011800125.2 Solanum clarkiae | reverse complement strand
GGTCATCCCCAACACTATATATATATATATATATATATATATATATATATATATATATATATATCCCCCTTTTATCATCATACAAACACATTCCTTTTCATCATCACTCCATCGTCATTTCATCATCATATAGTCATTCAACTCATAAGACATACATTCGACCTTCATTTCCTCAAGAATCTGTAACCGGACATTTTATCAAACACTTAGAGAGCGTGTAATGCTAGTGTAAAATCATGCAATTCAAGAGTAAAATCATGCTAAAAGAATTAGTGTAAAGCCACCAATAGATGCTAGGTAACACCCTCGAACAATATACATCAAGACCCTTTATTAATTCTCACTATAGACATTAGATTCATGGCCCCAAACATAGCAAAACAGTCACAATTTCATAAATCTCAACATAGTTTGCAGTGATTTTCATAATAAGTAAGATCCATAAGTAATTCAACTTTAAGTCATGCAATTTTTAAGAAAAGGAAGCTTGGGTATCATAGGTGAAAGGAACCCATGAAAGAAACCCATATACCTTATCCTTAGAGATGAACTTGATGAAGATTGAAGATTGAGATTTGAAACTTGGGAGGAAATCCTTAGATCCAGAGAGGGTTTTGAGACTTACAGTTAGGAGTAAAATATTTGGTAAGTGTTTGAATAAGTATCGAGAGATGTGTAGAATCATATGAGGGAGAAAAATAGTTAAGTATAAGTATATTCATGTTTTGGGGACACTTAGGCCTAAGAATTAAAAGCCTTAGGTTGTAAGATAATAACTAGGTAGAATTTACACAGACGATGGATGAATTTCAACATGTTCGCAATGGAGGCACGTTGTGGCACCATCGTGGACAGACACTAGATAAGCAAACTTGCGAAAATTGAAATTGCTAATCATTTTCTCTTAAGTCTTGGTTAGACCCATTTTCGACTCAAAATGACCCCCTTATCAAGAATATGAAGTCCGACTTTTGATATTACGCATGGATTTTGAGATATATGAAAATTATGCTTCTAGTAACTTTCGAGGCACATTTCCGGGCACTTTTTGGGGTTATTTCAATATCTCCCCATTGGGAACATTAGTCCCCGAATGTGAAAGAAACGTATATGGGAGACACAAACATGACCATTTTAGCCCACATAGAGATGTAACAATCCACATATATCATTTCAAAATTTTCATCATAAGTGTAAAATCATCATGAACATATCAATTTAAACTTGAACATATTCAATGACATGGGGATAAAATTAAGACTTGAGATCAAATGAAGGACTCAGATCAATACTTTAGCCTTCAGTGGAGTGAAAAGTTAAGGATATTGCTTTTGCATGTTCGCTTTGGCCTCCTAAGTAGCACTTTCAACTTGTTGATTCCTCCAAAGAACTTTAACAAGCCACCTCTTTGTTTCTCAACCTCTTCACTTGCCTATCAAAATCTAAACCAGAACCTCTTCACTTGCCTATCCAAAATCTAAACTAAAACCTCTTTATAAGTCAAATTATCCTCAACAACACCCACAACATCAAGAGGTACAATGGCATTAGGATCCCCCACACATTTCCTCAACATGGACATATGGAACATCGGATGCACCAATTCCATCTCACTAGGCATCCTCAACTCATAAGCTACCTTGCCAATCCTCCTCATAACATAATAAGGACCAACGTATCTTGGGAGCAACTTTTCCTTCTTACCAAACAGACCACACCCTCCATGGGTAAAACCTTTAAATAGACCTAATAACTAACATTAAATGCAAGGTCAGTTTTTCAAATATCAACATAGATTTGTGGCGACTTTGGGTCGTCTTCAACTTTTTCCTAATCATCCTAACCTTCTCAAGAGCTTCCATAAGTAGATCTGGTCCATCCAAAGCTACCTTACCAACCTCAAACCAACCAACTGGTGATCTACAATGTCTCCCATAAAGAGCCTCAAGAGGAGTCATACCAATGCAAGAATGATAACTATTGTTATAGGAAAAATCAATCAACGGAAGATGGTCATCCCAACTACCTTTAAGCTCCAATACAAATGCTCTAAGCATATCTTCAAGGGTTTGGATGGTCCTCTTAGCTTGGCCATCCGTTTGAGGGTGGAAGGTCGTAGAAAGCTTAACTCTACTACCAAGACCCCTTTGGAATGATCTTCAATAATGTGAAGTGAATTGTGCCCACGATCCAATATGATGAACAAAGAAACCCTATGCAATCTTGCAAAGTCATGAATACCAAATGTGGTCTTAACCGGTAGAAAGTGAGCTGATTTTGTCATCGTATTAACCACAACCCAAGAGGAATCAAAACAATTTTTAGTCTTGGGAAAACCAACCACAAAATTTATATTTATCTCTTCCCACTTCTAAGTAGGAACCTCAATGTCATGAGTTAGGCCACTTGGCCTTTGGTGTTCGGCTTTGAATTATTGACAAGTATGACAACCGAAAATAAATTTAGCAATGTCTCTTTTCATTCCTCCCCACTAATATACATGATAATCTCCAAATCCTTTATCTACATCATGAAATGATGCAGTCCCAGATGGGGACGTCAGTACGTGAAATGTACTGGCATGTAAAATAGCTAAGTGAAACCAAACGAGGTACAATAATATAGAAACAATACTCGACTAGAAATAATAACAATCAATATGTCAAATGTCTATCCAAAGCAAGAATAAAGAGTAGAAAAGTGACCCATCAACAAATCAACTCATCACTCAAATCAGACTCAACTCAGAGGGACACATCTCAAAGGAAACCAATTCAACTCATCTCATAACGTCTCATCTCATCTCATCTCATCTCAACTAAGAGTACTCAAGGTAGGAACTTTCTGGGAGTTTCTCTTATCTAATAACAATCATTTATGAGCCAGTGATTGTACAATAATCACGCTGATGTTACCACATAGATCTATTTCAGTTGACAATGAAATGGTTTACGGGGAACTCTCCGTCTAAGTTGTTAATTCGATGAGTCAATTCTCAATGTGATGCATCCGAGAAATGGGATGGAGATCTGCCCGAACATAGTCCAGTCCTATTATAGATGGAGGTGAATCAAGCAACTTTTATAGATAGATGGGATAGGAAGGAAGAAGCACAGATAGCATTTGCAGCTGCTTCTTTCCTATCGATATACAAGCAGTTGGGCGCGAAGCTTTCTTCGTGAAAAAGCTCATCCTTGTCAATATATGACTGTCTTTCATTCTACTTTTATTTTTTTTTTTTGGAATTCTATCATTTTCCAAATTTTTTCATTGTCTTTAGTACGATCTTGCTTCACACCTCTCGCCTACCGGAACACCAACCCAATCTTGAAAGATGAAGTGGGTTGGGGGAATGGAGAATAATAATATCTTCTTTACCACCAAAAATGCTAACATAAGACCCTTCTTCACTCATGCTTGTCATCTGCTCGTGAATACCATCCAGTCAAGTCTTTGTTCTTTTATTCAACAATATGGGGGCTAACCAGATTCCCTATGTTATATGCGAGGTCAATAAAATTCTCCAGAGAGTGAGTTTCTGATCATAATGACCATATCAAGTCTCTGTACATTTTGGTGGAATTGGGGTGAATAGAATAAGAAGAGTAATGGGCCTCATCAAGGATCCTTTCTATCAAACCATCAACACAAGTCACAAATAACCTACCTTGGTGCCTAAGGGCGCCATCTACCCCTTGGGAGAAAACCTCCACCTTGCCCTCTTTCAATAAGGCATTCAATTCTAACAATGATGGATCATGATTTTTTTTTTGCCATCACCTCATCCATCAAAGAAGAATTAGAGCTATCAACAACAACCACACCATTATTACCATCCTCTTCCAACCTAACTCCCAACCTAGTCAACCGATGCACCTCCCTAGCTATCTCTTTCTCACTACCATCAACATGAGCTAGGCTACCCATGGACACCCTACTCAAGGCATCCACCACCACATTTGCCTTACCCGAATGATAATTCACACTCATATCATCGTCTTTATGAAGTTCTAACCATCTCCCTTGTTTCAAGTTGAGATACTTTTGAGTGAAGACATATTAGAGGCTCTTATGATCGGCGAATGCATCTACATGCACCCCATAGAAGTAGTGATGCCAAATCTTTAATGCAAACACCAAGATGGCTAACTTTAGATCATGGGTAGAGTAGTTCCTTTCACGTACTTTGAGTTGTGTGGAAGCATAGGCTATGACCTTACCATTTTGCATTAACGCACAACCCAAAAAAACCTGGGAAGTATCACAATACACAACAAATCTCTCAAGCCATTCCGATGGTGACAATGTCTGAGCGGACAAAGCTTATCTTTCAGTGTTTGGAAGCTCCTCTCACATACATTGGTCCACAGAAACTTAACCTTCTTTTGAGTCAATTTTCTCATTGGAGAAGTAATAGAGGAGAACCCATTCACAAACCTCCGATAATAGCCTGCTAAACCCAAGAAACTCCTAATATCCGACGGGGTCAATGGTCTTGGCCAATTTCTAATCATGTGGGTTCTCTTTTGATCCACTTTAATACCATCCCCCTACACCACATGCCCTAGGAAAGCAACCTCCCTAACCAAAATTCACAGTTTTCATATTTTGTATACAATTTCCCCAGACCACACTTGTGAGATTTTACTGGGTATGTTGTTGTTTTTAAATTCTCCTCCATTAATATTTGCAATACAACCCTTAAATGAGCTCTATGCTCCTCCTTACCACGAGAATATATCAAAATGTCATCAAGGAAGACCACAACAAATGAATCAAGGTAGGGTTTGAAGACCCTATTCATAAGGTTCGTGAAAATGGCCAGGGCATTGGTCAACTGAAAAGCTATCACAACAAACTCATAATGCCCACATCTGGTCTGGAAAGCCATCTTGGGAATATCACACTCCCTCACCTTGACTTGATGATACCCGGACCAGAGAACAATCTTAGAGAAATGGCTCGCCCCTTGCAATTGGTCAAACAAATCATCAATCCTTGGAAGAGGATACCTATTCATGATGATGACCCTATTGAGTTATCGGTAGTCAATACATATACTAAGGGACCCATCCTACTTTTTCACAAACAACACCAAAGCACCCCAATTGATTGGCTAGGTCTAATAAATTCCTTCTCCAACAAGTTGTTCAATTGTTCCTTCATCTCCTTCAACTCCGCTAGGGACACATAGTAAGGGGAAATCGAAATGGGTTGAGTATCAGGGAGGTGTTCTATGCGAAAGTCTATTTCCCTTTCAGGAGGAACAACAGGAAGGTCATTTGGGAAGACATCAAGAAACTCATTTACAACCGGAACTGACTCTATGGGAAGGACTTTAGACTCCATATCCCTAACCCTCACAAGATGGTAACGACACCGCTTAGAGATCAACTTATGGGCTTTAATGCATGAGATGAATCTAGCCTTGACCAGCACATCTTGAATTTTCCACTCAAAGACGAGCTCATTTGGAAATTGGAATTTGTCCATACGAGTTCTACAATCAATAGAAGTTAAGTAGGTATGCAACCAATCCATCCTAAGAATGACATCAAAGTCAACCATGTCTAATTTAACATGATCACAAGGCAACAATTTATGCAAGATGCAAATAGGATAACTTCTATAAACATTTCTAGCAACAATAGATGCACCAATAGGAGTAGACAACTCGTGGTTAACATGGAACTTTTGGCCAACAAAGGGGTTAACAAAAGAAAGTGTGGCATCCGGATCAATCAATGCATACACATCAAAGTCAAAGATTTTTAACATACCGGTAATAATATTGAGGACTTCATCAACCCCTTACCTCCCATGCAAAGTATAGAACCGGTTGTGCCTTGGGGCACCATCTTGTCGGCCACCTTGCCCCAATGGGACCACATTAGTACCTTGTAGTCAAACCTCCTTGCCCTTGTTGCGATTTTGAAGGAACTTTATCGCCTTATGCCCTATTTCTCCACAACCATAACAAGCACTGGTATTCCTCAAACATGGGCCACTATTGCCCTTACCATACTTCAGGCACACATCAATAGGAGCCACACCCCTTACACCTTGGACCCTCTTGAGATCATTTGCGACCCTCTTATCAAATGCATGAGTAAGCCTTTGGCCTTGATGGAACCAGCTACTTCTTTAGAGCTTACCCTCAAAACTGGCCCTCTTGGCCTGATACCCCCTTCTTTTCCACAATTTCTCCTCTTCCATTTTCTCGGCATAGGTCATCAACCGTGACAAGTCCATGTTAGTAATCAACATGGTGGGCCGGTATTCTTCACTAACCAAGTCGGAGACTCCCATAAGAAATGTGTTCATTCTCAACCTTAGGTCAACAATCAAATGAGGAGAAAACTTTGAAAGTTGGGTGACCTTAAGGGCATACTCCCTCACTCATGGACCCTTGTCTCAAATTTATAAATTTTACCAACTTAGCTTCTCAAAGTTCAAGGGGGAAGATCCGATTAAGGAAGGCCACCTTGAACTCTTTCCAAAGTACCACATAGCCAACTCCTTTCTTATCCTTCCATTGGTTGTACCATATTTCTGCTATCCCTTGGAGTTGGTAGGCTGCTAACTCCGACTTATCCTCCGATCTCACACCCATGATGGATAAAATTTTGTAGACCTCATCAATGAACTCTTAGGGATCCTTAGTAACCTTTGACCTATGGAATTTTGGGGGATTCATTTTCGTGAAGTCTCTTACTCGAGAGCCCAGTGTAGGAGTATGAGGGGATTAGCCCCTTGGTTGGCTTGATTATCCACCACTTATGCAAGCAAGGCGAGAGCATCTCTAAGCTCTCCATTGATCGGTTGCTCCTCGGGCATACGAGCTCGTCTTCCCCTAGTATTAGGCATGATCTAGCATAACAAAGAACAATTGTTAGGGGGAAAGCTTACTTCAACTCTATAGCATGTCTTGGGACATAAAGAAGGGAAACATTTCCTAAAACGTCTAATAGCCTCCTACTCATAGTTGTGGTGGACAGCACAACCATGAATAAACTCTAATCAAGGCGGTGTGTTGGACTCCGAGGATCTAACAACCTAGTGCTCTCATACTACCTTTGTCATGACTTAAGCCTCGGGCCTAAACGTGACCGGTGAATGGGGAACCCAAAGGATCCCCAAACAAGCCTCATAGCATATCATTAGACATACTTGATCACAGAAGCAATTAGAATGATAATAAGAGATAAATCTAAATAAGGGGAAATTGGAACTAAGGATACACTTCCATATTACAAATATCAAGAGTCAATAGATTCAAGCTCATAGAATAGATACATTATATGTCAAACAATGCCTCTACTACATAGATAAGAGCGAGGGACAAGACAAAGTAAACGGGCTCACCCTCATAGTCAGTACATAAGTCAAAGAGAGAAAGTCTTAATACATAGCAATAGAGCATAAGTAATGTCCCCGGAATGGAGGACTCACCAACAAGCTTGATGGAAGTCATACTAGCCACATGGAGGAGGATGATCAATCCATACACCGATTCCTACATGGTGACATCATGTAGGCATAGAGTATGCGTTAGTATGTTTGAATGTATTAAGTGTGTAGGATGAAATGCAACAAATGATGGGCATCATAGATGAAATGCATAATCATAAGCAATCGATAGCACACTAACAATATGACATGTATGAATGAGCCTAGAAGTAAATCCATGCTTATATAGAACATAATACGAGTGTAAGAAGTAACCATTATAGTGCAAGCCAAGGCCTACCACCCCCTTGGATAGGCGCATGAGGTACGAACCCTTTCATAAGGCTATTGGAGTACAAACGCCACACCAAGGATGATGGAGAACAAACCCCCTACCGAGGTTAACAGAGTACAAACCTCCATTCAAGGTTGATGGGTACCAACCCCCAACAACGTTACCCGACACTACCACCACCCAAGCTAGGCGATCAAGGTACCAAACCCTCGATAGGTTACCCGAGCCTACACCCTTCCCTCCCCAAGCTAGGCTTGGTCATTCCCAACACTATATAGAGATAATATCATATAATATATATATATATATATGTATATATATATATACACACACACACATACGTATATATACATATATATATACCGCTTTCATCATCATACACATACATTCCTTTTCATCCTCATTCCATCATCATTTTATCATCATATAGTAATTCAACTCACAAGACATACATTGGACCTTTAATTCCTCAAGAATCCATAATCGTATATTTTATCAAAAACTTAGAGGGTGTGTAATGCTAGCGTAAAACCATGTAATTCAAGAGTGAACTTATGTTAGAAAAATTAGTGTGAAATAGTCAATAGATACTAGGTAATACCCTCTAACAATATGCATCAAGATCCTTTATAAATTATCACCATAGAACATAGATTTATGGCCCCAAACATAACAAAACAGTCACACTTTCATAAATCTCAGCATAGTGTGCAATGATTTTCATAATAAATAAGATCTATAAGTAAATCAACTTTAAATCATGCAATTTTTAAGAAAAGAAAGCTTGAGCATCATGGGTGAATGGAACCCTGAAGAAAAACATGCATACCTTAGCCTTGGAGATGAACTTGATGAAGATTGAAGATGGACTTGAAGTTTGAAGGAAATCCTTGGATCCGGAGAGAGTTTTGAGACTTGAGTTTCGGAGTAAAATATTTGTCTACGTATTTGAATAAGTATTGGGGGATGTTTAGAATGATATGAGGGTGAAAAATGGTTAAGTATAGGTATATTCCAATTTTGGGAACACATAGACCCAAGACATAAAAGCCTTGGACCGCAAGAAAATAACTGGGCAGAATTTACACAGGTCCGCGATGCAGACCTTGCGAAGGCTAAATTTAAACATTTCCACAATGCAGGCACGTCGTGGTACCATGGTAAATAGACACTAGACAAGAAAAATTGTGAAAATTGAAATTGCTAATCGTTTGCTCTTAAATCGGGCTTAGACCCATTTTCTACTCAAAATGACCCTCTGATAAAGAATATGAAGTCAGATTTTTGGCATCGTGCATGGATTTTGAGATATATGGAAAGCTCTACCTTTTCTTCAGAATTGACCCCTATGATAGATAGCACCTTGTACACCTCTTCTATTAACTCTTGGGGATCCTCATCCTACTTGGACCAATGGAACTCCGTTGGGTTCATTCTTGTGAAATCCCTCACCGTAGAAGCCAGAGTGGGAGCATGAGGGACTTGGACCCCTTGGTTGATTTGGTTGGTCATATCATGAGCCAATGTTATAATAGCATCTAGGAACTCATCTTGGACCACCCCTCCACATTGAGGAGGTTGAGGAACGGGAGGGGCCGGGTACTCCTCGAGTGTATGGGCTCTCCTTAGTCTCCCTTTTTGGATCAGCATTATCTAGAAGAGCAAAGTGCATTTGTTATGGGAAAAGCCCTACACTTACATCGAAAGCGTGATAAAGATCATGAAGAAGCGCAACATTTCCTAAAATGCCTCATAGCCTGCCATTCATAGTTATGGCGCACTTCGAAATGATGAATAAGACTCTAATTGATGCATTGTGTTGGATTCCAAGGAACATTTACAACCTAGAGCTCTGATACCATGTTTATCACGACCCAACCCTAGGGCCTAGACAAGACAAAAAGAATTGGACTTGAAGGACCCTAACAAGCCTCTTAGCATATCAATAACACATCTTTGATAGCGGAAGTAACGTAAACAACAATGATAGATATAATAAAAGGGAAGCGGGACTAAGCGAAATCTTGGTATTCATAAAATCACAAATAGTCAAGCTCATAGCATAAGTACATCATAATATCCAACAACACCTCTAACATGGAGTTGATCGGGGGCCAAGACACTTTCTGAGCTCAGCCTGATAGTAACAAGCATTCAACATAAAGAAGTCTCAAATAGCAAGAGCAACATAGATAGTGTCCTCGGACTTGAGGACTTACCAAATCTTATCTCCAAAGCACCGAACTAGCCACGTGGAGGATGATCACAAGGTGCTCCGATCCCTACAGAGTAATATCATGTAGGCATAGAGTATGCGTTAATACGTTTGAATGTACTAAGTATGTAGGATGTAATGCAATAGGACATAAGACAATATAGTCAAAATGCATAATCATAAGCAATGGGTAAGTATAATCTCAATATGACATGCATGATGAATTCTTGAAGTAAAACATGCTTGTAAATCATACAACTTGCATAGTATATAATACATGTGTGGGAAGAGATCTTAAAACACATAGACCAAGTATTTATAACATGGAATCCAAGGCATGACACTTCCTTGGTAAGGTTGATAAGCACGACACCCCCCGGACAGGTGTGGTCTACTTGCCAAGGTAAACCAAACATGATAATATGACTAGATTAATCCACTATTATAGCAACAATAATAATCACAATCATATGGTGGCACATAGTTTAGAGACTAAAGACTTTATTAAGGACCCCTTGAGTCAAGCCCCCATCTTAAGCCTCAATCGGTGCTAAGTCAAATCCCACAGAATACTTGAAATAATCATAACTTGTATAATCATAACTTGTATAACTTGTAAGAAACATGGAAACATGACATGAGTAGCTCTTGAAATATTCTTGCTTCTAGTAGTGAGACTAACTTGAACATGAGAGTAGATCATAATCATATATGAACCTTTGCTTTAACATAAATGTCTCACAAGAGGAAAAAATCTTGAAATAGGGATTAACTTGATACTTGTAAAATCATAGGTACTTTTCATGAATTCAATACATACTTGAAATCCCTTAATCATCACATAGTCACTTGACTTGTAAATCATGAAATAGATCATCATTAACTTGAGAATTCTTGACTTGACATTTTATCAAATACGTGGTGGGTTCATGATACTTGTTCGAAATCATGCAATTCAAGAGTGAAATAAGATGAGTAACTTAATGTAAATCAACCCACCAAAATGTATTAAAACACTCATGTAGGGTACCTTGAAATCCATTACAAAAGCTCATGATAAAGCATAGCTTCTATCACGCCCCAAGTCCCGTTAGGGCAGACTGACACTCATTGCTGATAATTCCGGGAGAACCAACCTGTATCTATGCGCTTTCTATACGTATTATTAGGGATTTCTACACTTGACATGCCTCTAAAAAATTAAATAGTAAAAACAAGCCAAAAGGAAGTGTATATGGCTAGGCCATTGTGGCCATGGTATTTAAAGTACGAGATAGGACCACACTTTAATTTACATAGTCTAAAAAGCCTTTAGATAAGAAAAAGTGACTAATAAGGGTCAGGACAGGCCTCGCCTCCGCTTACTGTATAATGTAAACATATTAAGCTCTAGATATGCAAATCTCTGAAGCAACTTGGAGCTTAGTAATAGCAGCTGGATATCCTGTACTCCTACTAGGGAGATCTCCTAGCACTTGTACCTGCAGCATGAAATGCAGGTCCCTCGTAAGAAACGTTAGTAGAAGATAATGTACTGAATATGTAACGCAGGACATGTTGTCCGTGAAGTAACAACTCACATGAAACCATGCAATTGGTGTAAAATTAGGGACCACCCTTGGCTATACTTTGGGATCATGTACTTTATGTTCTTTATATTACTTTACCTTTATTGTATAATCTATGCACAACATGTAACAAACGACCAAATGATCAGTGGTGAAACTGTATCGGGTTCGTCCCTGGCTAGGTTCTTCCTTAACCCCTCGGGCTTCTACCCATGATAGGATCGTCCCTGGCTAGGTGATTCTTCTACCCCTCAGGCTACCACCCATCAATAAACAATATACTTTACCTTTTAATTACCTTTGAGATTGTTCTTTTGGTGGTCACAATATTGGAGTTATAGAACTGTATATGTAGCATGTGGCATGTAGATAATCATACAAGACAATATGGAAATGAAAAAGAGTACGTTACACAAATAATGAAATATGTATGAAATGGAACAACTCATGAACTTCATTTAGTATTTCCAAGATTGTATGAAGATTTGAAGGTGAATATGTATAGAAGAATGTAAACATGTCAAAATGTGGAGACACGGTTAATAGTTGTGTCAGAGTTGACAAGTGCCTTTATGTGCTAATGAAGAATATAGAATTCATGCCAAGTAATACAAAATCAATTAGCCTTACATACCTTGTTGTATAACCTTGTTACTACCTCGAGATAACATTTCCTTTCTCCAAATACTTATCTATAAGATAGTAGATGATAAAAGTAGCATTAGCATCCAACAGATACATCTTGGGTGCCCAATCACATTATAAAACAACACACGGGCAGCAAGCAGGTATTTATAAAGCACTATAACCCCTTCCTTTGGATATTGAGCCACAATTTCTACAAGATCCTTTTTCATGCCTCCCCACTAAAATATTCCCTTCAGGTCATGGTACATCTTAGTTGATCCTAGGTGGATGGAATATCAAAAATGATGGACTTCTTTCATTATCCTCTTTCTTAATCTGTTAACATTAGGTACACATAATCTATTTTGGTAGTAAAGTGCTCCATTTTGGGTAACGTCAAAGCCCTTTATCGTACCCTGATTCACCTTCTCCTTAAGTTATCGTAGAATAGAATCCTTGAACTATTTTTCTTTCACCTCCATTACCTATGAAGACGCTATTGCATTATGCACTATAACCCCTTCTTTTGGAGTTTCAAGAAGGTGAACTCCCAAACTGGCTAGCTGATGTAGATCCTTATCCATTCGTGACTTACCATAGGGACGCACTAGGTCTTATGAAACCCTTATCCAATAAGTCTTTTAACTGCTCTTTTAATTTCTGCAATTCTGCTGGAGACATTCTATATGGAAGGATAGAAATAGGTTGAGTGCCTGGAAGTACGTTAATACAAAAATTATTTCTCATTTAGGAGGTAAGTCTGGAAGTTCTTCAGGGAGCACATCGACAAATTCATTCACTACTGGAACTAACTGAAGAGTTGGTGATTCTATGTCTATATCCCTCACTCTAACTAGATGGCATATATACCCCTTAGATATCATCTTTCTTTCCTTAAAATAAGAGACAAACTTACCCTTTGGCGCCCCAACATTGCCTTCCCATTCAAGAACTGCCTCATTTGGAAAGTAGAAGTACACTCTGTTAGTTTGGCAATCCATAATGGCATAACAAGAAGCTAACCAGTAGATACCCATTATAACATCAAATTCCACTATTTCTAACTCAATTAGGTCAGCCAATGTGTCACGATCACAAACAGTTACTACACAATCATAATAAACCCTTCTAGCCATAATAGATTCATCGGTTGGTGTAGACACTTCAAA
>JAABOM020000092.1:19652888-19688164 GCA_011800125.2 Solanum clarkiae | reverse complement strand
CACTTCCCCCCAGTACTTCTTCGGTCTACCTCTACCCCTCCGAGTGGCTCCCACCTCCAGCCTCTCACACCTCCTAATTGGAGCATCGAAACTCCTTCTCTGCACATGTCCGAACCACTACAGTCTCGCTTCCCTTGTCTTTTCGCCCACTGTCGCCACCTCCAGTTTCTCTAGAATCGCCTTGTTCCTAACCTTGTCACTCCTGGTGTGGCCGCACATCCATCTTAACATCCTCATCTCTGCGACATACATTTTCTGAACGTGTATATTTTTAATTGGCTAGCACTCCACCCCATATAGTAACGCTGGTCTAACCACTACTCTGTAGAACTGCCCTTTAAGTTTAGGTGGTATCTTTTTGTCACACAATACTCCAGAGGCCAGTCTCCATTTGGACCATGCTGCTCCAATGCAGTGTGTGACATCATTATCGATATTGCCACTACTCTGGATAATAGACCCCAGATACTTAAACTTATCCCTCAGGGGGATAGGTTGGGTGACAAGCCTCACCATAGAGTTATCTTCCTCCCTCTCTCTGCCGAATTTGTATTTCACGTATTCAGTTTTGGTCCTGCTCAATTTGAAGCCTTTGTACTCCAAGGCATGTCTCCAGGCTTCCAAACTTTCATTAACTTTAGTTCGAGACTCATCAATAAATACTATGTCATCAGCAAATAGCATACACCATGGTATCTCTTCCTGTAGATGTCGAGTCAGCTCGTCCAACACCAAACAAACAAGAAAGGGCTCAGCGCAGAACCTTGGTGGAGTCCCATCTCCACAGGGAAGTACTCAGAGTCTCCTCCCACCGTTTTGACCCGAGTTTTAGCTCCATCGTACATGTCCTTTATCGCCCTGATATACGCCCCAGGTACGCCTTTCGCTTTTAAACACCTCCATAGGACCTCCCTTGGGATTTTGTCATATGGCTTCTCAAGATCAATGAACACCATATGAAGGTCCTTCTTCCTTTCCTGATATTTTTCCACTAACCTCCGAACCAAATGAATTGCCTCCATCGTCGACCGCCGCAGCATGAATCCAAACTGATTCTCCGAGATAGATATAACTTTACGAACCCTCCGCTCTACAATTCTCTCCCAAACCTTCATAGTATGATTTAACAACTTGATACCCCTAAAATTATTGCAATTTTGAATATCTCCCTTATTCTTGTACAGTGGAACCATTGTACTTCTCCTCCATTCCTCTGGCATCTTGGTAGTCTCCCTTATAACATTGAACAGTCTAGTCAGCCACTCTATGCCATCCTTGCCCAAGTTCTTCCAAAAGTCCACTGGAATCTCATCGGGTCCGATCGCCCTCCCCCTCTTCATCCTACTCATAGTGAGTTTTACCTCCTCTACTTCGAACGGATCGCAGTCCCCCATATCGTCATGTTCTTCGAGGTGTGCCAAATTATCCAATTTGATAACTCTACCTCCTTGTTTGTTTAAGAGTGTATGAAAGTAGGTTTGCCACCTTAATTTAATGGAAGTGTCATCTACTAACACCTCGCCATTCTCATCCTTGATGCACTTCACTATGTCCAAGTCACGGGCTTTCCTTGCTCTTACTTTAGCAAGCCTATACAATCTTTTGTCCCCGCCTTTATCACTTTGATCTTCATAATGTCGCTCGAATGCTGCAGACTTGGCCTTCATCACCGCCAACTTGGCTTCTGATTTGGCCTTCTTATAGATTTGCTTAAGTTTTTGCTTTTCAGTGTCATCACTACACTTTAGCCACTCTAAGTAAGCGACCTCCTTAGCTTGTACCTTACCCTGAACTTCCGCATTCCACCACCAATCTCCTTTGCGACCACCAACAGGCCCTCTCGTAACTCCTAGGACATCGATACCTTTCTAATGTAGCCAGCAGTCGTGTCCCACATATTATTCGCAGTGCTGTCACTACCCCACGCCTCAAGGTTTCTCAATTTTTCATCCATCACGCAAGTAAGGGTAGGTGTCAGGCTTCCCCATCTAATCCTCGGTTGGGTAAACAAAACCTTCTTTTTCTTCTCTATCTTGATCTCCATATCCATCACTAGCAGCCTATGCTGGGTGCAGATATTTTCACTCGGAATAACCTTGCAATTTTTACAAAGACTCCTATCGCCCTTACGAAAAATAAGGTAGTCAATCTGAGTCTTAAAGGTCGTATTACAAAAGGTTACCAAGTGGTTTTCCCTCTTCGGGAAACACGAGTTCGTAATCACTAATTCAAAGGCTTTGGCAAAATCTAAAAGAGACGTCTCACTCTCATTCCTCACACCAAAACCAAAAAGTAATTTAAATTTATTATCCAGTATTTTAATTAAATTAGATATGAGATTTAATTAGGGATAAAATGGTAATCTAACTTTGCATTTTCGACCTTCTCACTTTTAACAATATATATGATATGATGATGATATGGTGATGTGATGATGTGATGATATGATGATCTATGATGATAATATGATATAGATATTTGAAGCGACCAAGGGCAATTTTTTCATCTTATAAATTTTTAAGCTTAGTTCAAAGTCTACATCGTGCATCAAGAGTATTGAACTTTCAGAAAAAAATCAATCAAATTTATGCAATCCCCAATGTATCCACCACTGATAAGTCAATAGGCCGAAAATCATTTTTCATACGTATTTACTAAGTATTGAAGAACATAGCAAATTACTAGCTTCATCACCAATGGAAAAGGAGGTTACGAAGTGAGATTCAGGTCCTCACCACCAAAATAAAAATTACCAGTTAACTAGGCTATTAAGATTCTCCTCATAATCACTCTATTTCTTTTCATTTTGAATTAGATCTTTTAAATTTTAGATTTGAGTTTTCGAGTTTGTTGGTTAATGGAATTGAGTATTGTTTCAATTGATCCTAAACATCACACAGGGTCCAAACTTAAAATTAAAGTGGTTCAGAGTAATTTTGAGCAAATGCGCAAGGAAGAAGGTGTCGTTCAATTTTTATATAAAATGCTTTGTAACCTTACCGAATAGTCATCACCTCTAAGATTATCAATCAGAACAGACGCCAAACTGCACCAAATCTTGTACACTTCTGACTTATGGATTTACTCTCTCTAAATCTGCACAGTATACCCTTTTACTTTTTCTTAACCAACTTCCTTCTTTTCGAAACAAAACCTCTTCTCCACTCTATTCTGTGACTTTATTTTGCCACAGATTACTGTCATTATCAATGTTTGTTTCTTGATGAGTTTAACACCAAAAAAAGGAGGTCAACGCATTTTGATAGTTTTAATGTACTTGTAAGTGATTTTTCCTATGCGAGGTTTATGTTTTAATGTATTTTCAGGGGATTCCTTAGTGAATTCTCTTGGTGCGCTACTGGTGAAACTAGGGGTGATAATTGAACTGCTTGGGTCAAATTTGGGCGGGACAAATGGGTCAAAACAACAAATAAATCAAGACCTAATCCAATTGAATTTTGCTTGAGTCAAAATGGATTGAGTAATAGATTAAAGAAAGGGTCAAGACCCAATAATACTCAACTTTTACTAAGTTTTACTTATTTTATTTTTCTTTAATAGTATTTTGTTTTAATATCTCATAAAATTATATTTTTCTTGACTATAGTTATATATAATATATCAACCTAAAAAAATATTAAAACATTTTGATAGGATTTCTTTCAAGACAATTTGAATTGCATATGAAGTCATTTTAATGGGTTGAAATGGATTGAGTTAATAAATTGACAGGTTATTAGCCTTATAACCTAGCCAAACTTAAAATGAGTTAATAAATGGGTAGCTTATTAACCTGCCTAAATTTAAGCATGAGGTGAAATAATATTCCTAGCCGCAAAGGGAAATTATAGTGTGATCCCTTGGTGGAACTAACTATCTGAATATGAAAAAGGTGGACTCTCCATAAAACCAAAGATGGGCGATGCATTGCTTCTCCTGAGTATAAAGCCTAATGCAACTCTAGATCTATCAAGATTGCATGGTGAGCAATTTGCATTGCATTACTCCACAAGGTTTTGGATGTTCACATTTGACCTGTTGTCAATTCAAGCAACCAGTCACAGGCTTCTAAATATCAGCCTTCATACCATTCAACCAATACAAACCATGCAAGTCCTGATATATCTTCGAAGCACCTGGACGGACGGAGCATCGCGAGCTATCAACCTCTTCATGTACTAGCCTCTTTACCTCACCCACAACGGGTATACACAATTTGTCATGTCAACGCAAAATGCTCTCGCCATCAATTTAGAACGATTTCAAACCTGCACTTGGCACTCGATCTCGTAATCTAGCAGGTTGGGGATCATCGTATTAGCAAGACTTGTGATGTTTCTCAACCTAGCTACTCAAAAGAAGCAGAGACGATCATTATCAGCATAATAACCTAATTGAGTGGTTGGAGTCGAATCCCACAGGAAATTGTAGTTCAAGATAGAAGTGGTTTGTTGAACTAAGTAATTGTAGGATCGGGAGGGGGGGGGAGGGTTTGCAATAATTGGAAGCAAGAGTCAAACTATACAATATCTAATTAACAATTTAATTAGCAAATAAGAAAAGATGTTGGAGATGTGCAAATATGAGAATCTATCTACCAGCTGCTCCTAAATATTTGACTAAACAAGTTGATAATGAGTTAGTAGGTTAGGTTGCTTGTAACTCATGTTCAGCTATAATACATGAGTGTTTCATATGATTCAACTATGATACCATATGCAGACCACCAAGGACACCCTTGACCTAAGAAGTCTTAGCAAAACCCATAATACCTTGGCCATTGAATCCATGATTGTGGACTTCAACTGAAACCCAAAAAGGTTTCCATTCATTACATTTATTCCACACTCTAATCTTTTTGGCTAAGGCAACAATCAGAGATCTAAAGTACTCCCAAGTTTGCAACCTTAAAATTACAGATCATACATAGGAATGGATATAAATTAACTCAAATCAACTGAAAATAAGTCGAACTATCAAAAATCCAATAAAAAATCAAGAACCCATATCAATAGCACACCCCTCACATGGGGGTCATAGACACACATGCTAGAAGTTAAAGATTTGATACAAAAGATAGTAGCTATAGTCATGGATAACAAGATTGAATAGAATATAGTTGATTATCACTAGCCAATCTACTACAGTTTTTCTTCCCAAAAGCTTGAAAACCATATTAACCCCTGTACTCTAGAGAAGGAAAGTTCTATATACTGCTACTTTTTTTGTAAAACTAAGAAAAATGATATGTAGAATGTCCTTTCAAATTTTCTTAAATAATACGTGTAAACACATGTGAGTTTGTGCTACGAATTTCATTTGGTAGTCAATGTCGACCATCACCGAGCACATTTGTTATGAATTTCCATTCGACGGTCCATGTCGACCATCACCCAGCACTCCAACGACCCACTGAGTGTGCACTTGACCATTTTCCTCTGCATCCTCTTAAGGCATGTTCCTCTGCAACAGTGGGTGGTGATCCTTCACTCTGCCGAGTTGGTTAGATGAATTGTCAAAGTTCCTATTTCATTTCCTTTTTGTCATGGTTTTGGATATCTGGGTACTACAACTTTAGGTGGTCTTTATGTATAGCAATGTCAATTCTGACCACTTTCCTGACTTGGGCTTGAACCTTGGATGCTGCAATGCTAGACGGTCTTTCGGAGAGTTCTGTGGATAGTTGAATATTTAGGCAATACCACTTTTCTCTGCCTTTTTTTCACTTTTGCTCCCTTTCCGTGATTTGTCAAGTATTTTTTATTTGTGCACTTTTAATTCCATTTCCTCACATAAGACACACATATTCACTAGATATTGGAAATAATAGAACACTAATGACAATACTTCTTTGCAAACTAGGCCTAAAATTAGTTCAAAATATGAGCTCATCAACACCCCCAACTTAAGCTTTTGCTTACTCTCAAGAAAATCAAACATCAATCAATCCAATTTCAGAGCTTGTAAACTGTCATGACCCAAGCCCAGGGCCTAGATGTGACACGATGAATGGAAACCCGAAGAGTCCCAAACAAGCCTCATGGCATATGAATCACACATTCTTGGTCGCGGAAGTAAAGTAAACAATAACAAGAAATATGTAAAATAGGAAGTGGGACTAACGGATGTCTTGAATATAAACAAAGCATAAGAGTCAAGCTCACAACACAATAACGTCATAATATCCAACATACACCTCTAAACTTGGAATGGAGCAGGGGCTAAGACACTTTCCGGGCTCATCCTCATAATGTCAAATGTTAACCATAAGAAGCCTTAGAAATAACAAAAGAAAAGTAGATAGTGTCCTCGAACTTGAGGACTCACTAAAGCTTGTCTTTGAAGTATTTCACAAACCACGTGGAGGATGATCAAGAAGATCTTCGGTCCCCACATGGTGATATCATGTAGGCATAAAATATGTATTAGTATGTTGAATATACTAGGTATGTAGGATGCAATGTAACAAGACATAAGCCGATGTAGTCAAAATGCATAATCATAGTCAATAGATAGCATAATCTCAATATGGCATGCATGATCAATGCTTGAAGCAAAACATGCTTGTAAATCATTCATCTTGCATAGGACATACCACTTGTGTGGGAAGAGACATCAACCGATAAAGAATAATACCAAGTGAACTACAACTTGGAATCCAGATGATTACCCCTTATCGGGAAAGAGGTGGTCTACTAGCCAAGGTAAACCATACTTAACCTTACGGGAGCCCGTTCCATTTTGGAAAAGTAATCCCCCTTACGGGAACCCATCCTATTTCGGGGTATATTTCATGATAAAGTGTACTAAATGGTTCCACTAGTATAGCATAGGTATAACATAATGCTATGTTGGCACATAGTTTGAGGAAAGGAGTATGGACCCTTGAAGATATCGAAGGGTATCGAAGCTCTCCATGATTAGTATGGACTACAACACTTATGCCTAGGAGATACGCACAGAATTTTCAATACCTATACTATAGCTAAAAAAATCATGCTCTCTCAATATATAATTTTTCTGGGTTGTATTAAACATCTTGCTAGCATAATAAAATGGGTGAAAGAATTTCCCAACTCGTTGGCCTAGCATTACCCAAAGGGCCACATCACTTGCATCACACATTACCTCGACTGGTTTTGACCGATATAGAGAGATTATCACTGGAGCTTTAGTCAATTTCTGTTTGAGATATTCAAATGATTTCAAGCACGCAATGTTGAAAGCAAAATGTGATTCTTTTTCTAACAACTTGCACATGGGGCTAGAGATTTTCGCAAAATCTTTTATGAACCTTCGATAAAAACGGGCACGCCCCAAGAAACTTCGCACACCTTGATAAAATTGGGGGAGGAAGTTTTGCAATGACCTCAACTTTGGCTTGATCAATCTGTAGTCCTTTCCCCGAAATCTTGTGACTTAACACATTTCCTTCTTTAACCATGAAATGACACTTCTCCCAGTTGAGCACCAAGATTGTTCCAACACATGTCTGTAGCACCTTTTCCAAATGACCAAAACATTGATCAAAACTATCCCCTACCACTAAGAAGTCATCCTTAAACACTTCCACGGAATCTTCAACCATGTCATCAAAAATGGACAACATACCCCTTTGAAATGTAGCTGGGGTACTACACAATCCAAATGACTTTCTTTTGAAAGTGAATGTACCGTAAGGGTAAGAAAAAGTGGTTTTATCTTGATCTTCATGACAATAGATACTCGATTATATCTGAAGTACATATCAAGCAAATAGTACCACCCTCTCCCAACTAATCTATCCAATGTTTGATCTATAAGGGGGTAATGGGAAGTGATCATTTTCTATCGAGGCATTAAACTTTCTATAATCCATAAAAATTCTCTATCTATTGACTGGCCTTGTTGAAATAAGCTTCCCCATTTCATTTGGAACCGTAGTCATACCCTCCTTTTTTAAGCACACATTGGACTGAACTTAGCAAATAGCTATCTGCAATTGGGTATGTCACGTCGGCATCTAAACATTTTATTATTTTCTTCTTGACCACCTCTTGCATCGGTGGCTTGAGCTGCCACTAATGCTTAATACTAGATTTGTAGCCTCTAAATAAATTTAATTTTGTTAGTGTAGATTCCCAAAGAGATTCCCACAATGTCATCGATCGTCCAAGTAATAGCTTTCACCTGTTTCTTAAGCACCTTGTCTAGAGCTTTAATTTGCTCTTCATATAGCCTGTTGAACCAATCACTAGCAATGTATCATTCTAATCCAAAAAGGCATATTGCAAATGCCTTGGTAACTCTTTCAGTTGGATTTTTTTTGGTGGTTCCTCAATAGATGGCTTCACTGGCTGCGTCTCATGGTTCTTCAAATCTATGTCAAGTTTGGTAAGATTTTCTTAAGTGACTCCCAGACCCTATCAATTCAACTACTACCACTTAACAATCATTCACATCTGCCTTCTCATAATTCAGCATAATTTCTGCTATTGAGTTGATTCTTAAGTAAGCTAAATCTCCAAGATCTATCACATCTTCATCCACCACATCAATAATGGGGTTTACCTAAACATCTTTATTCCTTCTAAGTGTTTTATCAATATTGAAAATTACCTCTTTGTCATTCACCTTAAATTTTAGGTCCCCATTCTTAACATACAAAGGCCCTACCTGTGGTAGAAAATGGTCGACCCAAAATAATAGGCATATCAATATCAATGTCACAATCTAGAACTACGAAATCAATAAGAAATATGAACTTATGTACTTTTACCAAGACATCATATAATATTCTGACCGATCTTTTGATTGACTGATCGACTATAAGTAACTTCATGGTCGTTGGGGCAAGGGTGTTCATACCAAGTTGTTCAAACACCATTAAAGACATCAAATTTATACTAGACCCCAAATCACATAGGGCTCTACCAAACTCACGTGTTTTAATAGTACATGATATTGTGAATGCACCAAGATCATCTCTCTTTGCAGTCACATGTCTTGTTAAAATAGATCTATATATGTGCAATATTTTTGTCATTTCACACTCTAGGGCTCTCTTTTTAGTCGCTAACTTCTTCATGAATTGTGCATATGCTAGCATTTTTGTGAGAGCCTCGACAAGGAATTGAAGATGGATAGAAATTTTTGAAACATAGTTTCGTCACCTCTCTTCTCCTACTTCTGGGGGAAAGTTGCAGCTCTCATGGACAACTTTTGAGGAGTAGCCACTTTTTCAACCAATTCTTCTTCAGCCCTTGCTAATCTACCCATATCATAAGTACCATATGTACTCTCCAGTTTAGAAAGAATGATATTTCTCTCATTCATTTTTTTCTCATCTTTTTTCCACACTCCTTAATTTCACTAAATAAAGGGGTTTTGGATCCCATGCTATATTCAAGAGTTATGTTACTTCTAGTAGTGATAGCCATGCATATCTAGTCATTGCTCCTCGTTTGGCTGTGCAGTTGGACCAAGGGTAATTCTAAACGAGAATCCAAGCTTTTGATTAAAGCTGTATGAGATGACACTATTTGGTTTAATTGGGAGAGTCCTAATTTCATCTCATTCAGCACAATATTTAAAGCTTCCACCTTGTTTAAAATCCGAGAAAGCATCTCATCAACCTGCGAGTTGTCTAACATGACATATTATTTGGTTGAAGTGAGTCCCTCTTGTCTTTCACCATGATAGTGCATGGATATGTCCATCCACATACAATCAGCCCAACCATTTCCAACTTTTCAACCTTGATTCCTGGGTAACTGTTGAAAGGTCAGCCAAGAACCCAATACTTGATTTCCAATGAAACACATCTCTTCTTCATGACCATTCTCACTTGGCTCACATTCATAAGACAAGATACTTGCATATTAAACAACATTAATTTGTTGTGCCTTAGTCACATGTTGTCTTATAACATTCAGCTAATTCATCATTTTTTTCTATGACCCCATCTCGATCTTTGTTTTTGCCTAACAATTCTCTAGATATTCCCCCTTCTGTAGAGGAAGCATACTCATCATAAGTGTACTACGCCTTGCTTATTTTGGTCACTTCATCCAGCAACTCCGCGGCCATTGCAAACATTTGCTTCATAAACCCTTCTCGTGAATACCTATCAACAACACTCTTGTTAACAACACTAAAAGTTACACAGAAGTATGGCAGCAGCAACTGATCAGGGATTCCATGGGTTGGGAACTGAAGTAAAAGTTTTTTAAATCACCGCAAAGCTTCATGTAATGGTTTATCATTGAAATGCCCAAAATATATGCCTCGAAAATGCTCATAATTATAATTTTCATATATCTTAAAATTCATGCATGATATTGAAAATCTAACTTTATATTCTTGATCAGGGAGCGAAATTGCGTGGGGAATGGGCATAAACTCGATTTTAGAAGACCTTAGCAAAAACTAATTTTTGCCATCGTTTCGCAAAACAATGAGCATCCACATTAGCTCCACGATGCAGACCTATCACAGAGCAGTATTATCGCATCCTTAATTTTTCCTGTTTCACCTAAGGCATTGGAGTATTGTCCCTATGCCCATTCATGCGTAAAAATACCTATACTTACCATTTTCAATTTTCTATCACTTAAGACACTCTCAAAACCCTCTCGAAGACTTAAGCTAATATTTTATCCAAATTTTAGTGTCTCAAGCTTAATTCCGAATCTCAAGAACTCTATTCAAGCTTTAAGTCTATATCAAAGAATACCCAAGTTTAAGGTATGTGTGTTTCATCCATTGAGTCCTTTCACCTATGGAGTCTAACCTTCCTTTTTATGAAAACTTCATGTTTTCAAGTTTTATTATCAATGGATATCTTCTATTATGGATTATGAGTATAAAATATGTTGGGATTTTGTGAAATATTGACTTATTATACATGACTATCTATTTCAAGCTTGTACTATGAATGTGTTTTGTCTATTGGGACTATGCATATTTTGAACTATGAAACTATGATCTATTATGAGATTTGATGATGGATTTTAAGGTATCATATATGAGGGTTTTAATATGTGTTGGTGGGTTGATTTACATTGAGTTTTGTCATATTATTTCACTCTTGAATTACATGATTTTGAACTAACATTGCACACCCACCAAGTGTTTGATAAAATGTCTTGACAAGGAGTCTTAGAATTGATGATCTATTGCATGATTTATGAGTCAAGTGACTTTATGATAATTTTTTGAGCTTTCGAAATGTATTGAACTCATGTAAATGTCTATGATGTTGTAAAAATTGCAGATTAAGCGCTTTTTTAAAGATTTTACCTCTAGTGGGCCTTTGATGTAAATGCAATGTTAATGTGTGATTATGAATATACTCTCATGTTTTCATGTTATCATGTTTGTCTGGCCTTGGTAAGTAGGCCACACCTTGTAGAGGGGGTGTCGTGCCTTGGTCACCTTGTCGAGGGTGTGTTATGCCTCTGTCACCTTGTCGAAGGGGTGTCATGCCTAGGTCATCTTATCGAAGGGTTGCCATGCGTCGGTCACCTTGTCGCCTTGTCGAGGGGTGTCATACCTCGGTCACCTTGTCGAGGGGGTGCCATGCCTCGATTATCTTGTCGAGGGGATGTTATGCCTCGAATTCCAAGTGGTAGCCCTCTATGTCTATATCAGTTAATGTCTCTTCCCATACATGTATAAAGTTCTATGTAAATTGAATGATTTATAAGTATGTTTTAGTTCAAGCATTGATCATGCATGCCATATTGAGATTATATTTATTCATTGCCTATGATTATGTATTTTTTCCATATAGGCTTAGGTCTTGTTGCATTCCATCCAGCATACTTAGTACATTAAAACATACTAACACATACTCTATCCCTACATGATATTACCACGTAGGAATCGGAGCACCTCTTGATCATCCTCCACGTGGCTAGTTCGGTGCTTTGGAGATACGCTCTGGTAAGTCCTCAAGTCTGAGGATGCTATCTATGTTACTTTTTCCCTTTTTGGTTATTTGTTTAAGTGGAGCTCTTGATACTATATGGGTGAGCTCGGAAAGAGTGTTGGCCTCCGCTCCAATCCATGTTTAGAGGTGTTGTTGGAACAATTGATGTAATTATGCTTTGAGCTTTGACTCCTTTATGTTTTATGATTATCAAAGTCTCTCCTTAGTCTCGATTCCCTTTTTATACCTCTTGTTATTGATATTTTGATTGCGCGACCAAGGATGTGTGATGGATATGCCAAGAGACTTGTCTGGGGTTCCTTCGGGTTCCCCATTCACTATGTCACATTTAGTCCCTAAGCTTGGGCCGTGACTAAGTTAGTATTAGAGCACTAGGTTGTTAATGGTCCTCATAATCAAACACACCGCATCGATTAGAGTCTTATTCATGGTTGGGAAGTGCACCACAACTATAAGTAAGAGGCTATGACATGTTTTAGGAAATATTTCCCTCCTTCATGATCTATGTCGTGTTATAGAAGTTAAGGTAAGGCTTTTTCCCGTAACAAATATTTTTTGCTATTCAAGATCATGTCGATTCCAAGAGGAAGAAGAGCCGGTGCACCCGTAGGACAATCGGCCTACCCCACTCCTCAAGCTCCTCAAGGTGGAAAGGCTACAGAAATTGAAATCCGGAATGCCATCACTATGTTGGACCATGCAATGACCGACTAATTGAATCAAGGGGACCAAGCTCCTAATGCACATACTCTGGCCTCAAGAGTGAGGGACTTTACTAGGATGAACCCCTCAAAGTTCCATGGGTCCAAAGCGGAGGAACATCCCCAAGAGTTCATGTATGAGGTATATAAGGTGCTATCTATTTTAGGTCTGAATTCAGAGGAGAAGGAGGAACTAGCGGCTTATCAACTAAAAGGTGTGGCTCAAATTTGGTTTGTGCAATGAAAGGTAGACAGGGGAAATCAAGATGCTATTCCTTAAGAAGAGTTCAAGGCGGCCTTCCTCAATCGGTTCTTCCCTATTTAGTTTAGAGAGGCTAAAATGATAGAATTTATGAATCTCAAGCAAGGGTCCATGAGTATGAGGGAGTATACCCTCAAATTCTACAAGCTCTCCAAGTATGCTCCTTGACTAGTTGTCGAGCCTAGATCAAGGATGAATAAGTTTGTGTTGGGAGTGTCCGACTTGGTAAATGAGGAGTGTCATACCAGCATGATAGTGGGTGATATGGACTTGTCCCAGCTCATGACATATGCCAAACAACTTGAAGAGGAGTGTGAATTCAAGAGAGCTCGATTTGATGATGGCTTCCAATCTTAAGAGTTCTCCAATGCTCCAAACAAGAGGTAGACTATTGATGGAGTGTCTAACCTAAGGTTTCAATATAGAAACGGTGGGAGGACTAACCCTAGCTATAAAAAGTGTAGGCGGAACCATGTTGGTCCTTGCTCAATGAAAACCAAGGCTTGCTATGGTTGTGGAGAAGAGGGTCACAAGCTAGTCGATTGTCTATATGCTCGAAAATGGGGTAAAGGTAGTCATGTTGATCAAAGTGCCCGAAAAGACCAATAAGAGAGTGCTCCATGAGATAATCGATTCTATGCTCTTCAAAGGAGTCAAGGAGGAGATGAGGTATCCGATGTTGTTATCGGTATTTTAAAGGATTTTGATTTTGATGTGCATACTTTGATAGATCTGGGAGCCAATATTTCTATCATTATTCCTTTTGTTGCTAGTAAGTTTCAAGTGTGTCCCGAGTTGCTATGTGAACTCTTATGTGTCTACCCAATTGGTGAGTCTATTGTTGCTATAAAAATCTATAGAGGTTTTCCTATGTCCTTATTACATAAAGTCTTGTCTTATAATTTTGTTGAACTTCGCATGGTGGGTTTGGAGGTCTTAGGTGGTTTGGTTACATGCATATCATGTTTTCAATGAGTGTAGAACCCATAAGGTTGTGACGTGATTGTTAAGGATAGACGACCTATTTGAACAACTACAACGGCTAGTCATTTTTTTAAGATTGATCTTCGGTTCGATTTTTCCACCAAGTGAGAGTAAGGGAGGGTGATATCCCTAGGTATCTTTTCAGACTAGGAGTGAGCATTTTGAGTTGTGGTGGAGTTATTTAGTTGACTAATGCACCAACTATGTTTATGGATCTCATGAATAGGGTCTTTAAACCCTACCTTCACATATTTGTGGTGGTCTTTAGTGATGAGGTATTGATTTATTTAGAGCTTGTGAACCATTTGAGGTAGCGTTGCAAATTTTGAGGGATGAGAGGTTGCTTGGTAAATATAAAAGTATGAATTTTGGGTATCAAAGAGGTGGTTAGAAAAGTACACCAGTTAGCTAGGTTGGGAATGAAGTTGGATGAAGTTGAGAATAACGGAGTAATGTTTTTGATGGTTTCAAATCTCCTTTGGTCGAAAAAGGGTCTAGTTAAAGCAAGACCTTGGTCCTGCCTTACTAGAGTTGAATGCTTTGGTGGAAGATGGTGAAGTGGAGTTTTCTCCCAAGGGGAAGATGATGTCCATAGGTACTAAGGTAGGCTATGTGTGCTTGTGTTGATGCTTGGGTTCCTTGAAATTCCCACCCATGAAGGGTGTGATTCGGTTTGGCAAGAAAGGAAAATTAAGCCTAAGGGTTGTGGGTCCTTATAGAGTGTTGAGGAGAATTGGTAAAGTTGCTTATGAATTGGAATTTCCTATGGGAATGGATAGGGTTCGACTAGTCTTTCATTTATTTAGATTGAGGAGATGTGTTGGTGACCCAAGTGCTATAGAACTCTTGGAGGTTGTGGGTGTTATGCAGGATGAGTTGACCTATGAGAAGGTCCCGGTGTAGATATTATATGGACATGTAAAAAGGTTAAGGAACAAAAGTGCAGCATCCATCAAGGTTCATTAGAGGAATCAATAAGTTGAAAGTGCCATTTGAGGAGATGGAGCAGGCATGAAGAAGTGATATCCATACATCTTTCATTCTATTAAAGCTTGAGGTAGAAAGCTAAGTACTTTCTGTGATTTCAAGTGCTAAGTTTCATCCCACATATCATGTTGCATGCATTCATGTTTATGTTGACAATTCTATAGTAATTTTGACAATCATGTTGAGATTTTTGAAATGACGTTTAAATGCATTTGTTGCATTCATGTCGAGCTGAAATCTTCATGTTTATTTCTCTTATGCATGTATCTTTGATAGTTGGGGACGAATATTATCAAGAGGGAAATATTGAAACGCCCCAAAAATGTGCCACGAAAATGCCCATAATCGTAATTTCTATACATCTCAAAATTCATGCGTGATATAAAAAATTCGACTTCATATTCTTGACCGTGGAAAAAATTGATTTAGAAATGGATATAACCCTATTTTAAAAGTACCGGTAGCGAAAAATGACTTTGGCCAACTTTTTGCAAAATAGTAGGCATCCACGTTGGCTCCGCCGACGCGGACCTGTTTCGGTGCAGTGTTACCACTTCCTTAATTTTTTTCTATTTCAGCGTAAGGCATTAGGCTCTTGGCGACATGCCCATTCACGTGTGAAAACACCTATACTTAGCCGTTTTTCAACTCTATATCACTCAAGACACTCTCAAGACCCTCTCCAAGACTTAACCAAATATTTCATGCAAATTCAAGTGTCTCAAGCTCAGTTACGAATCTCAAGAACTCCATTCCAGCTTAAGTTTCCTTCAAGTCTATATCAACGAATACCCAAGCTTAAGGTATGTGGGTTTCATCCATTGGGTCCTTTCACCCATTGAGTCGAACCTTTCTTTTTATGAAAATTGCATATTTCAAGTTGTATTATCTATTGTTACATTCTATAATGGATTCTGACTATAAATTATTTTGGGGTTTTGTGAAATGTTCATTTATTATGCATGACTATCTATTTCAAGCTTGAAATATGAATGTGTTTAGTCTATTGAGACTATGCATGTTTCAAGTTATGAAACTATAATCTATTATGAGATTTTATGATGGATTTTAAGGTATCTTACATGAGTGTTGTACTATGTGTTGGTGGGTTGATTTATATTGGGTTTTCTCATATTATTTCACTCTTGAATTGCATGATTTTGAACTAGCATTACACACCCACCAAGTGTTTGATAAAATATTTTGACAAGGATTCTTAAAGTTATTGATGATCTATTGCATGATTTATGAGTCAAGTAACTTTATGATGATTTTGTGCTTTCAAAATGTAGTGAACTCATGAAAATGTCTATGATATTTTAAATGCCATATTAAGCCCCTTTTTAAAGATTTTACTTCTTGTGGGCCTTTGATGTTAATGCAAGGTTAATGTGTGATCATATTGTACTCTCATGTTGTCATGTTATCATGTTTGGCTTGCCTTGGTAAGTAGGTCACACCTTGTTGGGTGTGCCATGCCTCGATCACTTTCTCGAGGGAGAGTCATGCCTTGGTCACCTTGTCAAAAGAGTGTCATGCCTCGATCACCTTATCGAGGATGTTCCATGCCTCGGTCACCTTGTCACTTTATTGAGGAGGTATCATGCCTCGATCACCTTATCGAGGGGTTTCATCCCTTGGTCTCCTTGTCGAGGTGGTGCCATGCCTCAGTCACCTTCTCGAGGAGGTTTCATGCCTCGGATTCCAAGTGGTATCCTGCTCAGTCTATGTTGGTTAAGGTCTCTTCCTGCACATGTATTATATTCTATGCAAATTGAATGATTTATAAGCATGTTTTAGTTCAAGCATTGATCATGCATGCCATATTGAGCTAATATATATTTATCGCCTATGATTATGCATTTTGTCCATATTGGCTTACATCTTGTTGCATTGCATCCTGTATACATATTATATTCGAACGTACTAATGCATACTCTGTGCCTATATGATATTAACATGTAGGGACTAGAGCACCTCTCAATCATCCTCCACGTGGCTAGTTCGGTGCTTTGGAAATACGCTTTGGTGAGTCCTCAAGTCCGAGGATGTTATCTATGTTACTCTTGCCCTTTTTGTTATTTCTTTATGTTGAGCTCTTGATACTATAAGTGTGAGCCCGAAAAGTGTCTTGGCCCCTGCTCCAATCCATGTTTAAAGGTGTTGTTGGAACAATTGATATACTTATGCTTTGAGCTTTGACTCCTTTATGTTTTATGATTATCAAAGACTCTCCTTAGTATCGATTCCCTTTTTTTGTATCTCTTGTTGCTATTTTGCTTGTGCGACCAAGGATGTGTGATGGATATGCTAAGAGGCTTATTTGGGGTTCCTTCGGGTTTCCTATTTGTTATGTCATGTCTAGTCCCTAGGGTTGGTTCATGACTATCATCTACCCTTCTAAAATTTTCTATGCTTCTCCTTAGCTTGATTATTCATGAAGGAGGGAAGAATCTCTCAAGAGCTTCATTCTGCAATTCTTTCCATGATGCAATTGAACCTCCGGGAAGCTCAACCAACAACTTCACGGCCTCTCCTGTTACTAATAAGGGAAAAGTTTTAGTCTAATTGCTTCTTGCGTGAAACCCCAATACTTGAACAGAGAGCAAACATCAATGAAGTTCCAAAGGTGTTCATGGGGATCCTCGCATGCTTGTCCACCAAATAATCCTCTAAGCTAAAGTAACTATAGCATTGTACCAGTGATTTGGAATTCAGCATTTGCTACTATCGAAGGCAACAAAATTGTGCTTACTTGGTCTTATTTGATATTTTGGAGACCATTTATATCTCCCATGATATCACCCTAAACGTATTTTTCATCTTTCATTTTAACACCTATTTTCAACAGAAAAAATAAAAAGAAAATAGTAAAATATTTCTAACTACAAGAACCAAGCTCAATAAATACTTCGATCGTGAACTCGTCGATTCCCCGACAACAGTGCTATTTTTAATTTTGCTCAAGCTAGCTACTCAAAGGAAGCAGGGGAGGTCATCATCAGCATAATAATCCAACTTACAGGTTGGGGTCAAATCCCACAAGGAATCATGTTTCACAAATTGAAGTGGTTTATTGGACTAAGCAATTATAAGTTCTGTGGGGTTTGGAATAATCAAAGTCAAGATTTAAGTACACAATATCTAATTAGCAAATTGATCAACAAATTAGGAAAGATGTTGGGGATATGCAAATATGGAAATCAATCTACTAGTTGGGTCTAAATATTTGACTAAGAATTGATAATGAGTGAATAGGCTAGGTTGTTTGCAACCCATGTTTAGTTATGACACACGAGTATTTCATATGATTCAATTACAATGTCATACATAGACCGTTGAGGACACGCTTGGCCTAAGAAGTCTCAGCAAAATCCCTAATACCTTGGCCATTGAATCCATAGTTATGGACTTCAATTGAAGCCCTAAAAGGTTTTCAGCCATTACATCCATTCCACACTCTAATCATTCCGGTTAAAGCAATAATAAGAGATCTAAATTAAACCACAAGTTTCCAACCTTGAAATTATAGATTAAACGTAGGGACGGATGTAAATTCACTCAAATCAACAAGTCAAAATAAGAAAGACCCAATAAATAAATCAAGAACCCATATCAATAACACACCCCCAACATAGGAGTATTGTAACAACCCTGAAAATTTACCCGAAAATATGCCTCGAAAGTGCTCAAATTGCAACTTCCATATACTTTAAAATCTGTGATCGATATCAAAAATCTGACTTCATATTCTATATCAGGGGGTCATTTTGAGTTGAAAATGGGTCTAACCCTGATTTAAGAGCAAATGATTAGCAATTTCAACTTTCATAATTTTGCTTATCCAGTGTCTGTCCACGGTGGCACCGCAATGCGCCTCCATTGTGGACATGTGTAAATTCAGCCTTCACTACAAGTCCGCGTCGCGAACCTGATACAGACCTATGTAAATCCTTCCCAATTATTTTTCTTGAGGTCTGAGGCTTTTAAGTCTTGGGCCTAAGTGTCCCCAAACGTGAATATACCTATACTTACCCATTTTTCACCCTAATATCATTCTAAACATTCCCCAATACTCACTCAAACACTTAGCCAATATTTAACCTTCTAAATTCAAATCCCAAAACCCTTTCCGGATCTTAAGGATTGCACTCAAACTTAAATTATCCATCTCCAATCTTCACCAAGTTTATCTCTAAAGCTAAGGTATGTGGCTTCTTTCATGGGTTCCTATCACCCACGACGCCTAAGCTTCCTTTTCTTAAAAATTGCAAGACTTAAAGTTGATTTACTCATAGGTCTTATCTATTATGAAATTCACTGCACACTATGTTGGGTTTATGAAATTATGACTATTTTACTATGTTTTGAGCTATGGATCTAAGACCTATTGTGAGGCTAGATGAAGTGTTTTGATGTATATTGTTTGAGGGTGTTACCAAGTATTTATTGAAGGTTTTACATTGGATTTTCTAGCATGATAACATTCTTAAATTACATGGTTTTGCACTAGCACTGCATACCCTCTAAGTGTTTAATAAAATATTGGTTGAGTATTCTTGAGGAATTGATGATCCAATGCATGTCTTATGAGTTGAATGACTATATGATGATGAAATGATGATGAAAGGAATGCATATATGTGTGTTAATTAAATTATGTAAAGTTCCTATGGTATTACAAGTGAGTTGTTGGGCTCTCATGCTGTTATGTTCTTGCGAATTATTTATGAGCTATTGGGTACTTATGCTAAGGTTTATGCTTTTGTCAATTGTGAAGCCTACTAGAAGGGGTTATGAACTATGTTATATGCTTTACCCTCTAGTGCAAGGTCATTTCCTACATTTAGGGGTTATGAACTATGTTGAACACCTTACCCTCATGTACGAATCAGTGCTACTCATTTACACATATCCACACGTAGGGATTATGAACTATGTTGTACTCTTTACACTCATACATGGTTTAAGGTTATGAAATATATACACATATATGGGTTATGACTCACATTACCTTACCCTCACGTGCTACTTACTTACTTAGTTCTATACGTAGGGGTTATGAACTATGATGTACTCCTTACCCTCGTTTATGGTTTTGGGTTATGCAATATACTAATACAAAGGAGTTATGAACTATGTAGTATGTATTACCCTGATATGCACACATGTAGGGGTTATGACCTATGTTACCTTCCTACCCTTATGTACTACCCATTACCACTAGAAGGGGTTATGACCTATGCTATATTCCTCACCCTCTAGTACTAGGTTTTTGGCTAGTCTAAGCACGTCACCTTATTATGTTAAACGAGCCATGTAAGTATCATTATTTTCAAGCATGTTTACTACAAATATTGTTCATGCATGCCATATTGCTATTATGCTATCTATTACTTATGATTATGCATTTTGATTATGTTTCTTATCTCTTGTTGCATTTCATCCCATATACTTAGTACATTCCATCATACTAATGCATATTGTATGACTACATGATGTCACCATGTAGGAACCAGAGGCTCTCTTGAGCATCTCCACCCACGTGGCTTCTACGGTTTCACTCATGCTTGTCGCTGAGTCAACCATTCCAAGGACATTACTTATGCTCTCTTTAAATGTATTAAAACTATCTCTCTTTCATGTATACTTTGGCTATGAGGGTGAGCCCGGTTGCTTATCTTTGCTCCCGCTAAGAATCTATGTTTAGAGGTGTTTTTGGACATGTTATGTATTTATTCTATGAGTCTTAACTCTCTTGTTTCTTGATGTTTATTATATGGAAGTTTACCCTTAGTCCCAATTCCCCTAGATTATTCTTAGCTTTTATTAACGTTTTATTGCTTCAGTGACCAAGGATGTGTAATGATATGCTATGAGGCTTGTTTGGAGTTCCTTCAGGTTCCCCATTCACCAGTCATGTATAGGCCCTAAGCTTGGGTCGTGACGAAGATAGTATCAGAGCACTAGGTTGTTAGATCCTCGGAGTCTAACACACCGCATTGATTAGAGTCTTATTCATGGTTGTGTTGTGTACCATAACTATGAGCAGGAGGCTATGAGATGTTTTAGGAATTATTTGCCTTCTTCATATTCTAAGTCGTGATATAGAGTTGAGGTAAGCTTTCGTCCCTTAATGATTGTTCTTTGCCATGCTAGTTAATCATTCCTAACACAAGATGAAGAATAGCCCACGCTCCCGAGGGACAATTGGCTAATGGAGAGTTTCAGGAGGCTCTCACTTTTCTTGTACAAGTTGTGTCCAACCATGTAAATCAAGGGGCCCAGGCCCCTTATGCTCCTACAACAGCTTCTCGGGTGAGAGACTTCATAAGGATTAGCCCACTGGAGTTCTATGGATCGAGGGTGGATGAAGACCCACAAGAGTTTATTGATGAGACATATAAGGTATTGGCTATTATGTGTGTTAGATCGGAAAATAAGGTAGAGTTGGCATCCTACCAACTCAAAGGATTAGCACAAACATGGTACAGTCAATGGAGTGAAGAGAAAGGAGTCAACAATGTGGATCTATGGGAACAATTCAAGGAAGCCTTTCTTAATCGGTTCTTTCCTCTTGAGCTTAGGGAAGCCAAATTGGTAGAATTCATGAATTGGAGACAAGGGTCAATGAGTGTAAGTTAGTATGCACTCAAGTTCAACCAACTCTCTAAGTATCCTTTTCATTTGATTGTTCACCCAAGGGCTAGGATGAACAATTTCGTGATGGGTGTCTCTGACTTAATAAATAAAGAATGCTAGTCCACTATGTTGTTTAATTATCTAGATTTGTCCCGCCTCATGATTTATGCCTAACAACCTGAGGGTGAAAAGGTTAGGAAGAAGAGGAGTGGAGAGTCCAAGGGGGCTCAGTTTGAGGATGACCGATTCCAACAAGGTATCGAGTTTCAAGGGTAAGGTCCTTCTAGTGCTCCAAATAACAGGCTTGCTATGGAAGGAATGGATAGATAAAGGTTCCAAGGAGGCAATAGTGGGATGAGTTTTCCAAAATGTCCACAATGTGAAAGGCATGATCATGGCAAATGCTTAAAGAATTCAAGAGCGTGTTACGATTTTGGGAAGGAAGGTCATAATCTTACTGATTTCTCTTATGTCTGGAGTAAAGGCAAGGAGGGTCGTCCTCTAGGTCAAGGTGGTCATGTGAATCAAGAGGCCAAAGTGGGTATATTGATCAAGGAGATGCTCCAAGACATAAGCTCTTCTATGCTCTTCAAAGGAGGCAAGGGTTGGATGAGGCGCCCGATATTGTTATCAGTATGTTGAAGTTTCCTTTTTGTTGCTAGAAAGGTCTATGGAAATTGTTTTGCAGTCATATTGCATTTAGATCTTGACTTATGGATTTGTTGGATTAGATGTGGTGAATTTTTTATGATTATAGTTGGAATTGATTGGTTACATGCATGTTTTGTCTCCGTTGATGGTAGGGCCCGTAGATTTAGATTCCAATTCCCTAATCACCCGTCTTTGAGTGGTAGTGAAGGGGTAAGTCCATCTCTTATTTTAGGGTGCAATTGATCTCTAAGGGATTGCATTTATCATCTTGTAAGAGTTAGGAGTGTTAAGCCTAAGTTACTTCAATTGAGTTATTTTCGGTGACCAATGAGCTATTGAATGTCCTTTCTGGTATACTGGAATTAAAAGTGGTGTCTCTTGGTTTGACTTACGCACCAATCATGTCTATAGTACTCATGAATAGGGTCTTTAATCCCTACCTTATTATGGTTGTGGTGGTCCTTCGTGATGTGTTGAATGTTTCTAGAACTGACGAAGAACTTATGAATCGTTTGAGGGTGATGTTGTGAATTTGGAGGAGGTGAGGTTGTTTGTTAATTATGGAAAGTGGGAACCTTGGGTGACAAGAAGGTGGTTGGAGGAGTTAACCGGTTGACTAGGTTGGGTGAGGTTGAGAGTGGTGGTGTAAGGTCTTTGATGGTTCCAAATCTTCTATGGTTGAAGAGGTCTAGTAAAATAAGGCTTTGATTTTTTGTCTTGATAGAGTTGGAGGTTTTGGTGAGGGATGGTTGAGCGAAGGTTGTCTCCTAAGGAGGAGATGGTGGTTCTTGGTACCCAAGTGGACTAGGTGTGGTTAAGGTTCACAAATGAGTTTTGGTCGTAAGTTTTTATAGAGTGTAGAGGAATATTGGTAAGGTTGCATATGAGTAGGAGTTTCCTATAGGTATGGTGATGTTTTTCCTGGTTTTTCATGCTTCTAGATTAAGGGGATAGGTTGACGACTCTAGTGCTGTAAAACTCCTTGAGATTGTGGGTGTTGTGGATGATAAGTTAACTTAGAAAGAGGTCTCAGTGGAGGCATTGGACAGAAGGGTGGAAGGAGTTGATTAATTATGATGTGGTGTTCATTAAGGCTCTTTGTAAGGTTCGTCTAGTGGAAAGTGTCTCTTCGGGAGCGGACATGGAGAAACAATATCCGTATGACTTTCATATCTATTCAAGCTTATGACGACATGTCAAGTCCTTTCATGATTCCAAGCCTTATGTTTCATCCCCTATGTCATTTACATGCATCCATGTTTATGTTAGCAAGTTCACGACGACTTTTGACACTTATGTTGATGTTCTGAAGATGGTGTTTTAAATGTATTTTGTTGCATTCTTGTTGGGGCTGATTTGTTCGGGATTAGTCTTTTCATATACATTTCTTTAACATTCGGAGATGAATGTTCCCAAGGGAGAGACATTGTAACAACCCCGAAAATTTGCCCGAAAATGTTCGTCAAAAGTGTTCGGAATTGTGATTTCCATATATCTCAAAATCCATGCGCGATATTGAAAATTCAACTTAATATTCTTGATCAAGGGGTCATTTTGACTGGAAAATAGTTCTAACCACAATTTAAGAGCAAACGATTAGCAATTTCAATTTTCGCAATTTTTCTTATCTAGTGTCTGCGTCGCGGACCAGACGCGGACCTGTGTAAATCCTAGCCAGTTATTTTTCTTGCGGTCCAAGGCTTTTAAGTCTTGGGCCTAAGTGTCCCCAAATATGAATATTCCTAAACTTAACCATTTTTCACCCTCATTTCATTCTAAACATTGCCCAATACTCACTCAAACACTTAGCCAATATTTCACCTCCTAAATTCAATCCCAAAACCCTTTCTGAATCTTAAGGATTGCACTCAAGCTTCAAGTCTCCATCTCCAAACTTAATCAAGTTCATCTCTAAAGCTAAGGTATGTAGGTTTCTTTCATCGGTTCCTTTCATCCATGATGTCCAAGCTTCCTTTTCTTAAAAGTTGCATTATTTAAAGTTGATTTACTTACAGGTATTATATATTATGAAATTCACTGCACACTATGTTGGGGTTTATGAAATTGTGACTGTTTTACTATGTTTTGAGCTATGGATCTAAGACCTATTGTGAGACTTGATGAAGGATTTTGATGTATATTATTTGAGGATGTTACCAACTATTGATTGATGGTTTTACATTGGATTTTCTATCATGATAACACTCTTGAATTGGATGGTTTTACGCTAGGAATACACATAATCTAAGTGTTTGATAAAATGCCTGATTTAGGATTCTTGTGGAATTGATGATCCAATATATGTCTTATGAGTTGAATGACTATATGATGATGAAATGATGATAAAAGTAATGTATGTATGTGTTTAACCTCCCTACCCTAATTTACTATCCAGTGCCTGCTAGAAGGGATTATGACCTATGCTATATTCCTTACCCTCTAGTACAAGGTTTTTGGATGGTCTAAGCATGTCACCTTATTATGTTATACGAGCTATGTAACTATTGTTATTTTCAAGCATTTTTTACTACAAGCATTTTTCATGCATGCCATATTGCTATTATGCTATATATTTCTCATGATTATGCATTTTGATTATGTTGACTATCTCTTGTTGCATTGCATCCCATATACTTAGTACATTCCTACGTACTAATGCATATTGAATGCCTACATGATGTCACCATGTAGGAACCGGAGCCCCGCTTGAGTATCTTCATCCACGTGGCTAGTACGATTTCACTCAAGCTTGTTGGTAATTCCTCTATTCCGAGGACGTTACTTATGATCTCTTGCTATGTATTATAACTATCTTTGTTTTATTTATACTTTGACTAAGAGGGGGAGCCCTGTTGCTTGTCTTGGCCCTTGCTAAGTATCTATGTTTAGAGGTGTTGTTGGACATGTTATGTATTTATACTATGAATGTTGACTCTCTCGTTTCTTGATGTTTATGATATGGAAGTTTACCCTTAGTCCCAATTCTACTTGATTATGCTTAGCTCTTATTGTCATTTTATTGCTTCCACAACCAAGGATGTATAATGATATGCTATGAAGCTTATTTGGGGTTCTTTCGGATTCCCCATTCGACGGTCACATCTAAGTCCTATTCTTGGGTCATGATAGGTTTTAGCCACACATGTTATAAATTAGAGATTTAATGCCAAACATAGCAGCTGAAGACATGGGTAAGAAGATTGAACAGAGAATAGTTGATTTTCACCAACAAATCTCCTCAAGTTTTGCTTCCCCAATGCTTGAAAACCCTATCAACCCTTTGTACTATAAGAGGGAAAGTCCTATGTACTTCTACTCTCTCTGTAAAACTAAGAAGAATGATATGTACAATGTCCTTTCTAATTTTCTTTAATAGTACGTGCAAAATCATGAGAGCTTGTGCTACAAATTGCTATTTGGAGGTCAAGGCCGACCACGCAGAGTACTCTAGCGATGTGCCAAATGTGCATTTAACCGCTTTCATTGGCAGCCTCTCAAGGCTTGTTCCTTTGCAACATCGGGTGGTGATCCTTCACTCCTCTAATGTGGTTCAATGAATCGGCGAAGTTCTTATCTCATTGACTTCTTGTCATGGTTTTGTGGCTTTGAGTATTACACCATTAGATAGTTTTTTGAGCCCATTGGCGGCACGCCAAATATGTTTGGTGATGACATTTTGACCATTTTCCTGACTTGGGCTTGAACCTTGAATGTTGCAATGCTAGGTAGTCTTTCTGAGTGTTTGGCAGATCGTCGAATATGTAGGCGATGCTGTTTTTCTCTGCCTTTTGACATTTTGATCCCTTTCAAAGATTTTTCAAGTATTATCCATTTGTTCACTTTTAATTCCATTTCCTGAAATGACACATGCATATTCGTTAGAGATTGAAAATAATAGCACATTAAGGATAATAATTCTTTGCAAACTAGCCTCAAAATGAGTCTGAAATATGGACTCATTAGTATATTAAGTATAAATAATTATTTTGAGGTAGAGTCTAGAGGAGTCTGAAAGAGTGGGAGGCATATTCTAAAAATGAAAGAGTTGATCGTTGAATGAAATTGAGTTTGATAAGAGTCCTATGAAAATAAATGAACAACTTTATTGAATTGAATTGATTGAGTATATGAGCATATTGAGTCTTTGGGAATAGTATTGTACACTAAAATGGGTAATAGTTAATAACAAATCAAATCCCATAAACTACGTCACAAACATAGGATAGAGGTTATGTCTTCTTATCCCAAAAGAGGACTTTGATTGACGTGGATCCAATGAGGTTAATCGTCCCTTATCCTAGCATGTTATTGGATGACTACAACAGTGACAGCGTTAAGCATTGTATCATCACTAGTTCATAAGTGATGGCTGTCAAGCAGAAAAACTCCATGATAGTACATGATACAATTTGACTTAGTTTTATATTATTGACTCTATTCTAAAGCATAGTTTTACTTTTAAACTTGCATTGTTGTATAAGTTGAGACCTTTGTGTTGAGTAGCTATTGAGTCTTCTTTTCATTATAGTTATTTTACATACTATACATTCCATATACTGATGTCATTTGGCACTATACCATTTTATGATGCATGTGTATCTGTTAGAGGTTCTCAACCGGCGCATCATTGAAGATCATCCGACTTGTAGCTTTATGAGTCCTCTTACCATCTAGAGGGACTAGTATTTTCTTCATATTTTAGCTCTTAGAGTAGTTTTTTAGAGGTAGTTATGGACTATCATTGACACTTTCTTCATAATTTGATAGAGGCTTCATAAAAAGCAATGAAGTAGAGTTGATATTTCTATTTCTGACACTTAATTCTTTTAATCTATTTTCTATGATAAAGAGTTGATTTTGATTGTTATTTTTAAAAATATTGTTTCAATGACTTCTTGACTTAGTCAGCCCATCAAAATGTCTCTTATATATTTAAACTGAGTCTTCACAAGTGGTTTGCTTGGAGATTAGCAATAGTTTCTAAGTGTCAGTCACACCTAGGGTACCCTCTCGAGGCATGACAAGTTTCTTTTCTTTTTTATTTTCTTAGACTTCGAATTTATGATTATTGAGACTAGCTAAAGACCCTTGTTCTAGGATTGTGGATATGAATGATTGTTCAATATTGATTTTATGGATGAGGTTAGTTATCATTTAAATTAATCTTATATTTTTGAATTAGCATTTTGATGCTTGATCTGCCCTTGAAATCAAGACAAAATAGCGAGATAGAACATGGAATATAAGGAGCATGATCTTTTCTTACATATCACAGAAATTGATTTGTATCTACTTATAGGGATAGATTTAGAATTGCACTTGGTTACAAAACAGGATGAAAACTAAAATTTCAACAGTTTATTCAATTTATCTTCAATGAATCATGTAATTAGATGGTCAAGTGGGACAGACTGTTGGGGGTTGGGAGATCATGATCATAATATCAACATGTAAATCACAAATTTGATAAACATTTAAAATCCATAGAAGAGATACGATGGACGAATTATTAATTCAGTTGCATCCATATATAATTGTCCTGACTATTGTAAGCTACTCCTAATAGTTAATTCTTGCAACTTTTAATATATAAATACCAATCACATTCTTTAGGATCTCATAAATAAATGGTTAGACTTAGTATGATTTAGTAAAATAATTAATTGACAGTCCCTATAGTTTCTACATCCAGGTTTGTAAAAGTGCCACTTTATTAGTTGCATAATCGCATTTCAAAACCTTGTGTGGTATGCTAGTAGAATAAGAGTCTTACTCTATAATATTAAACTTGGAAGTAGGTTTAATTTTCTTTTTAGAAACAAACATCAAGTACTCCCCTTGTTTAAAAAAACATGACTTCCTTTATTTTTTAGCTATTTAAAAAAGAATAATTTCTTTCCTTTTTTTAACAATATTTTAATTTTAGCTTTCCGCATGATATATTTAAGAACACAAGATTAAAAGACATTTTTGTACATTTAAAATAACTTTAGTTTAGAATAACAAAATTAATAAGTCTTCTTTACTTTTTTAAAACTCCATGGCAAGTCAAATTAGGTCATTCTTTTTGAAACGTCGGGAGTATAATGTAAATACTTCCTTAAGGCATAAGCGGTAAATACTTAAAAGTTTGTCAAATTTTGATTATTAAAATCCAAATATTTTACTAGTCAAATTCAAAATATTTTAGTCACGCCTTTTATTATTTTTGATTTTGGCCATATCATTTGATTTCTTGCCACACAACTTCCTACTCGGTGCTCTCATATCTCTTTCTCTCTCATCATATTTTTTGAATGTTTTTCTGCTAATCTCCACTGGTGATTTTTGTAAAAAATGAGGATCCGTTCTTATCATTCCTCTTCTTCAACTAAAGGTTTGCTCAAAAAGTTATTCCTTTTACTCATCTTTTATTTATTTTTTGGGGGTTTGTATTTGCGATTATATAACTTGTTTCTTTTGATGTAAAATTGTATTTGTGTTGCTTGAATTTTGTTTACTATGAGAGTAAAATGGAAATTTTTACGGTATGTTTGGTATAGAGGAATTTATAATTTTTTCATGTTTTTAGTCAAAAAATATTTTTTTCTAGAAAAAACAAGTACTAAAAATCATAAAAAATAACTTTCCTACCACGAATTCTTTTATCCAATCCATAGGTGGGAGATAACACTTACCACGTTCAAAGTAAACAAGGTATTTTGCTAAATCACCATATTGCTCTGCTTAAGCAACAAAGCAACTTCTAGAAATAGAAAAACGAAATTTCATTAAATAAGACTTGGGATTATCATAAGGGAAAATTATACTTCTTAACAGTAATGCTGCAACTTTGTCACCATCCTTAGAAATAAGTGGGCCTACTTAGTTAAAGAATTATCCTTTCATTTTTATTTTTTTGTGTGTGTAATGAAGTATGTTTCATATATATTTACATCCACTCTGTGTTATATATAAAGCTAAATGATGTGGGTGTACTTGAATCTGAATTGTGAAATTAAGAGAACAAAGTTACCAAATTAGGAGCTCATATATGGATGATATTATTGCTCTATCCTCAGGTTCTGATTATAGTGGAAGTTGTGGTGGAGGTATTTGTTATAACTTTATTTGTCATGCAAATATTAGTATGCCCTAAATTTGGCATTTTAATTGGTATAACTACAGTGACATTTTTATAGCATGTTGGGACTTTCTTTTCAATGATGCATGATGCTTATTGGCTACTCTAAGGTAGAAGTTCATACAAAGAAATATGGATGTGCATTATATAATTAATGCATGTGGTTAATTATTTGATTTAGGATTGGTAAAATTAAGCCCAACCCATCCAATTCGTCCAATCCATTGAAGTTTGGACAGGTTAATTACACGTCCAATTATTAGCTTAACCCATCAAAACCCAACCCATTTAAAATTGGGTCAGTATACAACCCGAATTGACTCGAGAGAAATCTTGTTAAAATATTTTCAAAACACTTTTTTTAATTTCATATGTTTTATATAGCCATAATAATCAAAAATATAATTTAATTAAGTACTAAAATATTGAAAAAGAACAAATAAATAAGTAACACTTAGTAAAAATTGGGTTGGGTTGGGTCTTGACCTACTCTATAACCCGTTACTCAACCCATTTTGACCCAAGCACTTTTGGATTAGGTTGGGTCTTAACCCGTTTGTTATTTTGACCCATAATAACTAGCTCAATTTTGACTCAATCCATCAAATTATCACCTCTAATGTGATTGTACTAAGTAGTTTAATTTTATGCAGATGAAGAAGATAATTTATTGAACGAAGCTCAAGCTAGTGGAGTTGTTGAAATTAATTTAAGTGCTGCAGTTTCTTGGCCCAATATAAAAAAAGGAAGGGATCCTATAGACCAAAGGAGAACAGAATATTGAATCAAATAATAAGCAGGTACAAGAAATTAATTTAATTGCTGAAGTTTTTTGGCCCAATATAAAAAAAAAAGAGAGGAGATCCTATGTACCAAAGGGGAACATAATATTATATCAAATAATAAGAAGGCACAAGAAGATTGTGTAATGAATGAAGAAGGATGGAAGGAAACCATGTATTGATGTGGCGGTACGGGAAGAAGAAAACAATAGGTGGATGGCTAAAAATAGTACACTTTATCTAGACTTCGATAGTCAGAATGAATTTATGACTGAAACTGCTGAGTTTCCATCTGATTTGATCATACCCTTGCTGAGTTACCAAAAAGAGTGGTTAGCTTGGGCATTGAAGCAAGAAGAATCTATTGTTAGAGGTGGTATTCTTGCAGATGATATGGGCATAGGGAAGACCATTCAAGCCATTGCTCTTTTACTTGCTAAGCGTGAATTGAGGAATTTTTATTTATTCTAGTTTGCTTTCACCTGCCTATTATACACTTCCAGCAGTGAAAGGAACCTTTGTTATATGTCCTGTAGTCATTGTAGTTCAATGGGTCAATGAGATTGACCAATTCACCACCGAAGGAAGCAACAAAGTTCTTGTTTATCATAGCTCCAACAGGACAGGAAATATTGACAAATTCATGGAATTCAATTTTTTTATCACTACCTACTCAGAGTGGAGACGGAGTATAGGAAGAATATCATGATTTTGCACTTTATGAAATGGAATTATATTATTTTGGATGAGGTAAGAATTGCATGAATAGACCCACATATTTTGTTTTATTTTCTATCCTTTATTTGGTCTTCTAAAATAATTTTTCTATCTTCATGAGGTAAGAGTGAGGTTGTGTACAAATGACTAGCCTTTCCACCATCATAAGGTAGGGGTAAGGCTATTATATATTTGTTTCTATTGGCTGAGCAGTCTGCTCAAACTTCACATTTTAGGTTTTATCTACACTTGTTGATTTCCCTAGTTATTGTGTGTGCTCATGATGCAAACCCTTCATCTACAGTTTTCTAATGGATTGCATTTCTGTGGAATAGGCTCATTGTGTGAAAGATATACGCAGCAATACTACAAGAGCTATTCTTTCACTAGAATCTTCTTATAAGTGGGCCTTAAGTGGTACTCCCCTCCAGAACTGTGTAGGAGAGTTGTACTCACTTGTACCTTTCTTGTGATTAATGTTCTTTCATGGATAACATAATTCATATCATTATTCTCTGAAATAAATACATCCTTAATTTTGGACAGGTCAAATTTTTTTTGCAAATTATTCACTATTCATACTGCTTCTGCACAGATTCTTACTGCAGATCTCTCGAATATAGGTACACTTAAAATTTGCTTTTTGATCCTTGCCCCTAACTTGGTTGGATCGATAAACATATAGCTGAAGATTTGTTTTATTTTTGCTCTATTATATTTGTTCATTTTTCACAAGATATTTTGTCGTTAATGTTAATCTTTCTTCCTTGACTATCATTCTGATTTCCACATTTTTGAAATCTCTTATTTGTTTTCTTTTGTGTTTATATTTATTTCAGCTCATTCGAGTACCCGCATTATCTTCACAAAGCTAATCGACACTTTTACTGGTGGGATAGAGTAAGTAATCAAATTGATATAATTATTTTAGTGCTTCTTGTTGTTTGTGATAAAAAATATTGTTGTTGACTTGGCGACGTTGATATATCTTTTATTTCTAGTATATCGCATTACCCATAAAATTTCAAAGGAATCATGGGATTGGTAAAGATGCGATGATTTTGTTGAAAAACAAAACTTTAAAAATCATAATGGTGAGACGTACTAAAAAGGGAAGCGTTGCTGATATTGAACCTTCTTTGAGGATTGTAAGTTTTTTCACTTGAACTTAGTGCTTGAGTTGATAATCATTTTTTCTCCATTTTACCCTGTTACTTACTTTCGCATTCAGGTTAACTTGCGCAAAGATTCTTTGGATGTTAAAGAAGAATACTACTACACATCACTATGCAATGAAAGCGAGTCACAATTTAATATGTAAGTAATCTATTTTAGTCTGTACTTATGCGACTAGACCCTTGCTTATGATAATATTCTTATAAGATTTATTTTAATGAGACACCTCAGGGTCTTTTTCTTGTGTGTTATTTTGTCTGATCTTTGAGTTGAACGGTTACATTATATATGTTTCAACTAATTGTTATGTGTTACGTCATCATGAAAATATATAGACGTTTCTTTCATGGATATCCTGGAAAACAATTATTTTATACCTTCTTTGGTGAAAAATTCTTAGTACTAGCTATTTCACCTTTTTGAAAAAATAATAACGAGAGCCGAAATAATCTGTTTATTATTAGTAGTTCTTATCAATATATTATTTCTTCTTGATGTATTTTGGTGCAGATATATTCAAGATGGTACAGTGATGAATAACTATGCTGATATTTTTTATATACTCACATGTATGCGACAGGTATGGATGTTGTGCTTTTAATACTAGCTTGTATTTGGTCTTAGTTGTAACAATGAAAGTATGGATCTAACGGATTTTTTCCTGAACAAGAAATATATCAATACTTCTACATTAATTTTGGTAAAAAACACTAAACCACACAAATAGAATCTTTAATATTGTCAATGGGTTAAATTTTTAAATATTGCAAAACTCGGAGAAAATAATTCTTTCATTAGTTTCTTGATTTTTTCTTTTGATATCCTCCGTTATGCTATTTTTCTGTAAACATTTTTACTATAAGTTTTTCCTTCGCCACTTAATTTTCCTTCAGTAATTTTTTTATCTTGCTCTTTCTTATCCTGGATCAATTTTGTACTTGCCCGCTCACACTTCATTTCAATATGATATTAATTTTTTTCTTAATATTTTTGTACGATTTAATTTTTTTGAATGTAATATTTATTGCTGCTCTCTCCATATGATAAAGACTAAACCCCAATGAGAACCTTCTACCAAGGAGTTCAACTGTCGATAAAATCCATGTTCATATGATTTCGAGATGAACTTAGTCCCTATACATAGGGATGACGATGGGGTGGGTGTGGGTGCGGGGCAGGTTGAGCTCAACCCACAATTTTTTTAAACTGCTCCACCCCGCCCCGCTGGTCACTTTTTTTTAATTTTCAACCCACCCCGCCCCACCTCGCTCCACATAGTCCCGCCCCACATAACCCGCCACACATAGTTCCAATACCTTATAAAATTTAAGTTGAAGTAGAAGTTGATGCAACGTTTGAATGCCACAATGGAGGTGTCGATTTTATATTTCATATTTTTATTTCCATGAATGAAGAAGTGCCACGCAATAACAAAAAAGTTAGAATTGCCTTCATTAGTGTCATGTTGCATTGCTTATTTGTTACTTTTAGCATATTTGGCTTTCCCCATGCCTCTCTTGAACAACCTTACTAAATTTAGGTCCTTAAAGAAAGAAATAATTCAAAATTCATTTAGCAAAGGATGTAATTTGATTGATTTTACTTTCGATTTGACAACAGGCAGTTGATTATCCTTACCCTGTTGAATGCTCAAGTACTGCTTTGGCTAGAAGTGGAAGAACAAACAAGGCTGGCTATGTTTAACAACCATGTGGTTTATGTCATGATCCAGTAAAAGATCCAGTTGTAAGTTCCCTTCTCCCCCTTCCCTAAGAAAAGAATAAAAAGTATGAAACAAAGGAATAAGCCTGTTTTTCACTAAATTAATTAATAATCTGTATATCATATGATCGATATTTTAAATCTTAATATGGCCATGGCTTTCCATATTTGCATCTACGATGTCTTTTAAAGAGCTATTTTGAATATATTGTCAAGCCTTCTTTAAGACCATCAGCATCTACAAATTCTTTTCCAGCACCATATGGAAGATATGGTTTTTTTTAACTAGGAATCCTTTTTAACACCTAACAGGACTTCCATGAGACTTGTGAACTTGACGATTTAAACTCCCGTACATCATTTCTCAGCAACCTAAGAAATAATGAATTCTGTACTATTGTTCTATCATTTGAAGTTTAAACCAACTCTTCTATAAAAACATGCACCTCTTTTGATTATTGTAAGTTACTTCTTACACACATGGCTTTTGCAAGTCGTGTCTGATAGATTTTTCAGCGAATGTGGGACAAGTTTCATGCCCTTGATGATCTAAATCAAACAGTGGATTTCACTACAAATGATCAGAAAATTAAAGTTGTTGTCAAAGGATTTAGGTCCTCGAGTATACTAAATAGAATATTGTCTTGACAATTTCCAGACAAGCACAAAAATAGAAGTTTTGGTATAAAATTACTTTTCAATCAATAACTATAACTATAACTATAACTATAACTATCATATATATATATATTTCCTTTATAGTTTGATTTATGATTTTATCTTTCTCCTCACAAAAGAGTGCAATGGGCTGCAATACTGCATCATTTGCAGGGTGATGACTTCTGGTTAAGTTATGCTGTGTGAAAAATGTGCGGTTCATGAGGTCTAAATGAAGTTTTGGTTACCATTTGAAAATGTTTCATCAAATAACACCCCTATTCTATTTTACACTTGGATTTTGATTTTTCTCCTTTACGCTGACACTCTTCATTCATTGTTTGGCATACTGATTACCCAATATTGATGTTTTGTGCAGGATGGTCTACGGCACTTCTAATGCCTTGGGCAAACTAATAGAGGAAGACTTGAAATTCTTGTTTGTAACCTAAGTTAGATTTTTTTTCCCTACACTTGGTCTAGCAAGAAAGATCAATTGATCTTTGTTTACTTTCTTTCTCGATGTTGTCCTACTGGTGTTAGTTTTGCAAACTAGAAAAGTCAATACTTTTCTTGTTTGTCTTGCATCAACCTTAACTCTATCTTCATCTGTGAGAATTTTGATTATTGTTCAAGCTACCTACAAAAGACACCTTAAATACACTCCCATTTCAAATTAATAAGCGTGTCATGTGTCTCTATTTATTGAGCTACTTACATCATTGTCCAATTTAGCCATTTTAATATTTTGCTAATTAGGTATGGAAACACATGCATTTCAAATTATATCTTAACTTACTCATTTTATGGATACACTGAATTTTAGATGCACAGTATTTACTAAAATATAATATTATTAGTCTTATGTCTATTTTAATTTTATCATGGTCAGGACGACCTTGTGTCAGTGATTTGATAATATCAATGAGTCTAAATATATA
>JAABOM020000092.1:19602346-19642171 GCA_011800125.2 Solanum clarkiae | reverse complement strand
AAGCAATACTCACATAGACATAAAATCGACGTCTAGTTCAAAGTAAAAACAGAATACAACTTCAAAAATGTGTTAACAATAACATTACGAGATTAAATAGTCACACAGCAACAGGCAACATGTCAGAGCACTACCCAATCAGAATAAGTGCGAACAGGAACTTCGATATATAGTTTCAAGATGCATATTCAGTTATAATAACATATAAGACTCGTAAATAATGGGATATTACCTTTATTGGGGCAGTAAAATGGGACTACGACGAGCTTGATGGAAGATTTTGACACCACAGTGAAGCTTGACTCGAATCCTTAACTCAGAAACCAGCTACTCCTGTTTAACCTTTGAATCGTTCAATAGTAGTGACGGCTATATGGAATATGCTTAGGGATTTTTCGATGATCACTGCCGCCTTTCCTAAGGTTTTCTTTGCTCCTCGTCCACCGCTGTTTTGGCTAGGTTTTTTCTCACTATCGATGGCTACTTCTTCCTCCCCTCTCCTCTGTTCATTTTTTGAACTAAATAGGAGGTTTGTTTTCCCGTTGCATGGGGAAAAGGGGAAGGAAATTCGGGAAATGGAGAAAGTTGGGAACGAGGTCTGGGAAAGGGGCAAAACAATTTGGGAAAAGAGGGAATACTCGCGTGAAGGGGAAAGGATTTTTAGGGAAATGGCGAAGGTGTGGGGAAGGGGAAAGGGTAGGCGGTGCACGCGTGAGGGAGTGGGGGCAGGTGAACGTTGGAGTTGGTGTGCGGCACCGCTAGGGTTTGGAATTTGGGAAGTGAAGGGAGAGATGGGCGGCTAGCTCTGTTAGGGTTTGGGAAAGGAAAATGGGAGAGAGAAGAAGAAGAGGGGTTGGGGATATAAGGGATATTGGGCGCGTGGGTGTCACGCGCCCGTTAATTTAATTTTAATAATTTTTTTTGAAAAATAAATGTTTAAAAATTATTTAAATAAAAATAAAAGTTCGATGATTAAATTGACACCGTGGAGGGTAAAAATTGGGTGTCAACATGATTTTATTCAACAATGAATTTCAATTTTGTTTAAAAATTAGAATACTAACAGATCATACTAATAAAAGAATAAACATGGAATAAATCAATAATAAAAGATGATATAAAAATTATATGGAATCACATTAAATAAAGGTATAAAATATAAATAATCTAAAGTAAAAATATTTTTTTGAAAAGAAACACAATTAGGAACAAATGCAGTAAGATTGGGGAAGAAGATTGAGAATGAAGAAGAGAATCGAAAGAGATTGGGAGGAAAGAATTTGGGGATTTTTCTTATTCCTCAAGTCTGAATGTATGAAGCACTGTAGAAGTGCTTATATATGCACTTTTCTGTACAGTATGAATGTATGTATGTATATACAATACAATATGTACTCTACTCTATGAAATTAATTCCCAATAACTAATTAACTCCCTAACTAACTAACATCAACCAATTAACTAACTCCAACTATACTAACAACATCAACTAATCTCAATACTCCCCCTCAAGCTGGACTCATTGAAGAGATTCAATAGTCCAAGCTTGCTTTGTAGGAACTCATGTTGTGTCCTGCTCAAGGCCTTGGTGAGAAGGTCTGCCTGCTGGTCTTTTGTGTGAACATAAATTGTCTTGATGAGCCCCTTTTGGATCTTCTCTCGAATGAAGTGACAATCGATCTCTATGTGTTTAGTGTGCTCATGAAAGACTGGATTAGCATCAATTTGTAGTGCAGATTTGCTGTCACAATGTATAAGTGCTGGTTCACTCACCTTCACCCCTAATTCCTTGAACAGATTTGTAACCCAAACAACTTCAGCTGTCAATGCAGCCAAGCTCCTATACTCTGCCTCTGTGGAGCTCCTGGAGACTGTGGGCTGCTTCTTGGACTTCCAAGAGATGAGAGAATCACCAAACTTTAGGACAAAACCAGTGACTGATCTTCTTGTACTTGGGAAGGCAGCCCAATCTGCATCACAGTAGCCGGTCAGTTGTGGATGCTGAGTAGAACTCATCAGTAATCCCTTTCCAGGTTCCAGTTTGATATATTTAATCACCTTCAAGGAAGCCTTCCAATGTGATAGCTTGAGTTTCTGCATGAATTGGCTTAGCAATTGGACTGCAAATGCTTTATCTGGTCCTGTGATATTGAGATAGAGTAGCTTTCCAACAAGTCTTTGGTACTTTGGAATGTCTTCAAATAAAGGCCTTGGATCAAACTCAGCATTAATGAGCCTTTGATTGTACTCCAATAGTATCATGCTAGGCTTAGAATTTCCTAACCCTGCTTCAGCTATCAGTTCAAGAGCATATTTCCTCTGGTTCATTATAATACCTGTATCAGATCTCAAGAACTCAATACCTAGAAAGTATCTGAGCTCACCCAAATCTTTGATCTTGAAGTGATGGTGTAACACCTGCTTGGTATCCTCTATCAATGTAGCATCATTTCCTGTGATCAGAAGATCATCCACATATACTAGAACTATCACCAGTCCATTACCCTTCTTCTTTGTGAATAAGGAGTAATCCAGGTGACTTTGGGAGTAGCCTGAACCCAACAGAGCTTCAATCAGCTTGGCATTCCATTGCCTTGATGCTTGCTTAAGTCCATATAGGGACTTTACCAGTATGCATACAAGGTTTCTGTCTTTCTCTGTACTGTAAAACCTCTTTGGCAGTTCCATATATACCTTCTCAAGCAAATCTCCTTGCAGGAAAGCATTAAAAACATCCATTTGGAAGATGTTCCAATGTTGACTAGCAGCTAGTGCTATGATGGACCTCACTATTGTCATCTTCACCATTAGAGAAAATGTTTCTTGATAGTCAATTCCCTCAGTCTGGTTGTATCCCTTTGCTACTAATCTGGCTTTGAATCTGTCTACCTCACCATTAGCTTTATATTTGATTTTGAATGCCCACTTGCATCCTACAATATTTTTTCTTTTAGGTAATTCCACTATCTCCCAGGTTCCATTGTCCTCCAAGGCTTATACCTCTTGCTGCATAGCATATATCCACCTGTTATCCTTGCTTTCTTCCTCAAAAGTCTTTAGCTCAACTTCTGTAGAAAACATAGATAGATAGACCTTGTACTTGGATGACAGATTATCATAAGAGACATAGTTACTCTAAGAATGTTGATGAGTTCCACTTGGAGTTACATAATCTTTCATCCAGATGGGAGGATGATGACTTCTGCTAGACCTCCTGCATGTAACTTCTGTACTTCTAGGTGTTGAATCAACTACGGTACTGGTAACTTCAGGCTGAGTAGTATCATATACAACTTCTGATTCTGGTAGAGTATCATCATCCAGGTGCATATCAGCTGTAGTGATAGGTGCAAATGATTCTGTGTCTTCATTACATACAGAAAAATCACCTGAGACTGCAATGGACTCAGTGGGAAATAGTGGTTCTTGTTTGCTGGATACCTGCCTGAAGGGAAAGAAATTTTCCCTGAAGATGACATCTCTATTAATGAGAAGCTTCCTTTTGGGACAAATTGTATATAAGATAATCTTTTTGAGTGACTGAGTACCCCATCAATACACAAGCCTCAGCCTTGGGAGAGAACTTATCCTGTTAACTACCTTGGCTGGGCTGCATAGCACAGACATCCTTTAGTCTTCAAGTGATCAATACTTGGCTTGTGTCCATAGAATTGCTCATATGGAGATTTCCCTTGCAGAAATGAAGTAGGCAGCCTGTTTATCAAGTAAACAGTAGACATAACACACTCTCCCCAAAATCTGATAGGAATATTGCCTTGGAACCTAATTGCTCTAGCTACCTCAAGTATGTGCCTGTGTTTCCTTTCAACACTCCATTTTGCTGTGGAGTATATGGGCAGCTGCTCTCATGAATAATACCAAAGGATTTCAGCATATCACAACATCCATTGTTTAAAAATTCAATGCCATTATCTGTTCTTATCTTCTTAACATGCCTGCTAAATTGAGTTTCTACTAAAAACAGAAAAGACTTCAACACTGAAAATGCATCACTTTTCAGTTTCAACAAATACAACCAACACATTCTTAAGTAATCATCAACTATGGCTAATAAAAATCTGAAGCCATTATGAGTAGTAGTTCTATAAGGTCCCCATACATCCACATGAATTAGATCAAAAACAGCTTGTGTTCTAGACAAACTCAAATGAAAGGGAAGCCTGGTCTGCTTAGCAAGTGGATAGACAGGATAGTTATTACATTCATTATTCCCACTAAAGTTGGTATCCATGAGTAGCTGCTGCAACACCTTTGTAGAAGGATGACCCAATCTCCTATGCCACAACAACCTGTCTACATCAGAATGTTGTGTCATCAATGCCTTTTGAGCTCCCCTACTCTCTTCACATTGCAGCCCAGCAGGAAGGTAGTATAGCCCTCCAATCTCTCTACCAATCCCCTTCACCTTTCCACTTGAGAGGTCCTGGAGTACAAAGAACTCACGGAAAAAATTAACTGAGCAATATAATTGCCTTGTTAATTTAGACACTGAATGTAAATTATGCTTGAATGCAGGTACCACCAATACATCTCTCAAGATATTTCCATCAGTTGTACTACAACAGCCAGTGTGTGATATTTGTACAGCCTCACCATTGGACAAATGTACTAACTTATTGACACAACTAGTTGCATGATCAAGTTTGCTCAGATTGTATGTCATATGACATGTGGCACCTAAATCAACTATCCAATACTCCTTTCCTTTCTCATCTTTAGTCTGTGTATTATTATCAATTGTAGACAAAGCATTTGGGATGATTATTATACCTACCATGTTGGCCATGTTGTTAAGTCCCTTGCCTGAGCTTGAACCTGCATCTTTCTTTTCCAACATATGCAAGATTCTGTTGTACTGGCTCTGAGTGAAAGTAGGTTGTGTGTAAGACTCAATGTCCTTTCCCTTCACCATAGGGGCAACAGGAGCAAATTCATCAAGTGGATCCATCTCATCCTTAGTAACAGTCACATGATTCACTGCATCAGCATTCTTCTGTACTCTGTTGTTTTGCTGCATCCTTGACCTCTTCTTGAATTTCCAATCATTTGGATAACCAACAAGCTTGTAGCATACATCCCTAGTATGTCCATGCATTTTACAGTGATCACAGATCACACTCCAAATTCTCCTCTGCCTATGATTGTTACTGAATTGGCTTGTGTTGTTGCCTCCTCCTGTATAATATGTTCCTTTTCCAGCACATCCAGCATATAGTGCTATCAATTCATTCATCTATTCACTTACTTTGATCCAGCAGTGACACACTGGCTCTCATAAAAACAACCATTGCATAAGCTCTACTTACATTGGGAAGGGGATCCATCATGAGGATTTTGCTACGAGCATGACTATATACTTCATTTAACGCCATCAGAAAAGCAAACAGTCGCAAATACTGAATATGATCTTCATACGCTCTAGATTTGTCACAATTGCAGGCAGGTGGAGGGATTAGAGCATCAAACTCATCCCACAACAGTCTCATCTTAGTGAAGTAGGCTCAAACCGTCATGTTACCTTGATTTAATGTGCAAATCTCTCGATGAAGCTGATAGCTCCTAGAACCATCAACCTTGTCAAATCTCTCTCTCAAATCAGCCCAAACCATTGCGGCATCTGAAGCATACACAATCCCACTCAACAATTCCTTGGACACTGTGTTCATAATCCAAACCAACACAAATGCATTACACTTCTCCCATTGTTTCTCCAACTCCGAGTTGTAGTCTGTCTTCTTGCATTTACCAAGAACAAACCCTAATTTGCTCTTCACATGCAATGTGATAATCATTGACCTGCTCCAGAGTGAATAATTCTCACCTCCTGTGAGTTGAACAGAGGTTAAGATGCTACATGGAGTGTCTGAGGGAAGAAGGTATAGAGGGTGATTGTGGTTCTTCAAGACATGGTCCAAAGTGTCAGCTGAAGCTTGAGCTGCAGCAGCGTTTGGAGTCGCTGTTGCTTCCATCGCCTTCGAGCTCCATTAATGGCTGCCTTTGTAACCTAGAAGGGCTTGATCGAGTTCGCAGCTCTGATACCATGAAGAGAAACACAATTAGTAACAAATGCAGTAAGATTGGGGAAGAAGATTGAGAATGAAGAAGAGAATCGAAAAAGATTGAGAGGAAAGAATTTGGGGATTTTTCTTATTCCTCAAGTCTGAATGTATGAAGAACTGTAGAAGTGCTTATATATGCATTTTTCTGTACAATGTGAATGTACATGTATGTATATACAATACAATATGTACTCTACTCTATGGGATTAATTCCCAATAACTAATTAACTCCCTAACTAACTAACTTCAACCAATTAACTAACTCCAACTATACTAACAACATCAACTAATCTCAATATTTTTAAAAAACTACTAAAATAATAAAAATTTTAAAATTTAAAATAATAGAAATAAAAAACATATTAAAAAATAAAAATAAAACAAAAGAAAGTAAAAAGTAAAAAACTTGTACTTACATCATGTATTACATCCCCCACAACAATTGGAGAATGCAATTATTCCTATCTATGAAACCCAATCACTTATTGATTAAGTAATTACATGGTCAACCAAATAAGTAAAGAGTGTAATTACATCTAATTATATCAAATTCAATTATGAAGATGAGTTTCTAGATTGCCCTAAATTGAACTTGTTACTTCAAATTTAATGTTTAGTAGAGATAAAAGTCCAAAAAGTTGCTCCGTTACTATTAGGGGATTCAATGGACAGTGAAATTCATTCATTCTTAATTAAAAGAAATTCAATTTAGTTTTTCAAAAACTTATCAAAAGCATCATGGACCAACGCATGATCTAAATTTAATCAAGCGGCACCAAGTTGTAAGAAAAACAAGAGACAATTGAAACCAAAAAAGAATTTAGAATCTCAAAACACATAATTTAATTTAATTTATTGATGATACAATATCTTTAAAAATTAATATTGAACTAAAATATTTAATTATATTATACTTACCATAAACACTCCTAAATCACAATTTGTGGTAGTGCACAAAAGATGATCTGATCTTTTGGATATTTTAGAAGTTCCTTTGAGCCAAAGGAAAGATAAAGTGGGACAATTGGTCAATGTGAAAACTGCCAAGAAATCCACCACAAATCAATCACCCAAAAACCCACGAAAAAACCACCAAAACTGGGCCCAAACACTCAGCCACCAAAAGACCCCTTAACCCATCGAAAAACCACCAATAAATCCACCACAAATCGCCCGAAACTCCATGAGCAGACGAGCTCAACAAATAGCAAATTCTTGAACTTTCTTCCTCATTCTCTTTTATCTTGCTACTTGTATCAGCCCATAAAATTGTCGAAATGTCCTTAAAATGTAATCATGCGCATAACATATCTTCCAAAGCTCCGATGGGAAATCCAACACCAAATTTGCGATCAGGTATGGAAAATTGATTGGGAAAATGGTCTCGACCCGATTTTAGAGCAATTGGGTCGAAAAATAATTTTTGCTAATTAACGTAAAAGCAGTGTCGATCCGCGCCCCTGGCGCAACGTGGAGGGATCGCGGAGTAATACTTTGTTTTTAAAATTTTTTCTTGATGAGAATTGAAAGTTTCGGAAATTCACGAAAAGTACTGGTCCGCACCCCAATGTATGAATTTTTTAAAATTTTTCTTTTAATTCGGGAAGGGCCTTTTGGTCATTTTCCATTCTATCCTAAGTCCTAAAACATATTTCTAAAGCTGTTTATTATTGATTGAGGGTTTCTAAACCCACTTTTCTTAAGTTTCTGCACAAGAATACTTTGAGAGGAGAGACAAAAAAGCTTTGAGGATTGAGTGTTTGAGTCTAAGTTCTTGATGAAGGGTTGGTAATTCGTCATTCCAGGTATGTAAATGTTACCCAGAACATGAGATTGTTCTCCTATTTGCACCCATGATTGAATTAGGTTGATAGTTCATAGGTGATGAGCCTTACATTACGAATTCTTGAATGTTATCTCGAAAACTACTATTATTCTACATTTATTTTGTAAGTTGATGGCCGTCATAAATTTAATTATTTGTTCAACTAATTAATTGAGCTTCTGTATAAACTATATATATTTAAATTGTTAAAGAATCTATGAATAAAGCTAGGGGTCGATGTCTAGAGCCTGGATTACGTATGTATGCATGATTGCTGTGGTCTGGTTCTTGATTGGAGTGAGTAATGATGATAATGCTGTAGGAATTGATAAAATGGTAGGTCCTTAGAGTCTTTTAAGAGGTTACACTTGAGTTCTAAAGAATGTCCATAATATTCCCGAGTTGAGAGATGATGAGATGAGGTGACGCCCTAGTCCAAAAGAGACTAAACGATGAGAAAACCTTGATATTGATGTTTATGAGAAAGTTGAGTCTTGGGAAGAGTATTGAACACCGAAAATAAGTAAGAGTGAGTCCCACTCGCAATCATTAACCATGTGGCTAGTGTAACAGAGGATTGGATCGTGAGAAATAGATGTTTTTTTAGTCCTAAAAGAGAACTTGACGTTATTATAAACCCCCCAGATATACGCCCTTTCACCCCAGCAAGGTACTAGGCGGATGCTGCAATGACATTGCTTCGTTGTACCATCATCACCTCATAGGTGATGGGCATAGGTCCTAGAAACTCCCAGATAGGTCCCTTGATGATAGTACTCTGATATTGATGTGATAATATGAGTCTTGATTGATGGTGATGTGATAGAGTTCTACTCCTTATCTTGAGTTAAAGTTCAGAAACTAGTGAGTTGAGGTCATACTATATTGTCTTGCCTTTACTGTTAACTTTAGCCAAAATTTTACATATTGTACATTCCACGTACTAACGCCCTTTTGGCACTTCATCAGTTTATGATGCAGATTCAGTAGATAGAAGACTTTAGTAGACTAATCATTGAGGTTCAAAGCTTCTTGATTTCAGATCGTGGTGAGTCCTCCCCTGCATTCGGAGGATGGTTATTTCTTTAGTTTTATTAAGTTATTTTTCTTTAATTGTGGTAGCCATGGCCTGTCATGGTACCTTCTTAGATAATAGTTGTAGAGGCTTCATAAACGTAGATGGATGGAGATTGATGTTGGGGGTTCCTTTCTCCCTAATTATTTTATTTTTAAACTAAGTTTGTTTCCTTAATCTTGCTTCATATGATGGATGTTGATGATGAGTCTGATAGCCCACTAACAGCTAGAATATTTCTTTAACATCTTCTGCAAATAAATTGATTGAATGAATGTAATGAGACTAGGTGGTTCACTTAGGGCCTAGCAATAGTCTCCGAGTGCCAGTTACGCCTAGGGTACCCTCCCGGGGTGTGACAAACTTGGTATTAGAGCCTAGGATTTGAGTGTCCTAGGGAGTCTATGAAGTTGTCTCTAGTAGAGTTTTGTTTATGGGTGTGTTGTGCACCACACTTCATAAGCAAGAAGCTATTGGACATTAGGAAGTGTTACCCTTCTTCTATGATTAAATTCGCGTGATGGATTTTAAATCTATGAAAAATCTCATCTTAATTCGTGCGTTCCACGTATGTAGAAAATACTGCCAAAGAGAATAGCTGCTCAGAGAGATGCCTTAGCCCCTGCTGCTGAGAATGCCCAAGAGGTCCCGGTTCAGACAGAGGCAAGGAGACAAAAATGGCCTGCTAGGACTGTTGAGGTCCCACAGGCACCCCCTGCACAACCCCAACTAGCTCCCAGCACTGAGGTAGAGTTTAGGGGAGTCATCACCATGCTGACTCAGTCGGTGGCCTCCCAAGGTAACTGAAGGGGTCCTCAAGCTCCTAGTTCTAGCTCAGAGGAGTCCTCAGCTGCAAGCCGACTCAGGGACTTCTTGAGGATGAACCCGTCTGTGTATACGCGGTCGAAGGTAGAGGAGGACCACATAATTTCATTGATGAGATGTATAAAGTCCTGAAACCTATGCATGCTACTGAGATTAAGGGAGTTGAGCTTGCCTCCTACAGTTGAAAGATGTTGCTAATGTTTGGTACAACCAATGGGAGGAGAGTAGGGGTGAGAATGCTGAGCCTATGAAGTAGGAGGAGTTTGAAGCTAGTTTCCTTGACCATTTTTTTCCTCAAGAGTTGAGGGAGGCAAAGATAGATAGGTTCATGAACTTGAAGCAAAGAGGAATGACAGTTAAGGAGTACATCCTTAAGTTTATTAAGCTGTCCAGGTATGCTTCAGAGGTGGTCTAAGACATGAGGGCCAAGATGAGGAAGTTTGTGTCTGGTTTGGGCAGGCATCTGCGGAAAGAGTACAAGGCAGCCTTGTTGATCCCTAACATGGACATCTCTAGGATTATGGTGTATGCCCAATAGATAGAGGAGGATAAGAGAAAAGATAGGGAGGAGCAAATGAACAAAAAGGAGAAATCAGCAGGGCATGAGCCTAGCCAGCAGAGGCAAAATAAGGGTGACAAGTCCTACTTTCAAGAAATATCATCTCATCATGCACCTTCTGTATCTAGTGTGCCCGTTTAGCCAAACAAGTATAACCAGAAGTCTTATGGATACTAGAATTTCAGGGCCTAGGGCACCCAATCTTAGGCCAGAGTGATTCAAGGCCCGAAGGGAAAGCCACACTGTGGCAATTGTGGGAAGCTCCATCTAGGTAGGTGTCATTCGGGCATGGATGCTTGCTTCCTATATGGGCAGATGAGTCAGTCCCAATATGAGTTCCCAAAGAGGAGACAAGGTGAAGAAAGCAATATAGCATAGTCCTCTGCAACACCCCCAGTTGGTAGTCATCAAAGGGGTAATACTACAGGTACATGAGGCGGGATGAACCGCCTGTGTGCTATGGGTAATCGACAGGATCAGAAGGCTCCACCAGATATTATTATGGGTATGCTTCGAGTCTTTACCTTTGATTGTTATGCATTGGTCAATCCGGGTGCCACTTTATCTTTTGTGACCCCTTATATGGCTAGTAAGTTTGAGATTCTTCCAGAGAGTTTGTTTGAAACTTTTGTTTCCATTCCTATTGGTGAGTCTATCTTAGCTGAGAGAGTTTACAGGGATTGTATAGTGTCCATTTATCATATAGACACCTTAGATGACTTGGTAGAATTTGAGATAGTTGACTTTGATATGATACTTAGCATGGATTGGCTTCACGCTTATTATGCTTCTATTGACTGTAGAACTTGAATTGTTAAGTTCCAATTCCCTAATGAGCCTATTCTAAAGTGGAAAGTGAGTTCTGCTGCACCTAAGGGCAAGTTTATCTCTTATCTTAGAGACAGAAAGTTGATCTCCAAAGGTTGTATTTATCATCCCGTGCGAGTTAAGTCTGATGATGTTGAGTCTTCTACTCTTGAGCCAGTCCCGATTGTGAATGAGTTTCCTGAGGTGCTTCCTGATGATTTACCTGGAGTCCCTCTTGATAGGAAAATTGACTTTGGGATTGATGTTCTTCTCGAGACCCAACCCATTTCAATTCAACCTTATAGAATGGAAATCGTAGAGTTGAAAAAATTGAAAGAAAAATTATAAGACTTGCTAGAGAAAGGTTTCATAAGCCCTAGTGTCTCTCCTAGGGGTGCTCCCGTCCTATTCGTGCATAAGAAAAATGGATCGCTCAGAATGTGAATAGACTACCAGCAACTAAATAAGGTCACGATAAAGAATAAGTATCCTCTCCCCAGGATAGATGATATATTTATTCTCCAAGATAGACCTCAGATCGTGTTACCATAGTTGAAGGTGAGGGAAAGCGATGTTCCAAAGACAACTTTAGGACACGGTATAACCATTTTGAGTTCTTGGTCATGTCTTTCGGGTCGACAAATGCATCAGCGGCTTTCATGGATTTGATGAACAGGGTATTCAAACCATATGTTGATATGTTCGTGATCGTGTATATTGATGATATTCTGGTGTATTCAAAGGATGAAGAAGAGCATGCTAATCATCTTAGAGTGGTCTTGCAAATGCTCAAAAAACATGAGTTGTATGCGAAATTCTCAAAGTGTGAGTTTTAGCTCAAGTCTATGGCTTTCCTAGGCCATTTTGTTTCAAGAGATTGTATTCGGGTGGATACGCAAACAATTAAAGCAGTGAAGAACTGCCATAGAGCAACTTCTCCGACAGAAATAAGCAGCTTCTTGGGTTTGGCAGGCTACTATCATAGATTTGTTGAGGGCTTCTCTTCCTTGTCAGCACTATTGACTAAGATAACTTAGAAGAAGACTAAGTTTCAGTGGTTTGAGGAATGTGAGAGGAGTTTACAAGAGTTGAAGATTAGATTAACTACAACACTATTTTTGACCTTGCTAGACAAGACGGGAGACTTCATGATATACTGTGATACATCCAGAGTTGGACTGGGTTGTGTGTTGATGCAGAGAGGGAAGGTGATAGCTTATGCTTCCAGACAACTTAAGATCCATGAGAAGAATTATCAGACTCATGATCTCGAGTTGGCAGCGGTGGTATTCACACTTGAGATTTGGTGTCACTATTTATATAAAGTGCATGTGGATGTGTTCACTGGCCATAAGAGTTTGAAATACGTATTCAGTTAGAAGGAGCTCAACTTGCGGCAAAGGAGATGGTTGGAGTTGCTCAAGGATTATGATATGGGCATTCTCTACCATCCAGGTAAGACTAATATTGTTGCTGATGCTCTTAGCAGGTTGTCTACGGGTAGCACTGCCCATATAGAGGAAGGGAAGAGAGAATTGGCTAAGGAAGTTCATAGATTGGCTCGACTGAGAGTGCAACTTGAAGAGAATAATGAAGGCGGGGTCAATATACAAAATGGTTCTGCTTCGTCCTTAGTGTCAAAAGTGAAGGAAAAGCAAGACCAAGACCCTCTCTTATTCCAATTGGAAGAAGCGGTTCACAAGCAGAAGGTGATGGTTTTCTCCACAGGGGGAGATGGGGTATTGAGATACCAGGGTAGATTATGTGTGCCTAACATTGATGGTGTTCGAGAGAGGATCATGGCTGAAGCTTATAGCTCTAAATATTCCATCCATCCTGGTTCCACCAAGAGGTACCACGACTTGAGTGAAGTCTATTGATGGAATAGAATGAAGAAGGACATTGCGGAATTTGTCTCTAAGTGTCCCAATTGTCAACAGGTTAAGGTTTAACATTAGAGAGCATGCAGGTTGGCTCATAACTTTGAAATTCCCGAGTAGAAGTGGGAGATGATCAACATGGATTTCATCACTGGCTTACCAAGATCCCAAAAGTAACATGATTTGATATGGGTAATTGTTGATAAGATGACCAAATCAACCCACTTTTTGGCAGTCAAGACGACTAATATGGTTGAGGAGTATGCCCGACTATACATTCGAGAGATTGTGAGACTGCATAGGGTTCCCTTGTCCATCATCTCAGACAAAGAAGCTCAATTCACCTCTCAATTTTGGAGATCTTTTCAGAAGGGATTGGGTATGAAGGTAAATCTAATGTAACTTTTCACCCTCAGACAGATGGACAGGCAGAGCACACCATTCAGACTTTGGAGGATATGTTGAGAGCTTGCGCCATCGACTTCAAGGGAAATTGGGATGATCATTTGCCGTTGATTGAATTTGCTTATAACAATAGCTACCATGCCAACATTCATATGGCCCCTTATGAGGCATCGTACGAGAGGAGATGTAGATCACTAATTAACTGGTTTGAGGTTGGTGAAGCGGAGTTAATTGGGCCTGATCTTGTCCACCAATCCATGGAGAAGGTGAAAGTCATCAGGGAGAGGTTGAAGACAGCACATCATCGTCAAAAGTCATATACGAATATAAGGATAAGGGATTTGGAGTTTGAGGTGGATGATTGGGTGTACGTGAAGGTGTCACCCATGAAGGGTGTCATGAGGTTTGGCAAGAAGGGAAAGTTGATTCCACGCTATATTGGATTGTACCAGATTGTGAGGTTGGGAAGGTTGCTTTTGAGCTAGACTTGCCTTCCAAGTTAGATGGAGTTCATCCGATATTTCATATTTCAATGCTGAAGAAGTGTTTGGGAGATCCTACCTTAGCAATTCCTATTGAGAGTACGGGAGTAAAGGATACCTTCTCCTATAAGGAAATTCCAGTCCAAATCCTTGATCAATGGGTTCGTAAGTGGAGGAATGAAGAGATATCCTCCGTTAAACTTCTATGGAAGAATCAATTCGTTGAGAAAGCTATGGGAAGTTGAGGAAACGATGAAACTCAAATACCCGCGCCTATTCGTGCCGAATGAAGATGATGTTGAAGGTAATATCCCTATTCTTAATGCTATCGTAGTTCCTTTCTTGAGTTGATGTACTAATTATATTCTTGAGTCTAAGATAGAGATGTAGAAGGTGATGGATAGTTGAGAGTTCTAGAGTTCTCGAGTGAGGGGTGTTGAGTTTTGAGTCTACCTGTGCTTTATTCTACCTTTACTCATCATTCGAGGATGAATGATCCCAAGGGGAAGATAATGTAACACCTTGTAAAATTATCGAAATGCCCCTAAAACGTAATCGTGCACATAACTCATCTTTTAAAGCTCTGATGGAAAATTCGAAACCGAATTTGCGATCAGTGCAGAAAATCGATTGAGAAAATAGTTTTGACCCGATTTTAGAGCAATCGGGTCGAGAAATAATTTTTGCTAATTAATGCAACACATGCCCTTGGCGCGACGCGGAGAGGGCGGAGTAACACTTTGTTTTTTTAATTTTTTTCAACGGAAATTAAAAGTTTTGAAAATTTGCAAAAAGCACTGGTCCGCGCCCCTGACACGTCGTGGACTAATTTATGAATTTTTAAAATTTTTTCTTTTAATTAGGGTAGGGTATTTTGGTCATTCCACATCCTATCCTAAGTTCTAAAACGTATTTCTAAAGCCATTTATTATCGATTGAGGGTTTCTAAACCCACTTTTCTTAAGTTTCTACGCAAGAATACTTTGAGAGGGGAGATAGGAAAACTCTGAGGATTGAGGGTTTGAGTCCATGTTCTTGAAGAAGAGTTGGTAATTCATCATCCCTGGTATGTAAAAGCTAACCAGAACACGAGATTGTTCTCCCATGTGCCCCCATGATTGAATTAGGTTGATAGATGATAGGTGATGGGTCTTATATTACGAATTCTTGAATGCTATCTCGAAAACTACTACTATTCTACATGTATTTTCGTAAGTTGATGGCCATCATAAATTTAATTATTTGTTCAACTGATTAATTGAGCTACTGTATAAACCATATATATTTAAATTGTTAAAAAATCCATGAATGCAGCTAGGGGTCGATATCTAGAGCCTGGATTACGTATGTATGCATGATTGTTGTGGTCTGGGTCTTGATTGGAGTGAGTACTGATGATAATGTTGCTGGAATTGTTGGAGTGTGAGGTCCTTAGAGTCTTTTAAGAGGTCACACTTGAGTTATAAAGAATGTCCATAATATTTCTGAGTTGAGAGATGTTGAGATGAGGTGACGCCCTTGTCCAAAAGACACTAAATGATGAGAAAAACTTGTTGATGTTTATGAGCAAGTTGAGTCCTGGGAGGAGTATTGAGCACCGAAAATGAGTAAGAGTGAGTCGCACTCAAACGCATTAACTACGTGGCCATCGTAGCAGAGGATTAGACCTTGAGAAACGGATGTTTCCTTAGTCCCAAAAGAGAACTTGATATTATTATAAACCCCCCAGATGTACGCCCTTTCACCCTGGCAATGTACTGGGCAGATGCCTCAACGACATCATTTCATTGTACCATCACCAATTTATAGGTGATGAGTGTAGGTCCTATAAACTCCCAGATAGGTCCCCTGATGATAGTACTCTGATGTTGATGTGATAGTATGAGTCTTGATTGATGGTGATGTGATAGAGTTCTACTCCTTATCTTGAGTTGAGGTTGAGAAACTGATGAGTTGAGGTCATACTATATTGTCTTGCCTTTACTGTTTACTTTAACCCATTTTACATACAGTACATTCCACGTACTAACGCTCCTTTGGTACTGCATCATTCTATGATGCAGATTCAGTAGACAAAGGACTTCAGCAGACTAATCATTGAGGTTCAGAGCTTCTTGATTTTAGATCGTGGTGAGTCCTTCCCTGCATTTGGAGGATGGTTATTTCTTTAGTTTTATTGAGTTATTTTTCTTTGATTGTGGTAGCCATGACCTATCATGGTACCTTCTTAGACAATAGTTATAGAGGCTTCATAGACGTAGACAGATGATGATTGATGTTCGGGGTTCCTTTCTCCCCTATTATTCTACTTTTAAACTAAGTTTGTTTCCTTAATCTTGCTTTATATGATGGATGTTGATGATGGGTCTGATAGCCCACTGACAACTAGAATATTTCTTTAACATCTTCCGCAAATAAATTAATTGAATGAATGCTATGAGACTAGGTGATTTGTTTGGAGGCTAACAATAGTCTCCGAGTGCCAGTTACGCCTAGGGTACCCTCCCAGGGCGTGACATTACTTCTTCCATGGAGGCTAAAAATAACAAATCTGTCTGAAGCTTTTCAACCTCGCCATACCAGCCCTGCTCTTCCTTTTTCTATAATATTTTCTACTCTGCTTTATGTCAGTAGCCTTGGACGACCAACGCTATTCCTATAATAACTTTTTACACCAGAAAATCATAAAAAAAATACAAATAAATTAAAATATCATATTTAAAATTTAAACTTAGTCATAGGAATAAGAATGTAAAAAATAGTCAAACATATTTATTCGGCCCGGACAACAGTGTTTTACTGATTAAACATTAAGTTTTGAATTGAACCTTTGTTGGCCACTTCTTTACGTGTGAAACTTTATTAAAAACATGTCTAAAGATTGAAATGTAGAGGTGTGCAAAAACCGAATTGACCAATAAAGCGAATCGATAAAAACGTTATTGATTTATTGTTATTGGATTATTAGGTTTTCGAGTTTTTAATGGTGTTGAGAAAAAAATTATTGGGTTATCGGTTCGATATCGATTTTTACTATTGGATTATTGGGTAGATCGATAACCCAATAAGATTATAATAATTCACTATTTTACCCCATCATAAATATTAAATATTAGTAATTTGATAGTAATAGTACACTATAATAGTACTTTACCTATTTTAATCTTTATCGTAATTAAGTGATTAGTTAACCACTCTAGTATTTAGTCTTTAATCTGTACTCTTTCATATTCCATATATTTTTATTAATGCAAATTCTCATTATTATCCTTATCAGGTAAACCGAAAATCGAACCGTGAAGGACTTAAAACCAACAAACCAAAAAATGATAAAAATTATTTTATTGTTGGTTTAGCATATTTAAAAGTCGAAACCGATAAATCAAATCGAACCAAACGATGCACACCCTGAAAATTGATAAATCAAATCGAACCAATCGATGCACACCCCTATTGATATGTAGGGTTTAAAAGTTGAAAACTTTGAAAAAACTTACATCCACCAATGCAACAAAACTATAGTATAGTTTTATTTTATTTTATTAAAGGATAGGTAGATGATGCCATTACTTTGTGGCTCCTTATTTGTTTAACGAGGTAAAGATGAATCGTGCGAGCACGGATCCAACGTTCAAAATATTTTTGCGAGGTAAGCACACATAGACACATACATATTCAGTTGAATCACAAGTATAAAGCAGAAGACAAGCTTATAAATTTGTCGCTTGATGATATTTATTAAGGAACCAAGTTTGCAAGACAACTATATACACTCATTTACATAATAACCACAGGCGGCTCTAAGGCTTGGCAAATGAGGCCATTGCCTTAGGGGTAATATTGTAAAATAATTAAGCAACTGCTTTGAAAAAATTAAATAAAGAAATCTTTTCGAAATATTTTTGTAGGTTCCATTAATTTAAAATAATTGAATAGTGGAAGCAGCTAGAGAAATTATTTGTGAGGGGCAATACCGTTAAATCACTAAGCAATTGTTTTAAATAAATTCAATTAAAAAATCTCCAAAATATTTTTATGGCCTTTGAATTGTGAAGATTAGTTATTAGGGGTAATTTTATAAAAATCACTAAACAATTACTTTAAAAAGATTCAATTAAAAAATCTCTAAAATATTTTTATGGAACCATATAATAAAGAAGAAAAGGCAGCTGCACTCCCGTCATTTCACCTTGATATCTGATGGTCATGCAAGCATGCACACTCCCGCCATTTCCCCAGCAAATTAGGCCTCTGATGGTCATAACAACATAGGCGTCACATGCCCAACACGCCCCATCACATGCCCGGCACGGCCAACGGCATCCTCGTGCTTTGCCGATGTCTGGCAGCCTACTCTCCGTTGGCGGGTGGTCCCGACCCTCGTGAACCTATCCATCATGAGTTTTGGAGAAGGCAAGAAATAACTAGTGTTATGGATTTCACATGAACAAGTCCATAGAGAGGAACAGAGAAACACCTGCACACTATCAATTTGTAAACTAGTTGGCTGTTTGTGTTTGATTCCCCTCCTACTTCATACACAATAGAAAATTTGTCTCTCTGACTGGTCCCACCTCTTTTTTTTTTTTAAAAGAAGTTCTCAAGCTGTATCAATGATCAATAAACTCGATCTTGAAATTTAATGACAATTGTGGATAATATGTTAACTTTGTTATAATCAATTTAAAATCATTCAATTTCGGCTACAATTTAAACAATACTAAAATGGTTGTGTAGGGTAAGTTGGAATGTGATAATATAATCATAATTTGAAATTAAATTGATGATCTAAAGTTGAAGTTGAAGTTTTGTTTGGACATGCAATTTAAATTTTTAAAATTGCATTTTTTTTCATAAATATAAAAATCTACAACCCGTGAAAACAATCAAAAGTTCTCCAATTCTTCTACAAACTGACCAAATAAACAAATTATAATTTATAAATGAAACACTAAAATGTCATAAGGCACCATATTAATATTATGCACAACTCACATTTTCATTTTATAAAAAAATATTTGCAATTACAAACTTTCAAATATATATAATTTTATAAAGATCCAATAGTCAATAATGACAATAACAACAACATGCATACCTAGTGAAATCCTATAAGCGGAATGATCTAATGGCCAATAGTAGCATTAAATATCTATTCTTTAATATAATTTTTTCACATGGTACGGATAATTTCTTCAGGTAGTACGTGAGTCTTTTTTGCAAGTTTAAAATGATATAATCTTTTTCACAAAATATAAACTTATGGATCAAATTTTATATTTAAAAAAACTCAAAACAGAAATTCCAAATTATGCTTTTTAGAGATTTTAGAACATAAAAAGCATAATTAATTACATATCCAAATGCAGGTTTATACACTTCGCTTGAATTTTAGTGGCATGAAAAAGAAGCCATTTGTGCAAATGCCTCAATCCATCCGAAGCCCAGTTATTATCCAACCATCTAGACTAAAATTATGACAATTTCACTTTATGTTATATTAACAAATTTTGATCATATTTATGTATACATGAACCACATGTATATTATAAATTATCCACATTAAATTGAACATATGAATATACTCGGCATCATTTTATTAATATTTATCAACTAAAAAATAAATCAGATGCATATCACAAAATTCTCTACATTAAATTGAATGTTTACACATATTTTTATAATATGTGTGTATATATAGAATTGACTCAATATATGTGCTACTTGTATACATTATTATTATTAGTACTAGATACCGACGCCCGCATTAGCGTGGGTCCAATATTTGTTATTTTTGTGTCTCAATTTATGTGATATAGATAGAATTTGTCAAATATCATTATTTATAGTATTTTTATACTTATCTAGATTCATAATAAGTTTTACGTAGTTTCCTAATTAAACAATACATGTTATTTCTTCTATACCCTTTTATGTGACGTCTGTAAATTAATTTCAATAATCAATTAAATTTTTTGTTTATTTTTTAAAATTTTTTAAAATCAAGTGGCTGAAACAGGCAGGTCAATGAATAGTTGTTTGCTAAAGCATACAACTGAAGCAGATCCTCCAAAGCAGGTAGCTCTTCGTCGACGGGCTTGCTTGAGCTGCCTGCTTCTATTCCTTCCTTATATGGGGCCCATACAAATATTTCACCACCTCCAAATTAAATCAATCAGAACAAGCCTTTAACGCCGCACCTGAATCGGCATTCCTCTAAAGAAGGCAGCTCTCCATCGACGTGCTTGCTTGAATTGTCTGCTTCTATTCCTTTATCATATGGAGCCCATAAAATATTTCGTGAACTTTTTACTCAAAATTTTTTAACAGCTGCTTATTGATGTGTCAAGGTACGACCACCAAATCAATCAAAATCTTCCATGCCGTGCCTGCTTGAGCTGTCTGCTTCTACTCCTTTAGCATGTAGGGCCCATAAAAATATCTTGTGTACTTTTTAATTAAATCTTTTTAACAGCTGCTTATTGACGTGTTCAGGTACGACCATCAAACCAATCAAAATCTTTCATATCGTGCCTGCTTGAGCTGCTTGCTTATCCATATAGGGCACCAAACCAATCAGAATCCTCCGAAGCAGGCAACTTTCGTCGACGTGCTTACTTGAGCTGCCTGCTTCTATTCCTTCATCATATGAGGCCCACAAAAATATTTTACCAACACCAAACCAATCAGAAACCTATAAAGTAAGTAGCTCTTCATCGACGTGCTTGCTTGAGCTGCCTGCATCTATTCCTTCATTATATGAGGCCCATAAAAATATTTCTCCATCTCCAAATTAAACCAATCAGAATTCTGTAAAGCAGGCAGCTCTCTGTCAATGTGCCTGCTAGAGCTGCCTGCTTCTATTTCTTTATCATATAGAGACCAGTAAGGGAGAGTTGCCCTTTTACTACCATCAAACTAATCAGAATCCTCCAAAGCAGGCAGCTCTTCGTCGATGTGCTTGCTTGAGCTGCCTGCTTCTATTCCTTCATTGAATGGGGCCTATGAAAATATTTCACCACCTCCAAATTAAACCAATCAAAATCCTGCAAAGCAGACAGCTTGCCGTCGACGCGTTTGCTTGAGCTGTCTGCTTCTATTCCTTTATCATATGGGACCCATAAAAATATTTTATGAATTTTTTAATTAAATCTTTTTAACAATTGCTTATTGACGTGTCCATGTACGACTACCAAACCAATCAAAATCTTCCAGATCGTGCCTGCTTGAGCTGTCTGCTTCTACTCCTTTATCATATAGTGCACCAAACCAATCGGAATCCTTCAAAGTAGGCAACTCTTCGTCGACGCGCTTACTTGAGCTGCGTGCTTCTATTTCTTCATCATATGGGGCCCAATAGAATATTTTACCACTACCAAACCAATTAGAATCCTCCAAAGCAAGCAACTCTTTGTCGACATGCTTAATTGAGCTGCCTACTTTTATTCCTTTATCATATGGTGCCATAAAAATATTTTACCAACTCCAAATTAAACCAATCAGAATCCTCCAAAGCAGACAACTCTTCATCGATGTGCTTGCTTGTTCCTTTATCATATGGGGCCCATAAAAATATTTCGTGAACTTTTTAATTAAATCTTTTTAACAGCTGCTTATTGACGGGTCCAAGCCTGCTTCTACTCTTTTATCATATAATGGCTCCTTACCACCAAACCAATCACAACCTTCCAAAGCAGGCAACTCTTCATCGACTTTCCTGCTTTTGCTCCTTTATCATATAGGGCCAATAAAAATATTTCGTGAATTTTTAATTAAATTTTTTTTATGGTAACTGCTTATTGATGCGTCTGCTTTAGCTGCTTGATTATATTTCTTTAGCTGCTTCGACTATAATTTTACAATATTACCTCTAATAAGAAATTTTATATAAGTGGTGGTTCCTTACCACCAAACCAATCACAACATTTCAAAGCAGACAACTCTTCGTTGACCTACCTATTTGAGTTGTTTGCTTCTACTCCTTTATTAACATGTCCTGTGAAAAGTTAAATTATAAAAGTTTTAAAAAATAGACAGAGAAAGAGATATTCTTTTTTGGATAAACAAAAAAAAAGGGACAAACATATTAAAACAAATAAGATATCATATTTTAATTTCAAATTTAATGATACGAATAAAAGTGTAAAAACAATCAAACATATTTAGTATAATAAGAATAAGAAGGAATTTGGACAAGGAGAAAAGTCAAATGAGAAATTATTTAAGACAAAAACCCACAGAGCACGACTGGCAGAGACCCAAACCCCCAACTTTAATAATAACATATCAAGAATCTACCTTTCTGTTCCTCAAAGGAATTATTTTAAAAAATTAAATGTGAAAATAGTGTTGAGTTTAAAAGGTGTGCATGACAATGAAGAGTTATAACTTTTTAAAAGAAAAAGGTTGTGACCTTCCCAAGTGGTTGTGACCTTTCCAATAAGGTACAATAAACAACTTTTGTTCTCTATATATAGAGAACTTTTCTATCATTTCAAAATGAGGTTTATTTTTGACTTCTTCTTTTTCTACACAAACAAATTCTAGTGTGCTTTGCTGCTATTGAGTGGTTCACTGACACCGTGGTTTTAGGTACCGATATACCGATAAATAAATTCATTCTATCCTGAGAGGATATATTCCATTAACCTCGGGTACTTGAGGGGAATAATTTTCTTAAGGACACACTGTGCATCTAGTAGACTCGATTTTCTTCTTGTTAATTTTATTTTTTTGATTTTCTTTACAGATTTTATTTTCATTACTAGTTTTAGTTTATGGTTATGACAACATGATTAAAATCTTTGTGGTTATTGGTTTCATAAAGTTTTGTTCTACAAAAGTTTTGTTTTACAAAATATTTTTTTCTATAAAAGTTTTGAACACAAAAGTTTTGTTTTACTGCAAAAGTTTTTGATCTGCAAAAGTTTTTGTTCTAAGTATTTTAGTAATATATGTCAAACAACAATCTTAAGGAAATTATTATTTAAATTATTTAGTCTACGATGTTGGAGAAGACAATGAAACCAACAAACTAAATGTTCGTGTATGGTTTTTATTTTCTGTTTACTCATGATTTTCATTTGCACTGGGGTAAGTGACAAGAAGTTTCTTATGATTATTTGTCCAAAAAAATGTATGCACGAGAATTGTCTTAAGGCATAGGAAAAAAAAAGAGGAAACAACCCACTAAATTGATAAGGTGTGTTGATTGGTAAAAAGATATTGATAATTATACTTCATCCATTTTCTTTGAACATAGATAAGATATATAACAAATGACATGCTAAGTAGGGATTATTTTTGTTATTACTATGTGTTTGCTTTGTTGAAGTCAAACGATAAAAATATTTTATTTATCGTATTATGAAGAGAGAAAAATTAAAATTCAGAAGGCATTAATTTGGTGAAACAGTGCATAATGTTTTATGTTTTTGTCCTTCATTTACTTGGTTAAGAATACCAAGAAGTTCCTACAAATATATTTTCTTCAATTAGAATGTGACATAACTTTCACTAATCTTTTCTTTTGGATTGACTATTCTTACACTGTCATGTTCCTTCAACATACATTATGGTTGAAGAATATCTATAAATAGTTGAATAAGAGAGACATTTTTACTGGCAAACTAATTTGGTCATGAGACAATATTATTGTCCATTGATTATTCGCTAAAAAAATCAAATTTATTTGATGTTTGTGAAAAGTTGAATAGTGAATCAACTTTGAAGATCCCAACTAATGTCACGACCCAAGCCTAAGGCCTAGACGTGGCACGGTGAATGGAAAACTCGAACTATACCGAACAAGCCTCTTAGCATATCATACACACATCCTTGGTCATGAAGTAATAAAATACAACAAAAGATAATAGATAGGGACAAATGGGGCTAAGGGACAATTCTCATATCATAAACATCAAGAGTCAAGAGAGAGTCAAAACTCAAAGCGTAATACAAACATATCTAATAATACCTCTAAAACTTAGATACTTAGCGGGGGCCAAGACAAGCTACCGTGCTCACCCTCATATAGTCAACATATACACAAGAGAAGAATAGTCTTAGAACATAGTAGGAGATCATAAGTATCGCCCCGAAATGGAGGACTCACCAAAGAGCTTGAGAGATGTCGTACTAGCCACGTGGAGGTGGATGATCAAGCGGGACTCCGATTCCTATATGGTGACATCATGTATGCATAGAGTATGTGTTAGTACGTTTGAATATACTAAGTATGTAGGATGCAATGCAACAAGTGATAAGCACCATAAGCAAAATGCAAAACATCGGCAATAGATGAACATATAACAATATGACATGTATAGATGATGCTTGAAGTAAAACCATGCTTATATAGAACATAATACTTGTGTAAGGAGAGACCATTAAAGGGTATATCCAAAACCTACCACCACCTTGGAGAGGCGAATAAGGTATGAACCCCTCAATAGGCTGATAAGGTACAAATCCCCCTAACAAGGTTGATGGAGTATAAACCCCCAACAAGGTTGATGGAGTACAGACCCTCCAACAAAGTTATCAAGGTACAAACCCCCCAACAAGGTTCCATGGGCCTATCACCTCCCGAGCAAGGCGATCGAGGTACGAAACCCTCAACAAGGTTACCCGAGCCTACAACCCCCCGAGTGAGGCTTGGTCAATTCCCAACACTATAGAGATAATATTATATACATACATCCCTTTCATCATCATATAGTCATTCAACTCATAAGACATGTATTTGACCTTCAATTCCTCAAGAAATATATAACTGGACATTTTATCGAACACTTGGCGGGTGTGTAGTACTAGAGTAAAACCATGTAATTCAAGAGTGTAGTCATGCTTGAAAATCCAATGTAAAACCATCAGTAGATACTTGGTAACACTATCAAGCAATATACATCAAAGCCCTTCATTAAATCTCACATTAGATCTTAGATTTATAGCTCAAAATATGCTAAAATAACCATAATTCCATGAAACCCCAATATAGTGTGCAGTAAAATTCATAATAATTAATACCCATGAGTAAATCAACTTTAAATCATGTAATTTTAAGTAAAAGGAAGCTTGGGTATCATGGTTGAAAGGAACCCATGAAAGAAACCCACATATCTTAGCTTTGGAGAATAGCTTGATGAAAATTAGAGATGGAGACTTGAAGCTTGAATGATAACCTTAGAATCCGGATGAGTTTTGAGACTTGAATTTAGGAGATGAAATATTGTCTAAGTGCTTGAGAGTATATTTGGGAATGTCTAGAATGACATGAGGATGAAATAAAGCTAAGTATAGGCATTTTCATGCATGGGAACACTTAGGCCCAAGATTCAAAGCCTTGGACCGAGATAGAAAACTAGACAAAATTTAACATATTGGAAAGCTCTCTAGAAATCAATTTTTAGGAAACTGAAATTGCGATTTGTTTTCTCTAAAATTGGGGTAAGACTCATTTCCCACTCAATTTGATCCCCTGAACAAGAATATGGAGTCAAAGTTTTGATATCACACGGATTTTGAGATATATTTAAATTATGATTCCGGGCATTTCCGAGGCACATTTTCAGGCACTTTTTGGGGTCGTTTCAATATCTCCCCCTTGGAAACATTCATCCTTGAATGTCAAAGTGACATATATGAGAAGAGTAATCATGAAGAAATCAGCCCCAACAAGAATGCAACAACATACTTAAAAACATCATTTTCAAAATCTCATCATAAGTGCAAAATCGCCATGAACTTTGTCAATATAAACATGAATGTATGCAAATGACTTAGGGGCTGGAATATGAGACATGAAATCACATAGAAGACTTAGAATTAGTACCTTAGGTTTGAGTAGGATAGAAAATATAGGGGTATCACTTTTGTATATCCGCTTCGGCCTCCCAAGTAGCATTTTAGACTTGTTTATTCCTCCAAAGGACCTTAATGGAAGCAACGTCCTTGTTCCTCATCCTCTTCACTTGCCTATCCAAGATCCCTACTAGAACCTCTTCATATGAAAAATTGTCTTCAACTACTCCCATAACATCAAGAGGCACAATGGCATTAGGATTACCCACACACTTCCTCAACATAAACACATAAAAGACTGGATGAACCAATCCAATTTCACTAGGCAAATCCAATTCGTAAGACACCTTACCAATCCTCCTCATTACCTTATAGGGACCGACTTATCTAGGGCTCAACCTTGCCCTTCTTACCAAAACGAACCACACCCTTCATGGGTGACACCTTTAAATAGATCCAATCACTGCCCTTAAACTCAAGCTCCCTCCTTCTCAAATCGGCATAAGATTTTTGGTGACTTTGGGCTGTTCTCAACTTTTTCCTAATAATCGTTACCTTCTCCATAGCCTCTACAACCAGATACGGACCCAACAAATCCACCTCTCTAACCTTAAACCACCCAACCGGGGATCTATAATGTCTACCATAGAGAGCCTCAAAAGGAGCAATTCTGATGCTAGAATGATAGCTATTGTTATATGCAAACTCAATCAATAGAATATGGTCATCCCAACTACCCTTGAGCTCCAACACACAAGCCCTAAGCATGTCCTCAAGTGTTTGGATAGTTCTTTCAGCTTGGCTATCCATTTGAGGGTGAAAGGCTATACTAAGCTTTACCTTGGCTCCAAGACCTCTTTGGAAGGACCTCCAAAAGTGTGAAGTGAATTGTGCCTCAAGATCCGATATGATGGACAAAGGAACCCCATATAATCTAACCAAGTCATGAATGTACAACCTAGCATAATCTTCAGCCCCATAGGTAGTCTTGACAGTAGAAAGTGAGCCAATTTTGTCATCCTATCAACCGCAACTCAAATGGAATCAAAATCCTTTATAGTCTTGGGTAACCCAACTACAAAATCCATATTAATCCCTTCCCACTTCCAAGTAGGAATCTCTATGTCTTGGGTTAGGCCACCCGGCCTTTGATATTCATCTTTGACTTGTTAGCAACTATAGCAACCGGATATAAATTTGGCAATGTCCCTCTTCATACCTCCCTACCAATACACCTTTCTCAAATCTCTATACATCTTAGTAGACCTCGAGTGAATAGAGTAAGAAGAACCATGAGCCTCATCAAGAATCTTTTCCTTCAAACCATCAATACAAGATACACACAACCTACCTTTGTACCTAAGAGCATCATCTCCCCCTTGGGGGAAAACTTTTACCTTACCATATTTTATCAATGCCTTTAATTCTGGTAATGAGGGATCAAGATCTTGCATAGCTCTTACCTCTTCAACCAATGAAGGTTTAGAACCATAAACAACACCCTTTTCCAACCTAACTCCCAATCTAGCAAACCGATGGATTTCCCTAGCCACCCCTATGTCACCATCATCAACATGAGCTAGGCTACCCATATACACCCTACTCAAAGCATCTTCCATAACATTAGACTTACTGAGATTGTAATGCACACTCATATCGTAGTCCTTAAGGAGTTCGAACCACCTTCTTTGTCTCAAGTTGAGATCTTTTTGAATGATGACATATTGGAGGCTCTTATGTTCGGTGAACACATCAACATGCACCCCATACAAATAGTGATGCCAAATCTTTAATGCAAATACAATGGCGGCTAACTCAAGATCATGGGTAGGATAATTCTTTTCATGCACTTTGAGTTGTCTAGAAGCATTGGCTATGACCTTACCATTTTGCATCAACACACAACCTAAACCAACCTGAGAAGCATCACAATACACAACAACTCCATCTAGCCCTTCCGAAGTGACAATATATGAGTGGGACACCAGCTTATCTTTCAATGTGTGGAAACTCCATTCACACTCATCAGACCACACAAACTTGACTTTCTTTTGAGTCAACTTTTTCATGGGAGAAGCAATAGAAGAGAATCCGTTCACAAACCTCTGATAGTAACTCGCTAAGCCCAAGAAGCTCCTAATATCCGACGGGGTCAATGGTCTAGGACAATTTCTAATTACATCCATCTTTATAGGATCCACCTTAATACCATCCTCGACACCACATGACCTAGAAAGGCAACCTCTTTCAAACAAAATTCACACTTCTCATATTTAGCATACAATTTCTCCTCCCTCAATTTATACAACACTACCTTGAAATGACCCACATGTTCCTCCTTACTATGAAAATAGATCAAAATATCATCAATGAAGATCATAACAAACAAATCAAGGTAGGGTTTGAAGACCCTATTCATAAGGTCCATGAAGATAGCCGGTGCATTGGTCAACCCAAAAGACATAACCACAAATTTATAATGCTCATACTTAGTCCAGAAGGTCGTCTTAGGAATTTCACTCCCTTACCTTCACTTGATGGTACCCAAATCGAAGATTAAACCTTGCAATTGGTCAAACAAATCATTAATCCTTGGAAGATGATACCCATTCTTGATGGTGAGCCTATTAAGTTACTGGTAGTCAATGTAATCCTAAGATATCCATCCTTCTTCTTCACAAACAACACCGGTTCACCCAAGGTAATTGGCTAGGCCTAATGAAACCCTTCTCCAATAAGTCCCTCAATTGCTCCTTTAACTCTTTCCGTCGGGGCCGTATGGTGAGGGGGAATAGAAATGGGTTGAGTATCAGGAGGAGTTCTATACCAAAATGTATTTCTCTTTTGGGAGGATCACCGGGAAGGTCATTAGGAAAGAAATCAAGGAATTCATTTACAACTGGAACCGACTCTATGGGAAAGACTTTAGACTCCATATCTCTAACTCTCTCAAGATGATAAAGAAACCCCTTAGAGATCAACTTATGAGCTTTAATGCAAGAGATGAACCTACCCTTAACTATCATATCATGAATCTCCCACTCAAGGACGGGTTCATTTGGGAATTGAAATTTGACCCTATGGGTTCTACAATCAATAGAGGCATAGTATGCATGCAATCAATCCATCCCAAGAATGACATCAAAATTAACCATGTCCAACTCCACAAGATCACAAGGCAATATTTTATGCAAGATACAAACGGGATGATTTCTATAGACCTTTCTAGCAATAATAGATGAACCAATAGGAGTACACACCTTCTAAGACTCACACAACAATTCAAGCTCAACATGAAACATTTTGGCAATAAAAGGGATAACAAAAGAAATAGTGGCACCCAGATCAATCAAAGCGTATACATCAAAATCAATGAATTTTAATATACCATAATGACGTCGGGTACCTTATCAACCCCTTTCCTCCCATGCAAAGCATAAAACTGATTGTGCCTAGGAGCATCATCTTGTCGGCCAACTCTACCGAATGAAACCGCATTAGCACCTTGTGGATGAACCTCCTTTCCCTTGTTGCGATTTCGAGGGCAATCCATCACCCTATGCCCAACTTTCCCACAATCATAACATGCATTGGTATCCCTCAAGCATGGCTCACTATGACCCTTACCACATTTTGGACACACACCATTAGGAAACATACCCCCAACACCTTGGGCCCTTGGATAGTCATTGGCAACCCTCTTTTTAAATGCATGAGAAGACCCTTGGCCTTGATGGAACCAACCACCCTTTTAACTTTGGAACTTCCCTTCAAAACGGGCCCTCTTGGCCCCTCCTTTTCCTCAACTTCTCCTCCTCCATTTGTTCGGCATAGGTCATCAACCGGGACAAATCCATGTCACTAATCAACCTAGCAGACCAACATTCCTCACTTAACAAATCGAAAACTCCTATCACAAATTTATTCATTATAGACCTTGGGTTGGCCACCAAGTGGGGAACATATTTAGAGAGTTGAGTAAACTTGAGGGCATACTCCCTCAAACTTATAGACCCTTGTCACAAATTCATAAACTCCACCAATTTGGCTTCCCTAAGCTCAAGAGGGAAGAATCGATTAAGGAAAGCCACCTTGAACTCCTCCCAAAGTAGCACATTATTAATTCCCTTCTCCTCCTTCCATTGGTTAAACCATATTTGTGCCAACCCCTTGAGTTGGTAAGTCTCCAACTTCGCCTTCTCTTTCGATCTAACACCTATGATAGCCAAAACCTTATAGACCTCATCAATGAACTCTTAAGGGTCCTCATCCACATTTGACCTATGGAATTCTGGGGGATTTATGCTCATGAAGTCTCTTACCCGAGATGCTGGTGTAGGAGCATAAGGGGCTTGGCCCCTTGATTGGCTTGATTATCCACTACTTGTGCAAGAAAAGTGAGAGCATCCCGAAGCTCACTATGAGCCGGTTGGTCCTTGGGAGTGCAGGCTCTTCTTTATATTGTGTTAGGCATGATCTAGCATAGAAAAGAACAATAGTTAGGGGGAAAACCTTATTCCAACTCTATAGAATGACTTAGAATATGAAGAAGGGAAATATTTCCTAAAACGCCTCATAGCCTCCTACTCATAGTTGTGGTGCACAACACAACCATGAATAAGGCTCTAATCGACGCGGTGTGCTGGACTCTGAGGATCTAACAATCTAGTGCTCTGATACCAAGTTTGTCACGACCCAAGCCTAGGGTCTAGACGTGACACGATGAATAGGGAACCTGAAAGAACCCCAAACAAGCCTCTTGGCATATCATACACACATCCTTGGTTGCGTAAGCAATAAAATACAACAAGATATAATAGAAAGGGACAAACAGGGCCAAGGGAGAATTTTTATATCATAAAAATCAAGAGTCAAGAGAAAGTCAAAGCTCAAAGCATAATGCAAACATGTCCAACAATACCTCTAAAACTTAGATACTTAGTGGGGGCCAAGACAGGCTACCGTGCTCACCCTCATATAGTCAACATATACACAAGAGAAGGATAGTCTTAGAACATAATAGGAGATCATAAGTATCGCCCCAAAATGGAGGACTCACCAAAGAGCTTGAGAGGTGTCGTACTAGCCAAGTGGAGGTGAATGATCAAGCGGGACTCTGGTTCCTACATGGTGACATCATGTAGGCATAGAGTATGCGTTAGTACGTTTGAATGTACTAAGAATGTAGGATGCAATGCAACAAGTGATAAACACCATAAGCAAAATGCGTAACATAGGCAATGGATGAACATATAGCAATATGACATGTATAGATGATGCTTGAAGTAAAATCATGCTTATATAGAATATAATACTTGTGTAAGGAGAGACCATTAAAGGGTATAAACTAGGCCTACCACCCCCTTGGAGATGCGAATGAGGTATGAACCCCTAAATAGGTTAAGAAGGTACAAACCCACTAACAAGGTTGATGGTGTACAATCCCTCCAACAAGGTTGATGGAGTACAAACCTCCCAACAAGGTTATCAAGGTACAAACCCCCCAACAAGGTTGCACAGGCCTACCACCTCCCGAGCGACGTGATGGAGGTACAAACCCCTCAACAAGGTAACTCGGGCCTACAACCCCCCGAGTGAGGCTTGGTCAACTCCCAACACTATAGAGATAATATCATATACATATATTCCTTTCATTATGATATAGTCATTTAACTCATAAGACATGTATTTGACCTTTAATTCCTCAAGAAATCCATAACCGGATATTTTATCAAACGGGTCGGTGTGTAGTGCTAGTGTAGAACCATGTAATTCAAGAGTGTAATCGTGCTAGAAAATCCAATGTAAAATCATCAATAAATACTTGGTAACACCCTCAAGCAATATACATCAAAACCCTTCATCAAATCTTATATTAGATTTTAGATTCATAGCTTAAAACATGCTAAAACAACCATAATTCCATGAAACCCCAATATAGTTTGTAGTGAAATTCATAATAATTAAGATCCATAAATAAATCAACTTTAGATCATGCAATTTTAAGTAAAAAGAAGATTGGGTAACATGAGTGAAAGGATCCCATGAAATAAAGAAACCCACATACCTTAGCTTTGGAGAATAGCTTGATGAAGATTGGAGATGAAGACTTGAGGCTTGAATGATAACCTTAGCATTCAGATGAGTTTTAAAACTTGAATTTAGGAGATGAAATATAATCTATGTGTTTGGGAGTGTATTCGGGAATGCTTTGAATGATATGAGGGTGAAATAAGGCTAAGTATAGACATTTTCACGCATGGGAACACTTAGGACCAAGACCTAAAGCCTTAGACCGAGATAGAAAACTGGACAAAATTTAACACAGTATCGTGCCCTTGGCTCATTGTGCCTTGGGCCGAAAAGCTCTCTGGAAATCGATTTTTGGGAAATTGAAATTGCGATTCGTTTGCTCTAAAATCAGGGTTAGACCCATTCCTCACTCAATTTGACCCCTTAAAAAAGAATATGAAGTCAAATTTTTGAAATTGCGCACGAATTTTGAGATATATAAAAATTATGATTTCGGGCACTTCTTAGACACATTTTCGAGCACTTTTTGGAGTCGTTCCAACTAACTTGATAATTTAGACCTATTTTCGAGAATTTTTTGGGGTCGTTCCAACTAACTTGATAATGATAAAAAGTTACATGAAAAGAAAATTATATCCTTGTAATTTTCTAATTCTATTTTGGAGACTAATACTTGTGTAATTTTCTACTTAATGTGAAGCTTGATTGTGTCTGATTTTTGGAGATTAAGATCTTTTGATTTTCTACTCCTTTTGTGTGAAAAACATAAAAAAAAACTTCACTATATAAATTAGATTGTGCATTTGGTTTGAAGAATACAAAAACTTCACCAACTTATGAAACTCTTTGTTTGAATAAATATTCTGACTAGAAGAGTATAAAAAACTTCAGTGTTAACTAGAAATAAGTGGTACAATGATGGAATCTTTAGTCTTAGTATTTTAAATACTAAATGATCTGTCTTATTGTGACACAAAAGAAAAAAGACTAGTAACATAAAATTAATGATCTTGTTCCTGCAATAGGTATCTCTATAAATGGAACTTTGACATTTTACAGAGGGTGTCAAAGAAAATTGAAGCTCTATTGCTTTTATAGAGTATTATTTTCAAAAGAGACTTTATGTTGCCAATTTGTATTTTGATCGTACCCATTTGAAGCATTAGAAGACAAATACATAAAAATAATGTTGAGATCATACTTAAAATGTGGGGGTTCTTTGCTTTGATTAGACTTAATGTCTAATATAAATGTGGAAGCACAAGATATTAGTTTTCATTCTTGTATGATGTTAGATTCCATAAAAGCTTTTAGAGTATCTGTGATGTTGTGGTCATTACATTTTTCTGTTACTAGTATGTGATATGATAATTGATATGACTAGAATGAAATCAATAAGATATTAACTTTAAACAATATTTTTATTTGATAAAATTTGTAACAAGTACGAACAAATTTTTTGTAGAAAAAAGGTTACCTCATGGAGGATCATTTTAAACTCATTTATATATATATATATATATATTGTTCTTACTTGCTTGAGTCAAATTGGTTATGACATGAACATTTGGGACGTGTCAATTACAAAACCTTGTGAAAAATGAGCAACTTAGAAGTTTTTCCTAACTTTAAGTGCAATAAATTAAAATGACAAGTTTGTGTTGAATCTAAGTATGCTAAGCATCCTTGTAAATCTGTTAAAAGGAATTTTAGTCCCTTAGAAATTATTTACACTAACAATTGTGATATTAAGTCGACACTAATTCATGGTGGGAGAAAAAGTATTTTATAACTTTTATTGACGATTGTAATAGATACTACTATATTTATTTACTTAGTAGTAAAGGTGAGGCAATTGAAGCATTTGAACAATACAAAAGTGAAGTTGCAACATAACTGAACAAAAATATTAAAATGATAAGGAGTGATAAAGGTGGTGAATATGAATATCCTTTTGAAGAAATATGTTTTAAAAATGACATTATTTATTAAACAACGGCCCCTTACACACCTCAATCTAATGAAATTGTTGAAAGAAAAAAAAACAAATACTTAAGGAGATAATGAATACCATGTTAATTAGTTCTGATTTGCCCTAGAACTTGTGGGGAAAGCTATCCTTATGTCTAATCGTATACTCAATGGGGTTCTCCATAGTAAAATACGATCTATTACATATGAAAAGTGGAAAGGAAGAAAGATCCAACCTTGAATACTTGAAAGTATATGGGTGTTTGACTAAGGTCCAGATTTCTAAACCTAAAAGGAAAAAAATAGGACCAAAGATATTCCTAAACCTAAAAGGACAAAAATAGGACCAAAGATTATTGATTGTGAGTTCGTAGGATATTCCTTGAATAGTAAAGCATATCGATTTCTGATGCATAGATCAGAAAATCATGATATTCATGTTAATACGGTAATTGAATTAGATAATGCTGAATTCTTAGAAATAATATATCCGTATAAGAAAACCCATGAATTATCTAAAGAAGGAACTAAATGGCCTCGAGAAGAAACAAAGGAGAGTGATCATAATGAGGAAAATCCAAGGCGTATATAGCAAATGTCAAAAGACCTCTACTTCCTTTAGACCTGATTTTATAACATTTTTGTTAGAAAATGAGTCTCGGACCTTCAAAGAAGCTGTGACTTCTTCAGAAGTACAATATTGGAAAGAAGCAGTCAATAGTGAGATTGAATACATAATGAATAATCATACATGGGAATTGGTTGATCTTCCTCCTGGAAATAAGCCCTTAGGGTCTAAATGAATTTTCAAAAGGAAAATGAAAGCTGATAGCACTATTGACAAATACAAAGCGAGGCTTGTTGTTAAAGGATTTAGGCAACGTGAAGGTCTTGAGTACTTTGATACATTCTCATCGATAACGAGAATTACATCAATTCGAACATTAATAGCGTTAGCTACAACATATGATCTAGAGATTCATCAAATAAATGCCAAAACAACCTTTTTAAATGGAGATTTGAAGGAAGAAACGTATATGGAGCAACCAGAAGGGTTCATAGTTTCTGGAAATAAAAAGAAGGTGTGCAGACTTGTTAAGTCATTGTATGGACTCAAACAAGCACCCAAATAGTGACATACAAAATTTAACTAGACAATATTGTCAAATGGTTTCAAAAGTAATGAGTGTGACAAATGTGTTTACATTAAGAACACTCCAAATAAAGTTGTCATTGTTTGCTTGTATGTGGATGATATGTCAATAATGAATAATGACATTATTAACATAAATGCTATTAAGTGTATGCTTGCTAGTAAGTTTGATATGAAAGACTTAGGAGTTGCTGACTTGATGTTAGAAATTAAATTCACAAAACTCCTTAAGATCTAGCATTGTCTTAATCTCATTATATTAGAATGGTACTAGAAAAATTCAAGTACATAAACTATAAAAATAGCAAAAATCTAAATTGATCTGATCTTTAATCTTGCTAAAAATAAAGGTGAAAGTCTGTCTCAATTGGATTTTGCCAGAGTGTTGAAAAGTTTGATGTACATCATGAACTGTATGACCAGACAGAGCTTGTACTCTAAGTAAATTGAGTCGGTGCACAAGCGCTCCCAGCCAAACTCATTGGATGGCTACGAAACGAGTTTTAGAGTATTTAGAATATACTCAAAAATTCACTTTATATTATGACAAGTATCCAATAGTAGTTGAAGGATATAGTGATGCAAACTGAATTATCGGGTCAATTGAAACTAAATTCACAAATGAATATGTTTTTACTAATGGTGGAGGAGTAATATTATGGAAATCATCCAAAAAATATGTATAGCTCGATATACAATCGAGGTTGAGTTCCTAGCCTTAGACAAGGCTGGTGAAAAAGCCGAATGACTCCAAAATTTCTTAAAAGATATTCCATTTTAGCTCAAACAAATGACTCCTATATGCATACTTTGTGATAGTCAACTGGCGATAGGAAGAGTCGGGAATGTCATGTATAATAATAAGTCTTGTTACATACGATGAAGACACAATACCATGAGACAACTACTCTCTAGTGGAATTACCATAATTGAGTATGTAAAGTCAAAGGATAATGTGTCGGGTCTACTTACAAAAGGCCTAACTAGAGAGGGAGTTGAGAGATCATCAAAGAGAATGAGACTATGATCGAGGATAAATCATCATGGCGTTAACTCTACCTAGAAGACTAGAGATCCTAAGATCTAGGTTCAAGGAAATCAAACAAAGTCATTGATGATGGCTCAACATTGTCAACATTATTATAAGGTCCATTCTCTTGATGAGACAATGTTCAGTAACAAAGATAAGGTATTATGACCTTTTAATGATTTCTAAATTTGATACAAGGTATATCAAATAGTATTTCTATAGGATAACAAATTTAAAAATCACCTATGTAAGTGTGAAGTGTAAGCCGCTTCAAGTAGAATCCAGTAATGCCAGTTCTCTATGTACTTATGAACCAAGAAGTGTTCATGGATGAAATGAGCAAAACAATAAAAACCATAGATAGTAAAGGGTTGATTGCGTGGCATATGGTTGTCTAGGTATACACCAAAGGTCAATGGTTCAAAGATATTAAATCTACCAATTGATCGAGTATATCCGACATATGTTCACTACGGAAAGTTCAAAGGGAAACCTACTTATCTAGATGCAATTAATCTTTGCTTGTAAAGTACATACTTGTTCATTCTTTTCTTAGAGTCATTTTCCATTCATGTGGGGGATTGTTGAGTTTAAAAGGTGTGAATGATAAATGAAGAGTTATACTTTTCAAAAAAAAAAAAGGTTATGACCTTCCAAGTGGTTGTAACCTTTCTAATAAGGCACAATAAACACCTTTTGTTTTCTATATAGAGAATTTTCCTATCATTTCAAAATGAGTTTTTTTTTTGACTTCTTCTTCTTCTACACAAACAAATTCTAGTATGCTTTGCTGCTATTGAATGGTTCGCTGACACCGTGATTTTAGGTACCGATACATCAGTGAATAAAATCATTCAGTTGGGGGAGGATATATTCCATTAACCTCAGGTACTTGAGGGAATAATTTCCTTAAGGACACACTGTGTATTCAGTGGGCTCGATTTTTTACTTGTCAATTTTATTTTTTTGATTTCTTTACAGATTTTATTTTCATTGCTAATTTTAGTTTTTGGCTATGAAAACTTGATTAGAATCTTTGTGGTTATTGGTTTCATAAAGTTTTGTTCTACAAAAGTTTTGTTTTACAAAATATTTTTTCTACAAAAGTTTTTGTTCAACAAAAATTTTTATTCTAATTATTTTATTAATACAAGTCAAGCAACAAATAGAACATATCAGCAACACAAACATCTTGAAGCATGTGTAAGATAATGGCTAACATAGCCCAGTGGCAGAGCCAGGATTTTTGTTAAGAGTGTTCATACTTTTAGAACATGGGTGATTGATTCATGTATCAAGGGTGTTCAACAATTGATATATATCAAAATAAATTACGACCATTTTTCTGAAGGCAAACATGGTGGAATTAAGAAGAAAAGAATTGACAAAAAGTAGAAATATTTTATTTTAATTTAACCAAAAAGAGAGGCACAAAAATAGAGAAGTGTGGTAGAAGAGAAGTGCTGCTGTGAGACTATTTAGAAATAAAATTGGATGCCTTTATTTATAACAGGAAATGTTTGGCAGACTTTGAAGTCACATGAGGAAAGCGTGCGGGGTGTAAACCAAGAACCATGTTGTTTTTTCTCTTTGACCAAAAACGAAGATGGGCCCACATACGGGGCCAGTAAAATCCGTCCTTATGTTCAAAAAAATTGATCTTAATATTTTGCCCTTCATAAGAAATGTCTGCCCCACAAGAGATCTAGTTTGATTCAATTTCAAATGAAAAAAAAATTATAAGATATTTTTTATAGAGGGCAAAAGATTAAGACTATTATATTTGGTGGGCATACCTCAATTTTCGGCTAATGCGTAAAATATAGATGCTACTTTGACTTCGTGTCGTTGATGAGTCGTCTTTTGAATTATTTTATCCAAATTTTAGAACGATTCATAAGTTGGACAATTTTAATGTGAAAAAAACTAATTTATTAGTGACTTTTACAGAATAATTAATAAATGATTGTTAGAACCCGTAAGTCCTTAATTGGTTCAATTTGGTAAAGTTTGGGACCAAATATAGATTTTCTCCTAAGTGTAGTCCTTAAAATTTAAATTGTAGTGGGGTCATATGTGTGGCTTATTTTGATTGGTCAAGTGGAAGATATTGTGCCTATAAATATACATGTATATATCTCTTGCACAAGAGATCTCCACACTTCAAAAAAAATCAAGAGCAAACCAAGAGGAGCACAAGCAACCCCTCTCGGGTTGCTACAGTAGTTCAAAAAAAATTACATTTTTTCGAGTTTTCGATTATTTGACGCTTCGAGCTTGGTATATTGGATCCCCTAAGTGGCGTGCAGGCATTAGTTGGTCAAGGAAACACTTGGTTTGACGGCTAGGAAAATTTGGGTCTAGTAAGGAGATTGAAAGGTATGTTAATTTCTAGCTTCATTTATTTAACTTAAATATTATGGTAGTGTTAGAGAAGTGTTAAATTGAAGGTAAAACATGAAAAGAGGGTTGGTTGTTAGTTGAATTGTGAATTTCGAATTTGGGGTTTAAATTGGGGACAAGGTTGCATATGAAAATATATTGACTTATAGTTATGTGTTTGTGTTTATTTGTCAGGAAAATAGTCCTTATGGGGTGAAAGAAGTATTGGGAAACTATGTGAATGTATACATGAGGGTTAACTTGAATTGGAACCCCGTTGGAAGTGTAATATTATGTTTTAACGTTGGAGGGTTTGCGTTGGGCGTTGGAGTGATGTATTATAGTCCTTGGAGTATATAGGAAGGCTTGAATATGGTAGATGTATATTTATATATATGCTTCCCTATTTTACTAAGTATGTCATAATCGCATTTTGTGATGTTTTTAATATTGTGATGGCATTGGAAAGGGTTTATTGATGTTGTAGGTTGTTGTTGTTGATTGATTATTTGAGCCGAGTTGAGTTCTCGGGGCGGCATATTATAAGGGGAGATACTGCCGAATTTTTTTATAAAATTTGAAACACAAAGTTAGGATTTAAGACCCGATATGGTTGTTAATCGTTGGGTTATTGTAATTTGTGTAGACGTTGGACATCCGGAAGCATAGATTGAATTGGTCTTGCATTGGAATTAGTTGGAGAAAGAAATCGAGGTATGTAAATATTTCTTATCTCTCGGCATGAGTTAGTTAAGCTTAGTTGACGACTTGCGTTTGAAGATTCCTTTCTTTCACAATTTGGTTCTAAATATAATCTATGTTCATCCTTTGCCACTCTTATGTTAAATTAATCCCATCCTTAACTTTTGAGTCTGTAGAATCCATAAATAGTGTTCGTTTGACCAAAAGCTAAAATGTTTGGAAAACTATGGGTTCAATTGTTTCGAAATTACTAACATGTACAACTTTCGATAGAAATTCTAAATCACTTTAAAAATTATTTTGAAGCCTATTCTAGCAATGTGCATGATGGAAACTAAGTAAGTTCCTTTGAGATCACCTTTATGTGTGAATTTGAGCAACTTTGACAATATTCATAAATGAACTTCTTCTTGATTTCAAAAAAATGAATATTTTGCATATCACTAATCTTATGGAACTAGTTTTTATGCATGCGATTCTCACGACTCTATTCGTGCCATTATGGTCTCCTTCCCCGGTTCTCGGGCCGGTTATTATCGTGCTTATGTATAACTATATGTATATATGTATATATATTCTGAAGTAGGTGGGATACGGCGGGTCGGTTTGCCCACAGGTCGGCTTTGCTTAGTTTGGAGACATAAGGACCTGGGCTTGGGATATGTTGGCATCATGACGTGTGGGTGCTTGGCCCCTTCGCCTCGGCTCACTTATATAATGGGCGTGATGACCTTTATACATTATGATACGTGAGTGCTTGGCTCCTTCGCCTCGGCTCACCTATCCTATGACGTGAGTGTGTGGCACCGTCGCC
>JAABOM020000092.1:19567745-19602246 GCA_011800125.2 Solanum clarkiae | reverse complement strand
GGTAGACCGAAAAAGTACTGGGGGGAGGTGATTAGACATGATATGGCGGAACTTGATCTCACTGAGGACATGACCTTAGATAGGAAGAAGTGGAGGTCGCCAACTAGGGCAGCAAGCTGATTGGTAGGGTTAGGTGGATACATGGTCTTGGGGTATAGTAAGGTTAGGTGGAGGATGTGTGTTCTTATTATCTGTCATCTTACGTGCTAGTTTTATCATATTTACATATTGCTATGTGCTATTCATTATTAGTCGCTCTCTCTGTTCCCTTCCCTTTCCCTTTTCTTTTGTCATATCTAGTTCTCTCTGCTTATGGGTTTTGAGACGAGGGTCCCCAAGAAACAGCCTCTCTACTTCTATGAGGTAGTGGTAAGGTCTGCGTACTTTCTACCCTCCCCAGATCCTACTTATGGGATTTCACTGGGTATGTTGTTGTTGTTGTTTCTCTTTTATGGAAATAAGAACATTCTCATCGCTTGTTTTATTGGTTCAAGAGAGAAGAAATAAGGTTCATGATTGAAAGAGATGGTTCTATAAAAGCAATAGTCTTCAGCCAATTCACATCAATTTTGAATCTGATACACTATTCTCTATAGAAGGTAAGATATGTTTTCCCTATGCCCTTCATAGTTACCCCTGTTGTTGCCATCAGTAGTCACAACAAAAAACATGATTTGTGTTCATTCTGTAGTCGGGCATCACTTGTGTTTAATTAGATGGATCCATGGCTATCACAACAAGAGAATCTGCAATTTCAAGATTTACCAATGGTCCAGATTGCATGATATTCCTTATTAGCTTGAAAGTCGGAGGTCTAGTCCTAAATCTTATAGTGGCATCGCGTGTAAGGTTTTTGTTTCCTTTCTCTGTCAATGTGTATTCTTCATTTCATGTCAAATACCAAGTAGTATGAATTTACTGTTGGATTTCTTCATCACTTGACCTGCTTCAAAATATTTATTTTTTTAGATACTTTAACTTCCTCTCTATATATACACCTAAAGAATAAATACAATTTGAATTTGTAATATTTTATTGAATGACCTAGAGTACTTTCCTTGATGTGTCACTCTCTTCTTGAACTTTGCTAGGTTTTCTTGATGGATCCTTGGTGGAATGCTACTGTTGAGAGGCAAGCCCAAGATAGAATCCATTGAATAGAGCAATATAGACCAATCAGGTGCGTGCTTGTGTTTTTTTAACAAACTATACCAATGAAGGGTGTTTATTGTTATTTTCTCATTTCTAGGAATGTGAGATTTGTGATTAAGAATACAATCAAGGAGAGGATCTTAGAGTTGTAAGAGAAGAAGAAATTACTTTATCAAGAGTAAGTTTCTTCAAGTTCATTGTGCTAGTTGCATGTGTGTTCAGAGAAAATTATATAATGACTTCAAATATTGCATAGTTTGATATGATCCTTTTCATAAATGATTTCAAGATAAATTAAGAGAATAAAGTATTTTTTTAATTTTCTAGAATATACAATATTGGATTAAGAGGAGCTTTAAATGGAGAAGTATGTTCAGAAGCTCAAATTGGTTGTTTAGGGGTTCTCATTCATATAGTTTTTAATTTTCTTTTATGTTGCAACTATAAACACTTTAATGTTTCTCTTCCTTAGATGCTTCTCTCAAATGTGATTTAAAAAAATATTGCTATTGACCTTCTATTTTACACTTGGCTTTTGATTTTTCTCCTTTACGCTGACACTCTTCATTCTTTCTTTGGCAGGCTGATTACCCAATATTGATGTTTTGTACAGGATAGTCGATGGCGCTTCTGATTCCTTGGGGAAACTAACAGAGGAAGACTTGAAGTTCTTATTTGTAACCTAAGTTAGATTTATTTCTATCTTTGTCTAGCAAGAAAGATCAATTGATCTTTATTTACTTTCTTTCTCGAATCTTGTCCTAGTGGTGTTAGTTTTGCAAAGTAGAAAAGTCAATACTCTTCTTATTTGCTTTGCATCAACCTTAACTTTATCATCATCTATTGGAATTGTTAATTATTGTTCAAGCTACGTACAGAAGACATGTTAAATACACTTCCATTTCAAATTAACAAGCATGTCAAATGTCTCTAGTAATGTGTTACTTACATCATTGTCCAATTTAGTTATTTTAATCTTTTGCTAATTAGGTATGAAAATAATTTGCATCTCAAATTTATATCTTAACTTACTCATTTTATGGATACATTGTATTATAGATGTACAATATTTACTAAAATATAATATTGGTCTTACATCTATTTTTAATTCTATCATGGTCAGGACGATATTTAGCTTGTATCTTGGAGTTTTCTGATGAGTTTTAGACTCTCTAGTTAATTAAAGTTAAGAATTGACTTCAGTCAAATAGTTGACTAAACTAGCTCGATTTCATGATCGGAAAGTTCCAATATATTTGTATGATGATGTAATACCCTAGAAGTTGGAATGATAGAATGAAAAGAAATTTTCAGAAAAATAGTTCTTGTGCAGGGTTTACGAGACCCATTTATTAACTAAAGATTAATTTATGGACCGTAGATTAGGGTCGTAGATGAGACTTGAAAATTTTGAAAAAACATTTAGAATTTATGTTGAGATCCATGAACACAACCCACGGGTCATAGATTACACTTGTAGAAAAGATGTGAGACTTGAAAAAATTCAACTTAAATAGGACGAGTGGGTTCTATGGGTCATAGTTGGTTTTACAACTCGTAGAAGGAATTTTGTGGTTCATACTCAAAATTTTAGATTTTCAGTACTTTTGATCCATAAAGGATTTTTATAAGTTGCAAAAGACATTATAGGTCATAGAAATGAATTCTTAGATTGAGATTTAGATAATGACTTTTTCAATACTTGGTTTCTATGTACAGTGCTAATGGATCATACAAGTTTCTACGGTCCATAGTCTTGGTTTCATGGTTTGAGGTTCATAGAATCAGAATTTAAGCCTGATTTCAACGGACATTCATCCCCAATCTATAAAAGGAAATCCAGATCACAGAGGGCCTTGTTGGTTCCTATCTCATAGCTCTTTCTTAGGGATAATTTAGCCTTTGCCCATCCTTTTAACTTATATACTACATGATTTTGGATTATTTTAAATAAGATTTAAGAGTTTCTATCAGTCTAATCCCCAATTCACTCAATTCCCAATGTAATTAGAATTCTCTCTCTAGAATTTTTATGTCAAGGCAACAGACAAGGTTAAGCTCTAGGATTCTTCAATTCAAGCTCCTAATTCCAGATTTCAAGCATAGATTCCACTTGAGGTATGTGAAAATTTCAGCCGTGGATCTCCTTTCATCCATAGAGTTCCCATCACGCCCCAGGAGGGTACCTGGACATAACTGGCACTTTAAGAATATTGCTAGTCATCGAGCGAAGCACTTGGCCTCATCGTCACATCTTACATAACAACGGAAGAATACTCAATGATAGCATTAAAGAAAAGACAATAATATTATAATTAGTTTCAAAAAACAGCTCAAGTCTGAATAGGAAAATACTCAATAATACTTCACTCTAAGTCTATGAAGCCTTTACTCTAAACATCTAGGAGGTACCATGACAAGCCAGGGCTACCACAAATCCAAGGAACTAATAAAAATGTAAAGATGAAAGGAAAGGCTATCCTTTGAATGCATGGGAGGACTCACCATTTTCTGGACTGAGGGGATAAACCTCAACGGTGTGTCTACTGAAGTCCTCTATCTGCTAAATCTGCATAATGAAACGATACAACACCAAATGGCGTAAGTACATAGAATGTATTGTATGTAAATGGGTTAAAATAAATAGATAAAGCTCAAACCAATCAACAACTTATCAAAACCCAAGCCTAGGGCCTAGACGTGACAGGATGCAAGGGGAACCCGAAGGGACCCTAAGCAAGCCTTTTAGTACATCATTACACATCTTTGGTCACAGAAGCAATAAAACAAGCATCAAGAGATAATAAAGTGGGAAAATCGGGGCTAAGGGAAAGCACTTTCATATCATAGACATAAAAAACAACAGATTCAAAGCTCTTAGCATAGATAGATAATATGTCCAACAAACACCTCTAATACATAGATAAGTCTGGGGGAAAAGACAAACCAACCGAGGTCACTCTCATAGTCAAAATAGAACATAAGAAAGAATGCCTCTATACATAATAAGAGAAACATATACTAAGGTGCCTAAAATGGAGGATTCACCAGCTAGCTTGAGTAGTAACGAACTAGCCACGTGGAGGAGGATGATCAAATTGAGTGCCGGTTCCTCATATGTTGATATCATGTATGCAAGAGTATGCCTCAGTACGTTTGAATGTACTAAGTATATAGGACGAAATGTAATAAGAATTAGGCATCATAATCAAAATGCGTCACAATAGGCAATTGACATAATATAACAATATGACATGTATGATCAATGCATAAGTAAAACATGCTTAAGTAAGTCATGCTCATATAGGATATTATATGTGTAGAAGAGACCAAGCTACATTTTCAAGGTACAAACCCCTAGGTGGTTGATGATGGTTTCACCATATCAACCTGGCGGTGCAGTACAAACTCCTCATATGGTTGATGATAATCATACCTTATCACCACGATGGCGAAGTACAAACCCCTTACATGGTTGATGTGTACAAACCCTCACCTCAGTTACCCGAGCTCTTATTCCCTCAGATCGGGTATGGTCTAACGCAACATTTTATATAGAGTATATCATATAATTAAGCTCATTTCATCATAATATAGTCATTCATATCATATCTCATGCTTTGGACCTTCAACTCCTCAAGAAACCACATCTGGACATTTTATCAAATAATTAGATGGTGTTTAATGCTAGTTTAGAATCATGAAATATAGAGATGAAATCATGCAAGAAAAACCATTGTAAAATCATCAATAAACACCTTGAAATACCCTCAAGTGACATACATCAAAACCCCTCATAAAATCTTACAATAGATCCAAGATTTAAAGCTCATGACATAGCAAAACAGTCACAACTTTACATAGCTTTAACATAGTATGTAGTGAATTTCATAACAAACAAGACCATTTGTAAATCAACTTTAAATCATGCATTTTGAGCAAAAAGGAGGCTTGGTATCATGGGTGAAAGGAACCCATAAAAGAAACCCACATATCTTGGCTTAGAGATGAACTTGGTGAGGATTGAAGATGGAGACTTGAAGCTTGAAGAAGAACCTTGAAGGAGAACTTTAGCTTGGTATGAGGGTTTGGGACTTAATTTGGGAGTAAAAATATGGCTATGTGTTTGAGTGAGTATTAAAGAATGTTTAAGATGATATGAGAGTGAAATAAGTCTAAGTATAGGTAAAAGCACATTTGGGAACACTTAGGCCAAAGACCTAAAAGCCTTGGACCGTGGTGGAAATCACTGACAACAAAATACATAGTTCCATGTCTGATCCACAATGCAGACCTATCGTAGAGGTCAAATTAACACATGTCTGCAATAGTTGCGTGTCACAGTGCTGTCGCAGATCGACTTTGGATAAGAAAATTATGAAAATAGAAATTGCTAATTGTTTGCTCTTAAATTGGGGTTAGACCCTTTTCCCCCTAAGTTTGACCCCCTGAACAAGAATATGAAGTCAGATTTTTTATATTGCGCACAGATTTTGAGATATAGGGAATTTAAAATTGCAGGATTCTGAGGCACATTTTCGAGCACTTTTTGGGGTCGTTTCATAACTCAACTCAAAGCTCAACTCTTAATCTCATATCTCGACTCAAATTAATCATGCAAGTTTTAAGTTTGAAATCATTCTTTAGAAATAGACTTTGTGTTTAAATGCAACTCAGTTTGAAAATCATGATATGCTAAAACTGAAGTGTTGCTTCGAAGTTTCTCTAACCGACATAACTCACAGCACCATGAGTTTTGGTGATGTATAACAAATATGGCATTATTGCCTCGCCCATCCTTAACTTACCACAGAAAAGGACGCACCCAGCTCTACCTCTCTCTCGGATCATAAGAGAGTGTCCCTCTATTGGGACTTAGGCCACAAGAATTTTCTTGTGCGACCATCTTGCGCTAGCTACGTAGTTTTGGGGTGATCTTTTCACCCAACTTGGTGCTCAATACTTCTTCAAAGACTAAATCATGCTCATAGAAATTAGCTCAACTCATCTTTTATGCTCATCTCAGATAAGTCAACTCAATTCTCAATGGCTCAACTCAATTACTCAACAACTCAATACTCAGGATCGTCGTCAATGCAATGCAACTCAAGAATCGACTCCACATCATGCAAGACTCTCATGAGTTATGGTCAAGTGGCATCATATTAGCATGCTCAACATATATGACATGATGGATACTCATTACATGCATAGACAAAGCAAGGAATATACATGAAGCAAGAAAATAGGATCCTCAGGTTTACATGACTTAGTTCAAAAGGTCGGGTTCACAATTTCAACTGAATCAGTGAGCAAGGAAAAATGTTGAGTATAGGGTTCATGAATAAATCATGTGAAATACATTCATAATTCAAAGTAACAATGGTGTAACTCATAATTGGACTCAAATAATTTCAAGAAACTCAACCTTGTACGAGAATTTAAAACACAAGAACCATGGAATTTAAAACATGCAATTTATACTCATAATTTCTGACTCAAGTAAATGAAGGGGTGCGTGTATGGACATAATCTAATGCTTTAGGTAGCCTTATATACCTGAAATGGAGATTAACACTAATTTCCGTAGGGAATTCAACTCTGGCTCAAGACTCTAGGCTCATCTACTTTTCTCTTATCAAAATCCTCACTTTGATTGCTAAGAAAATGGGTTTGTAACCCTTGATATTGAGAGAAAACAACCTTAATACGGGTTTTATTAGCCATAAAATAGGTTGAGAATACCCAAAATACCCTTCCCAAAATTAAAAGAAAAAAATCATCCTAAAAAATGCAGTGGTCTACAATGCGCCAGGGGTGGAGACCAATGTATTTTCCTCAAAAAATTTCTTTCAAACGAATTTTATTCTTCTCGTCTAAAAATTAAAATAAACATAATTTTTAGTCCGCGTTCTATCGGCATTGCGCTCAGGGCGCGGGTTGACACTGTTTTCAAAAAGTATTTTTCGACTCGGTTGCTCTAAAATCGGGTCGAGACCATTTTCCCACTCATTTTTTCATGCTGATTGCAAAACCAGTCTCGAATTTTTCGTCCGAGCTTGGGAAGACGCATTATGCGCAGGATTCCATTATAGGGGCATTTAGGTAATTTCACTAGGCATTTCATTATCTTCCCCTTTGGATCATTCGTCCTCGAATGATGAGTAAGGGTGGATATCAATGCACGAATAGACTCAGAATTCATCTTAACACTCCCATCGGTCAATCCAACTTTCGACTCCTCATCACTATCAACAATCTCTATTCGGATTCAAGAATAGACAATCAACTCAAGGAAAGGAAATCAATTATGTCAAGGATAAGAACATTACCTTCAACATTCTATCATCAAGCAAGAATAACGATCAAGATTGCTCTTGATACTAAATCAGTTCAAAATGTTTAAACACTTCGACAATCATTCTCTTGAACTCAAGAAGGAAACCATCAACTGTAATGGAGAATGGGACCATTGATACATATGTACAATTCTCAAGCTCAGCACCTCATCTTAATGGTGCTCCCTTTCAAGACACTCTCCTCCATAATCTTAAGATCCTAGCTCCTATTCAAATCTCTACCAATCCATATCCTCTTATTCCATTCAAGCCTACCTCTGAGCCACAACGTGCTATTGCTAAAATGATTATATCCGTATAATGCTAACCCTCAATACTCAAATCTATACTTCCTTAGGGGATTTTGTTAAAAGATTGCTAGTCCACTTCACTACCTCACCAGTCTCACTCAAGCCCTTTGTTACAAAATCTTCAATAATCTATCATCAATACTCGCATAAGAACAACCACATTCAAGCCTATCACTCTAACCACTTCAACTACGTCTTAGAATTTTTAAGCCCTACTTAACACTTCTACCTCTATCATTCACTAAGCTCCCACTCAAAAACACACCATCATAATCTTACCTATCTATTGCCCATCATAACGTCTCATCTCTCCGCTTCTCACTATCTCTATCCCTACATGACACAAGTACCAAATCAGTGTCACAATAAGGATACACTTACTCCTTCTCACCTACCCTCACCCTCAGCCTACTACTATCAACATCACAATTTGGACTTGGAGGAACTCATCATCTCCCCATTTGGTGAAACCTTAACTACTACCTCCCCATGCAAAATAAGCACGAATAACATGAAGGTCTCAACTACTCAGATGCTTAAATACCCATTCTCAAGAATGGACTTCAAACACAATATCTAAGGTTTATACTTTATCTCCAGCATCATCATTAGGCACAAATACTATCAAGGATTTACATACTCAAGTATACTCAAAAGGAACATCAACTCAAAGATAGGAACTCAACTACATTATCACAATTCAGGAACACTCATTCTCTCCTACCAGGTATCACCCATAACTTGTCTACTATCATCAATACTTCTATCTAGACTGGAAAGCTGGATTACTCAAGGACATAGAATAAAGATCATTAGCACAATTCAATTGAAAAAAAGAATCTTATCTGAGGACATTCACAATGACATACAATCTCCCTCATCTATCCAAATTCACTCTGAGTTCACAATACTATAAGTAGTGTAAAACTCAGTTCACATCTTATTCAGCATAGAACTAGAAACTCTTGGACTCATGGGGTAAGATCAAAATTAATGAATGAATTCATTGCTTCTCATCCTTGAAAGTCAGTATGAACGGAATCAACACGATATGCATGGGACTAGGCCACAGGTACGACAATCATACATCAGAAGGGAATAGAGTATCACCTCAACTGAAGGGTAAATATCATATGAGATGGAAAAGAGTTGATATCACATCTTGATCAGCCCAACACTATCGAAGACATCATTATCTACTTTGGTTAACCACTTTATCATCTCCTAAATAGCTCTCAAGGTGCTCTCTCTAAATTTGGGAATTAATTTCCTCCACTAGGCTGTAAGGGTATACCTTCACTCGATCAAGGAATCACTATGCACAAGAATATCTTAAACTCTTCTATTATGCTATAATCGCATATATATATAACTAGCCACTCAGACTCTTTTCAACAATATCACTTTTATTTCCTTCCTATTTCTATGGAAATCTCTCTATATTTGCTATTCCTATGGCGTACATCATCACTTCCCATAACTCTTACAATCTAACCTCCACTTTTTGCCTGCAGACTCTCAACTTCTGTGTTCTCATAAACTCATTTTTATAAGGCTTAGACTATAATGGAACAACTCATCATTATCTATCGATAAGCCCCAATCGACTAGGTTACTTAGAATGATAAGGAATGCTTATGTCTACCTACTCAACATTTAAAACTCGAATATGCTACCTAGATTCTTATAGTAATTATAACTTAGAGCTTCACACATCTATACACAATCATGGGTACATATCTCAAGCCTCTTCTTATCTATTGATCTATCTTCGTCTCACTCATCTTACCTATGGGGAGCTTGTACCTCGCCCATAGCATCACATTCCTCACAAATCAACTTCTTCTCGAACATACACTATGGCAAGCCTCTTAAAGAAAATTTTCAAATAAGACTGTCACTCTCACGGTGCTATCTCCTCTTTAACACTACTCCTCAAATTTAAGCTTAGGGTCTAGTACTAACATATTTATCTATCGCACACCTCTCTCAACTACCAGGTAAAAATTTAGGGAACATAATCCCACTAAATTTCATGGCAAGTATTCAATCAACACATCCCCTTCCTCACAACTTAGTACCGGTCACCTATTCAATCATATCTCCCTATTTGACTAAGGTCATAACTCGATGATTGTCATGAACTCTCACTTAAAAATCGCAAGCTTAATTTAGATATATCAAATTGAAAGAACTCTTCCCCCCTATTCAACATCTATACTTCACTCTCACTAATACAAATATCAAAATACATCAACATTAACCTCTTTCTAGTTTGACCACACTCTAACACACTCTAATACTAACTCTTCCTCTATAACTCATCATGAAAATCATAGAGTACCTACGACTCTTCCATCAAACTTATGGAAATCGACTCATCACCTCATTTCTTACTTAAGAGGTACATAATCTAACTACAAGCTTTGATCAACCATCACTCTTGCTATCTTCTCCCTTTCTTTCCATCATCATCCTTCTAATTCTAGGATGGCTTAGTTCTACTTAGGTTTCATAGGACCTCGCATCTCACTTTCTCATGTAGTAACATTAAACTCTTTAGATACATAAGTTTCTCTCTCATGATAACATCGGAAACAAGTTTTGAAAAAAAGAAAAGGGGGTCTAGGTACATCTATAGCTAACTCAAATGCACGATTCATATGAGTAATAGTGCACCCTTTCTAGTTAATGAACTTAGCACACTAGTCGGCTTCTCTTAAGACGAGTGCAGTCTCTCTACTATTCTGATTACTATATCATAGGGGAACTCATTGATAAGAGTTTGAACATTACTGTCTCTATCACCTCGCGAATGAGGCATAGTCAAAAGATTTAGAGAAGCGCATGAATCAGAAGAGGCCTTTCATAGAGTTTAACTCTATCGCACGAACTCAGATCATAGAAGAAGGGTAACACTTCCTGATGTCCTATAGCCTTCTACTTAAGTGTGGTGTAAAACACACCCATAAATACGAATCTACTAGACATGACTTCATAGGCTCCTTAGGACACTTGAACTCTGTGCTCTAATACCAAGTTTGTCATGCCTCGGGAGGGTACTCTAGATGTAACTGGCACTCAAAGAATATTACTAGTCCTTGAGCGAACTAGTTGGCTTCATCGTCACATCTTACTTAATAGCAGAAGAATACTCAATGATAGCATTAAAGAAAAGAAAATAATATTATAATTATTTTCGCAAAATAGCTCAAGTTTGAATAGGAAAATACTCAATAATACTTCCCTTTAAGTCTATGAAGCCTCTACTCTAAACATCTAGGAGGTACCCTGACAAGCCAGGGCTACTACAAATCCAAGGAACTAACTCAAAATGCAAAGAAGAAAGAAAAGGTATCCTTCAAATGCAGATGAGGACTAACCACTATCTGGACTTAGGGATTAAACCTCAATGACACATCTACTGAAATCCTCTATCTACTGAATTTGCATCATGAAACGATCTAGCGCCAAATGATGTAAGTACGTGGAATATACTATATATAAATAGGCTAAAGTAAACGGATAAAACTCAAACCAATAAATGACTCAATTCAAAGCTCAACTCTTCATCTCATATCTAAACTAAAATAAATCATGAAAGTTTTAAGTTTGAAATCATGTTTTAAAAATAGATTTAGTGTTTAAATGCAACTCAGTTCAAAAATCATGATATGCTAAACTCAAGTATTACTTGGAAGTTTCTTTAACTGACATAACTCACACCACCATGAGTTTTGGTGATGTATAATGAGTAAGACATCATTGCCTCTCTCGTCCTTAACTTTCCACTGAAAATAACGCGTCAAACTCTACCTTTCTCTTGAATCCTAATAGAGTGTTCCTCCATGGGGACTTAGGACACAAGAATTTTCTTGTGCGACCATCCTACGCTGGTTACGTAGTTTTGGGGTGACTCTTCATCCAATTCGGTGCTCAATATTCCTTCCAAAACTAAATCCTGCTCATAGAAATTAGCTTAACTCATCTCTTCGGCTCATCTCAGACAAGTCAACTCAGTTCTCAGTAGCTCAACTTAATTACTCAACAACTCAATACTCAGGATCGTCGTCCATGCAATGCAACTCAATACTCTACTCCACATCATGCAAGACTCTCATGAATTATGGTCAAGTGGCATCATATTAGCATGCTCAACATATACGATATGATGGATACTCATTACATGCACGGACAAAGCAAGGAACGTACATTAAGAAAGAAAACAGACTCATCGGGTTCACATTACTTAGTTCAAAAGGTCGGGTTCACAATTTCAACTTAATCTGTAAGCAAGGAAAAGTGCTAAGTTTAGGGTTCACGGATCAATCATGCGAAATGCTTTCATAATTCAAAGTAACAATAGTGCAACTCATAATTGGACTCAAATAATTTCAGGAAACTCAATCTTGTACAAGAATTTAAAACTCAAGAACCTTGGAATTTAAAACATGTAATTTATACTCATTATTTCTGACTCAAGTAAATGGAGGTGCATGGATGAACATAATACAATGCTTTAGGTAGCCTTATATAGCTGGAATAGATATTAACACCAATTTCCACAGGGAATTCAACTCGGCTCAAGACTCTAGGTTGCTCTCCTTTTCTCTTCTTAAAACCCTTACTTTGATCGATAAGAACAATTAGTTTGTAACCCTTGATCTTGAGAGAAAATGACATTAATACTGGTTTTATTAGCCTTAAAATAGGTTGGGAATATCTAAAATACCCTTCCCAAAATAAGAAAAAACATCCTAAAACATGCACTGGTCTGCGATGCATCAAGGGTGCAAATCAGTGTATTTTCCTCAAAAAAAATTTTTTGAATGAATTTTATTCTTCCTGTTGAAAAATTAAAAAACAAAAGTGTCAGTCCGCATTCTGTCCAAGTCGCCCCAGCGGCACGGACCAACACTGTTTTCAAATTAATTAGCAAAAATCATTTTTCAACACAATAGCTCTAAAATCGGTTCAAGGTCATTTTCACACTCAAGTTTTCGTGCTGATCGCAAATTCGGTCTCGGAATTTTCATCCGATCTTGAAAAGATGCATTATGCATATAATTCTATTCTAGGGGTATTTCAGAAATTTCATTGAGCATTACAGTTCCAATTTAAACTTAAATTCTCAAGTTTTGGTCCTGATCCAAGTTAGGATTTTAATGATTTCGTATGTGTTTTATTTAGTTTGCGTTGAATTTTAATAGATGGATATTCTAATGCATGATTTAAGCATGGAATGATGATTTTAAAGATGAATTTCATGATCCTATATATTATGATTATGAATTCGACTTTGTATACATGCATCAAAAATTATTTGAAGAGAATTATGAATTTAAAATTCTTTTGAGAAATCATCGTCATGTTTTCATGAAATTTAGGTTTCTTTTGATTGAAGCATTCTTATTATGATTTTACAAGCTTAGATTGCATCCGATTGAAGTAACTCTTACATGATATTAGGATGTAATTGCTTTTGATTGAAATAATCCATATTATGACATAACAATTTCAAATTCTTCCAATTAAAGTTGTATCACCAAGACTTGATGCTTGCTACTGAGTATCTATTACCAGCTTGTTATGAGATCCTATGATGACTCAGGAGCTATTTTTATAATTTGAGATTTTCATGAAGATATGGGTATTACTAGATTCTTATCCTTTGTTTAAAAAAATATGAATTATGATTTTTGCATGACCACTCATATTTGAGAGAATTGCCTAGCACCAAGTTGAACATGCAGTTATTACCCAAGTCCTTGACTAGATCCCACAATAGTGTGTCTCAATTGGATATAATGTATGTAAATGACCTTTTAAGTTATTTTCATCTCACTCAGAAAATTCTAGCATTTAGAGCCTTCATGTACTAACCCTAAGCAATATATGAGTTGCTAGCACTGACAGTTTGATTGGCTAGTTGCTCGTTTTGTTTTTATGCCCTTTTATGTATTTTGGAGCCCTTAGAGTTTAAATGGTTGATTTTGGTCAAAATTCTAGGAACATCACCTCAAAATGTAATTATGATGGTCGTATCAGCTCTGAAATTGTCATTTTAGGCAGGAGCATGGTCAGCTTGGTTCCTGCGCCTATCAAATGTGATTTGTGCCATTAGGCATCTTCACCTTAAAGGTTTGATCTAAGATTAACCTTGGACAACATTCTTGGAATGGTTAAATAATTGAAAAATGAGATTATTCAGGAATACATATTGAATGCTGAGATTACGCATTGGCAGACTGAATTTAAGGGTCAAAGAACTCACTAACTTCCTCTTTGAACGATCGGACTTTCTAGCTTCTCTTGCCTCACTCTGGGGATTCTGAATCTGATTACACTTTCCTTAGGTCGAACGGCTATCGATCTTGGCCCGATGAGAAAAGGGTTGAACTCATACTTTCCTTAACCTAATTACTTGGATCCCGAATTCTATTCCATTAAGGTCGGAATCCTTTTTTTTCTTTGACATCGTACCCTAGAGCATCATTTATAGAGCTATTTACGTCTTTGACTTCGTCCTTAGTTAGGTTGATAGAGCGACGAGCGAGTTAGCGGGACCACCCGATGTGAAAGAGAGGGAGGTCCAAGCCAGCCCAACTAGAGTAAGACCATACCAGTGCTCTCCACACCCCAGATAATATCTATTAAATTCTATTTGTATGTATAGGTTCAAAACATCGAGTTGTCTAGAATGACCTTTAATGCATGTTCTGTAGGTTTTGGTCATGTATTTTGTCATCTTGTGGATTTTGATTTAAAATGGTACTTTGGCATGAAACCCCCTTTTCTCGAGATGACCTTTATTATAAATTTTGATTGCACTGTTGGTTATGAAATGTCAAACTCGATAGGGTATGATAGTTCATTTGTGCATATAGAATTCTAAATGAATCCAAAGCACCCTATCAAAGACTTTAGAGGCAAAAAAATCAGCTATTGTAGTTGATGCTAGTGTATAACTATTATCTACTCAGTGATCGCGATCCCTAGGATGCATTCACAGCCCCTATGTTGCATTCGCATAATTCAACCCCACTAGTCTCTTCATTCACAAGCTAAGTATTACATTTGCGGAGGTCATCTTCTCTGCGATTTCTATTCACGAGGCTAGGCCGCATTCACGAGAGTCAATTTGCTGCCCCTCCTCATTTGTGGGCCATGTTTCTCCACGTTCATGGAGGTTATTTGATTGATCTTTTAATTAAGACAAGTGATGAGTTTTAGCTGTTCCCCTCTTTTTCCAACACTGATTTTTTGAGCTAGGGGACCCCAAATTAGGTGATTCCAATTACGCTTGGTCGTATATTGGTGTGTCTATTTGTGGAAGTGATCGAGGAATCTTGGGTAGCATAAGAAAGAGGCAATTTCTATCTGGAATGGGCTATTGGGTTGTCCCTCCAATATTTTTCTCTTTAATTGTAATTTTAATTGTTGGGCTGATTTCCTCCATTTCGAGCATCAAATTATGTCCCATTTTGCGATAAAAGATCTATAAATCATATGGAACCTTTTTACAGAGTGAACTTCAATATTTCAATCACGTCTCCCATAATTCTATTTTGGACTCAATTTTAGGTTCATCCCTGCAAAATGCATTTATAGTGTCAAAAAATCTGTATTGTCGTGGTGATAAAAAATTTGATAATTTGGTGATAGAGGTGGCAAAAGAAGCCCAAACATAAGCAACCCGCCCATAATTTTGTAGGTTGAGTTCAATATGATTTAGAATTGGGCTAATTTTCAGCCCAATACAATTTAACCCATTATAAAATAATTTTGAGCTGAGCCCAGTAAGATTCTCACTTCAGCCCAATGCATCATTTGTTTTGTATGTTCAATGCTAGTTTTAAATTAAGCTAGTTAAATTGGGTGTGTCATGATCCAACCCGAATTTTAGCCCATTTGAGCTCAAAGTACATTTGGGTGGGTCAAGACCCAAGTCGATATTTAACGCACCCCATTTTAACCTCTCCAATTTCAGTCCAACTCACTCATTTGACACCTCTATGTGGCGACATTTGAAGGTTATTCAGGCATGGAAAGATATCATGAAGTGGATTTAGAACACCCATTTTCATCTTTGAGGTAGGCTATGTTCTGCTTTCTTTTAGATTGTGATTCATAAATATTGTTTAGCATAAATTTCCTGGGGTTTTGATTGTATGTGATGGGTTTGGTTTCATTACTTCATTCTTGTTTTCTTTGTTTTTGTGGAGCCTTAGGTTAATATAGGTCTATCAAAACCCTCATTTGTTATAAAATTTGTGTCTTTAACTTAGTATAGCTTTGTTAGCTCATTTAGATGGCTTGTTCGATCTTTTATGGTAGTAAGTGAGATTAGTACTTGAGAATGAGCTTGGGTTGACTGTTAGCTATTATATCAGCTTCTTAGGGGTATTTCTAAGATTTGCTATCCATTGCTGTTGTAGGGGCTGTGAGGTTGTCTTGATATACAGGTTATCATCTGAATAGCTTTGTGAGTCAATGGTATCCCTATCTTATAATTAGGTCCTAAACTCCATTGTGCTTTCTTTTTAGTCATTCGGTGGAGTTATGCTTGTATTTCTTGGGGTGGTATTGTTAGGAGGTTTTTGAATTAATTTTTGAGCACCAGGTTCATCATAAATTTTTTACCCTTGGTTATTTATTTAGAGTTGTGATACTTATGCTCATTATTGTTGAGTTTGTGAATAATTTTGAGCTCTAGGCCTCGATTGAGGACCAGTCAGATTTCAGGTTATTTTTGTGCTCTAGGTGTAAGGTTTTGTAGTTTTTCCTTGTATGTGATTTATGTGTGATAGTTGAGTGTTAGTGATGGCGTGCATTACAGTGGTTTCTCTCTCAAGCATGATTATAGTACGACCTTGGTGCATGCGTTGATTCTCCGCATCATTTTGAGAAAACTGGGGTTTCTTTCCCAACTTATTTTTATATTGATTTTCTAAATGAGGGTTGTGCTGCTTTAACTACTTAAAAATAGACTAGATACATTTGGGATGTGCTCATTATTGTACTGGCTCAGTTAGAGAGTCCATCACCCTTTCTACACTGATCTAGCTTGTTTATTTCCAGTCACCATAATATAGTGTGTCCTAAATTATCAAGGATATAGGTGTAACACCTGGATTAGGCCAAGAAGGTATATAGGGGCATTGTTGAGCCCCCCCATGATGTCTTTCACCCACGTGATTCATTAGATATGAAGAGTGAGGGTGCATGGGTCCTACTTCCTGGCCGGGATTAGAAGTAGGTGTATATATTATGGTATGAGGAACTTGACATTAATGATATATTATGACTCAAGCCTAGGGCCTAGATGTGACACGTCGAATGGGAACCCGAAGGGAACCAAACAAGCCTCTTAGCATATGATCCGCACATCCTTAGTCATGGAAGTAAAGTAAACAACAACGAGAGATAGAAACAAGGGAATTCGGGGCTAAGGGAAAGAGTTTAATAACCATATCGTATAAAAGAGTCAAGGCTCAAAACATAAGACATCAATTGTTCCAACAACACCTTCTAATCATAGATTGGGACGAGGTCCAAGGCACTTTCCAATCTCACCCTCTTAGTCTTAAGTGTTCAACATAAAGAAAAGTCTTCAAATAATAAGAGTAGCATAGCTAGTGTCCTCGGACTTGAGGACTCACCAAAGCTCGTCTTTCAGAAGGAAATCTAGCCACATGGAGGATGATTAATATGTGCTCCGGTCCCTACATGGTAACATCATGTAGGCATAGAATATGTGTTAGTACGTTTGAATGTACTAGGTATATAGGATGTAATGCAACAAGACACAGATAACATAGACAAGATGCATAATCATAAGCAAAGGATAATTAAAGTATCAATATGACATGCATGATCAATGCTTGAGGTAAAACATGCTTGTAGATCATATGGCTTGCAAATATAGTTACATGCGTAGGAAGACATCATATCACATACTCCAAGCATACCATTACTTGAACTCCAAGGCATATCACCTATTTGGAAGGTGATTGAGGTATATACCCCTCGACGTGGTAGTACGAGCATACCACCCCCCAACAACATGATTGAGATTTGGCACCCTCTCAATAAGGTGATTGAGACTTGGCATCCCCTCAACAAGGTGATTGAGGCTTGGCACCCCCTCAACAAGGTGATTGAGGCATGATATCTCCTCAACAATGTGATTGAGGCATGGCACCCCCTCAACAAAGTGATTGAGACATGACACCCTCTCAACAAGATGATTGAGGCATGGCACCCCCTCAACAAGGTGGACCAACTTGCAACACCAAAGAAACTTTTCATGAATTCAACACATATATACATTACTTTGATCGTCATAGTCACTTGACTCATAATCCATGGAATAGACCATCAACCACTCAAGAATCCTTAACAAGATATTTTATCAAACACTTGGTGGGTGTGTAATGCTAGTTTAAAACCATGCAATTTAAGAGTGAAAACATGTGAGAAAGCTTAATGTAAACCAACCCACCAATACTTAGTACCACCCTCATGAAATATACATCAAGATCCCTCATCAAATCACCTAATAGATCATAGTTTCATATCTCTAAACATGCATAGTTAATCAACATTTTATAAAACCCCAACATAGTTTATAGTCATAATCTATAAATAATAGTACCCATAAGTAATAAAACTTGAAAACATGCAATTTATGTAAAAATGGAAGATTGGGCACCATGTGTGAAAGGACCCAATGGTTGAAACCCACATACTTCAAACTTCGATTTTTTGGTGAAGTCTTGAAGGAGACTTGAAGCTTGAAGAGAATCCTTGAGATCCTAAGTTAGGTTTGAGACCCTTGAAATTTGAATGAAATATTTGGTCAAGTGTTGGAGAGGGTTTTGAGAGTGTCTTGAATGATATAGAGTTGAAAAATGGCTAAGTATAGGTGTTTTTACCCATAAGAGGGCTTAAGCCCAAGGCGCCAAAGCCTTAGGCCAAAATAAGAAAAAAACTAGGAAAAAAATGTACTGATCCATACCCCTGGCACGTCGCTGCCAGGTCGCGAATCTTCACTATTTTTCGTAAATTTTGAAAAATGAAATTTGGCTATAATTGTTCTAAAATCGAGGTTATATCCATTTCCCACCCAATTTTTCCCCTGATCAGGAATATGAAGTCAGATTTTTGATATCACACATGAATTTTAAGATATATTAAAATTACGATTATGGGCATTTTTGAGGCACATTTTCGGGCGTTTTTGGGGTCGTTTCATGATACTAATGATTTTCTGCACAGTTCTCATTTATATGCATTGCTTGTAACTAACAAAATTGTTTTACCTATTAGTATCACTGGATCTTGTATGGATTTTGTTTGTTGATGTGTACCGTATGGGTAAAAAGAGGCTCGATAAGGCTATTGTTTGACTACTTGTGAACTTATCATGGTATAATGGGTGGCCTCTTTTTTGAAGGTAGTTATTTAACTTGTTCTTCTTTATCTGGATCTTTTATGCAGGTATTCATTGATGTGGTGTCACAATCTAAGCTAGGCCCTAGCCCTAGGTGTCATACAACTATTACAATTCTCGATGGAAATCCTAACAAAATCGATAAGGCTATTGTTTGGATACTTGTGAACTTGTCATGGTATAATAGGTGGTCTTTTGTTTGAAGGTAGTCATTTCCCTTGTTCTTTTTTATCTTGCTCTTTTATGCAGATATTCATCAAGATGATGTCACAATCTATGCTAGGCCCTAGGTTCCATATGACTATTAGGATTCTCGAGCGAAATCCCAACCAAAGCCTTTTAGCATATCATAGGTAGTGAAAAAAAAATCACAACATGAATGATAATATAAAGGAACCAAAGCATCAAACCTAAAGGGAAGTGATTAGATAACATAGGCTCTTATATATCAAACATGCCTCTTACAAAGTCTAACATATAAGGGGGCTAAGACATGTCCTTAGATCACACCAAAGAAAGTAATAGAAGTAGTCTCAATAATAAACATAGTCTAACAATAACAAGTAAAGGAAGAGTAGGCAGGGTTCGCTCTCGAAGCATAAGGATTCACCAGTAAATCTTCAAGAATAGTCCCCAACTAGTAATGAAAGTGAGGTAAAAGATGATTGTATGTCCCTATATTGTAATATAATGTAGGCAAAAGAATATGTGTTAGTACATTTGAATATACTAAGTATGTAGGCAACCCAATGCAAAGTAAATCGTGTAGTGAATGTGACCATGTGAAACATCGTGATTTTAAGAATAGTTAAAATCACAAGTAAACACACTAATAGAAAATTCATAAGTAAAGCCTAAGGAGGCTCACGTAAGGCATCATGAAGATTCATACATATGTGGGAAATAACTATAACCGATTATAATACCATGCGAATTATAACATGGAATTATGGAGTTTTCCCTACATTGAAAAAGGGGAATCTACCAGACAATGTAGAACTCTACCCCTTAAAATGAGTGTCATGAACTTGTGCTATATGTGTGTCCATTCGCTAAACCACATTAGCAATAAATCTTATGGGTGCAACACAGTTATGACACTAGAAGCTTCCGCTAATGGCCTCTTTGCTTGGAATTTCTTGTGATTTTAGTCATTAATTTGTGACTTCTTGTGAAGAGCTTGGAATTTCTCGTTCTTAAATTCATATTTATAAGTGCTCACTTATGTTATTCCATATCATAATTCTTGCAACTATAATGATTATGCGTAACTACATCCATAACTAGGGGTGTGGGACCATGAAGAACTAACAAGGTAAAACTGGATAATTCGTAATTCTTAGAAAGTGCGTATGCATGTATTAATTAATTCTCTTCATTTTTATTACTTTTTAATGGTGGGTAATGTTACAACTCACCTATTTGTCACTGACTGGATAAAGGTAGTAATAAATGGAAAAAGATATTAATTAATAAGATTCGATTGATTTCTTCTCGTCTAATCAACCAAACTAGATCAAGGGGAGATTGTACTGGGACAATAGGTAAGGGTTAGTAATGTCACACTGTGGAGATGTATCAAATTACGTAGTGAAATTTACCTCTCGCCTGGATCAAAGGATTTGGTAAAATTAACTTACCATTTTTCATGCAACATATTAGAAAATATTATGGCTATCTGGCAATACTAAGTTAGGAAATCATAGGGAACACAATACCCTTGTTATACTTCTTATTGATTTTACAACACTTGTTCTAGTTTGGGTTTACATTCTGCAAATTACAAACTCCCCCTCTTTTAGGAGATAAGTAGGTTAATAAACTTGAATTGACTGAAATTTGAGTCTACCAGATTCCCTATAGGTTCGACCCTAACCTTGGTTAGGTTATATATTTTGACAACGAACACTTTAACCTTCAAAAAGGAGGTGTAGCTTGGGTGAAATCATCTGCCATAATAGCAAATATAACACTAGTACCTCAATGATCCACTACTCAAAAGAAAAGAAGTCTCCTACTAGAGTCAAAATACAAGATGAGGCTACTGAGATAAAGTGATCATACTTGTGAAAGCATCATTTGATGCCTTGGACTTTGACTGCTTTAGAGCTTCGCGGAAGTGGCCTTGATGGGCTCCTCCTTTAGGGTAGCCTCGACTACTTGACCTATCATCTCTAAAATTCTGCCGATTTCCTCTATGGTTTATCTCTTGCCAAAGGTGCTGGCGCAGGGATAGAGTGGGCTGCTTGTGGAGTACAATATGCTATGCCTTTTTAGAGGAAATCTCTAAACCAATGATCACACTCTACACAATCCTAGCATTCCTGGAAGGACCGGCTAGAAGAATAACATCCACTACAACCTATATTGTCTGCCTCTGAAGTCCTAGACCCTGATTGGTTGAATAAAATGACCTTGCCTTCCCTAAAGATTTTGTAACCCTATCTTTCACTCTATGTCCGGTGACATAGAGGGTACTCTAACTAAAGGTACCTAAGCCGATCGGTCATCCACTTGTGTCTGAATTGAGACCTGAGTAAGGTTACTAGAGTGGATCAATCGGACGCTTGCTGGGAACTGTAATGACGCACCTTTGAACCATATAGGGTCTCGCTATAGCTATCCTCATGTCTAGCCTACTTATCGTTATTCCCATTGACCTCATGGTAGATCTACTCAATAGTGCTGTGTGGTCAACAATATTAAGAAAAGAACGACCCGTGATTGGGTTCCAATCCTCAACTGTGTCTTCAGTCCTCAAACAAAACATCCTTTCCTCTCTTCCTTAGTAGGTGATATCATCATGGTATATCTGGAGAGCTTTTAAAACCTCGACTTATTCGTACATGGTCATGGCGCCTGTTATAATCTAGAGAACTGATCCCAAAGGCATCCCTTAGAGTAATTCTTTTGAGGTAGCCATGGACCTGTCATATGTACTTTCTTGATAGTTTGATAGAACCTTTATAAAAAAAGATGGAGTAGAGTTAATGTTTCTATTTCTAAGGCTTAATTCTTTTAAGTAAATTTTTATGATATGCTGTTGATTTCCGGTGTTGTTTTTAAAACTATTGTTTCAATGAGTTCTTGACTGAGTTAGCCCATCTTAATGTCTCTTATATATTTAAACCAAGTGTTCTGCTAAGTGATTGAATGAGTGATCGGGCCAAGTGGTTCTCTTAGCGACCAACAATGGTTTCTCAGTTTTAGCCATGCCTAGGGTACCCTTTTGAGGAATGACAGGTTTCTTTTGTTCTTTGTTTTCTTAGACTTCAAATTTGTAATTGTTGTGACTAGCGAAAAAACCCTTCTTCTAGGACTGTGGCTATTAGCGATTGTTCAACATTGATTTTATATATGAGGTTAGTTATCATTTAAATCAATCTCATATTTTTAAGTTAGTGTTTTGATGCTTGGGAGGGTTCCCAGGAAACAACCTCTCTACTTTTATGAGGTAGTGAGAAGGTCTGCATACATTCTACGTTCCCCAGACCCCACTTGTAGGATTTCAATGGGTATGTTGTTGTTGTTGTTGTTTGTTTTGATGCTTGATCACCATTGAAATAAATCTGTTGTCTACTCTTGAACTGAAGAGGAAAATAGAGGGGTAGAATATGTAATACAAGGAGCATGATCTTTTCTTGTATATCACTTGAATTGATTTGTATGTACTATAGGGATATATTTAGAACTATGCTTGGTTACAAAATAGGATGAAAATAAATTCTCAATAGTTCATTCAATCTATCTTTGCTGAATGATATAGTTAGATGGTTAACTGGGATAGACAGTTAGAGGTTGGGAGATCATAATCATAGTGTCAACTATGCAAATCATAAATTTGATAACCATTTCAAATCCATAGAAGAGATATGATGCATAGGTTAATAGTTAAGTTACATCCCTAGAATATTTCCAGCTATTGTAAGTTACTCTTATTATTTAATTCTTGCAATTTTTAGCATATAAATGTCAATCACATTCTTTACACTCTCATAAATAAATAGTTAGCTTAGTATAATTTAGTGAAATAGTTAATTGACAAGTCTTTGTGGATTCTACATCCAGCTCGATTAAAGAACTACTTTATTACTTGCACGATCGTGTATACTTAAATGCATATTTGAACACGATACCTCGTATGGTGGTTTAGGTCATGGTACTTTCGAATCCCCATTTGATATGCTAATAGAATAATAGTCTTATTCTATAATATTACAAAACTTGTAATATAGATTATCTTTCTTTATTAAAATAAATATAAAGTCCTCCCCTTGTTTAAAAAAATATGACCTCCTTTCTTTTTTAGTCTATTTCAAAAAGAATAACTTCTTTCCTTTTTGATAATATTTTAATTTCATCTTTCCACGTTACATGTTTAAGGCCACAAGATTAAAGGATATTTTGGTATATTTAACATAACTTTAATTTTGAATCACAAAATTGAAGTCTTCCTTGCTTTTTTAAACTCCATAGAAAATCAAATTAGATCATTCTTTTTTAAATGTCAGGAGTATAATGTAAATGCTTACTTAAGGCATAAACATTAAATACTTAAAAGCTGGTAAAATTTTTATTACTGAAATCCAAATATTCTAGTCAAAATCATAATGTTTTCATCACACCTTTTATCATTTTCTTTTTAAATTTTGGCTATATAATTTGGTTTCCTACCACACAACTTCCTACTCATTGTTCTCGTCTCGGATGATGTTGATGCTTTTATAAGCCTTAATCAGAGCTTGATCTGGGATCGAGAATTTTTCCTCTAATATAAAAATTACAAGTAGAGAAAAATGATTTTCTTAATCAAACTTGTGAGTACAACTCTGTCTATCCCCTGATTCTTGTCTCTAATTTATTTTCTTTGATTGGAGGGTCAAAGCAGGCTTTGAGGTATAGTGGATCAATCAAGATTTGGGGATTCTCTCTACGATAGAAAATTAGTTGATTGCTGGATCTGACACGGAACTGTCATTTCGAGTGGAAGGGAGAGAATTTCTTTTGCCGTATTTCGCTCAAAGGGTTGATAGGAGATAGTGCATAAAACTGTTTACAAGGGCCAACTTGATCTCCTTCCCTAGAAATCTCAGATGAGGGAACATTGGTCAGGCTTAGGGTAAAGAATCTACCAATTCTTGCCAGTCATAACAACCAAAACGTGTAAGCCTTCGTTTGCCCCACCGGCAAAGTCATAAGTTGTGGTGAATCGTTATTGCTACTATAAAGTGCTTTCCGTAGCTCTTTCTCTCTCATCACATTTTTGACTGTTTTTCTGCTAACATCCACTAATTATTTGTAAAAAAAAGATGATCCATTCTCATCCTAGCTTCCTCGTCTTCAACTAAAGGTTCAGTCAAAAAGTTATTTTTTCTTGCTCATCTTATTTTATTTTTGGGGGGTTTGTATTTGAGATCATGCAACTCATTTCTTTTGATGTAAATTTGCAATTGTGTTGCTTGAATCTTGTTGATTGCGGGAGTAAAATGAAAATTCTTATGTTGTGGTTGTTATGGAGGAATTTATAATTTTTTTCATGTTTTTTTGTCAAAGAATTTTTTTTTAAGAAAAAACAAGTACTATAAATAATCAAAATGACTTCCCTACAAGGAATTCGCTTGTCTAATCAATAGGTGGGGGATAACATTTGCCCTCATTCAAGGTAAAGAAGGGGTTTCATCAAATGACCACATTGTTATACTTAAGCAACAAAACAACACTTCTATGAATAGAAAAAGGGAATGTAATTAAATAAGGCTTGGGATTATCATAATGGAAAATGATACTTCATAACAGTAATACTGCAAGTTTGTTAACATCTTTAGAAACATGTGGGCCTATTTAGTTTAAGAATTATCCTTTCATTTTTTGTGTGTACTGAAATATTTCTCTAATATGACATGTTTCACACATATTTATATCCATTATGTGTTATATATAATGGTAAATATTGTGGGTCTACATGAATGCGAATTGTGAAATTAGCTGAACAAAGACGCCAAATTAGGAGCTCGGATAAGGATGATGATATTGTTATATCCTCGAATTTTGATTACGGTGGAAGCAGTTGTGAAGGTATTCATTATAATTTTATTTGTCATGAAAATATTAGTATGCCCTAATTTTGTCCTCTTTTAATAATTGATGCAACTACGGTGACATTTTCATAGCATGTTAGGACTTTCTTTTCGAAGATGCACGATACTTATTGGCTAAGTTAAGGCAAAAGTTCATACAAGCTAATAAGGATGTGCATTGAATAATTAAAACATGTGATTAGTTATGTGATTGTACTAATTGGTTTAATTTTATGCAGATGAAGCAGGTAATTTGTTGAACGAAGCTCAAGCTCGTGGAGTTGTGGATATTGATTCAAGCGCTGACATTTTTTGGCGCAATATAAAAAAAGGAAGGAGATCCTGTAGACAAAAGGGCGAAAAAAATATTAAATCAAATAATAAGAAGGTGGAAGAAGATTGCATAATGAATGAAGTAGGAATGGGTGATAACTTTGTATTGATGTGGCACATATCGGAAAGAAAATAGTACACTTCATCTGGACTTTGATAGTTAAAATGAGTTTATGATTGAAACTACCGAGCAGCCATCTGATTTGATCATGCCGTTGCCGAGGTACCTGAAAGAATGGTTGGCTTGGGCATTGAAGCAAGAAGAATCTACTGCTAGAGGCGGTATTCTTGCTGATGATATAGGAATGGGGAAGATCGTTCAAGCCATTGCTCTTGTGCTTGCTAAACGTGAATTAGGGCAAACAATTTTCAATTCTAGATTGCTTTCACCTACCTTTTGCATGCTCCAAACATTAAAAGGAACCCTAGATATATGTCCTGTAGTCATTGTGATTCAATGGGTCAATAAGATTGGCTGCTTCATCACTAAAGGAAGCAAAAAAGTTCTTGTTTATCATTGTACCATCCATAAGAAAAATATTGATAAATTTATGGAATATAATTTTCTTATCACTACCTACTCCACAGTGGAGACAGAGTATAGGAAGAATATCATGATTTTGTACTTTATAAAATGGAACCACACTATTTTGGACAAGGTAAGAATTGTATGAATAAAACTACATATGTGGTTTAGTTTTATATATTTTATTTGGGATAAGGGTCTATCTAAAACAAATTTTCTATGTTCACAAGGGAGGAGTGAGGTTGTGTACAAATGAGCAACCTTACCATCACAAAGTAGGGGTAAGGCTGTAGTATATTTATTTCTGTTGACTGAGAAATCTGTTCAAAGTTCATATTTGTAGGATTTTTCTTCACTTGTTGATTTTCCTAGTTATTGTGTGTTGGCAATGCAAACCCTTCATACATAGTTTTCCAATAGATTGTACTTCTGTGAAACAAGCTCATTGTTGAAAGATATACGCAACAATACTACACAAGATATTTTTGTGCTAGAATATTCTTATAAGTAGCCTTAAGTGGTACTCCCCTCCAAAATGGTATCAAAGTGTTGTACTCACTTGTACGTTTCTTGTAATTAATTTTATTTCATGGATAATATAATTCACATCATTATTCTCGGAAATAAATATATCCTTAATTTTTAGCAGGTCTGTTTCTTGCAAATTCTTCCAAATTCATACAACTTCTGCACAGATTGTGATTGTAGAGCTCTCGAATATAGGTACGTTTAAAGTTTATTTTTGATCCTTGCCCCTAACTTGGTTGGATAGATGTTTACTTTTTACTCTGCTATATTTGCTCATATTTCACAAGATATTTGTGGTTAATGTTTCAATGACAGTTGAAAATCATTCTTCCTTGAATCTCTTTTTAATTTTCACCTTTTGAAATCTCTTCTTTGTTCCTTTTTGCATTTGTATTTATTTTAGCTTATTCGAGTGTCCACATTACAATGACAAATCTATTCGACACTTTCGCTAGTGGAATGGAGTAAGTAATTAAATAGATATAATTATTTTGGTGCTTTTTGTTGTTTGTGATAAAATTACTACTGCTGACGCTTCTGTTTCTAGTATATTGCCTAGTGGGATGGAGTAAGTAATTAAATAGATATAATTATTTTGGTACTTCTTGTTGTCTGTGATAAAAATTATTGCTGCTGATGTGTTGACATTAATGCATCTTCTGTTTCTAGTATATTGCCTCACCCTTACAATATCAAGGGAATGATGGGATTAGTAGAGATGCGATGATTTTGTTGAACTACAAAATTTTAAAAAGAATAATGCTAAGACATACTAAAAAGGGAAGGGTTTTTGGTATTGCACTTCCACCAAGGATTGTAAGTTTTGTTTACTTTAACTTAGTGCTCGAGTTGATAATCGTTTTTACTACACTTTAGCCTGCTACTTACTTTCATATTCTAGTTACTTTGTGCAAAGATTCTTTGGCTGTTAAAGAAGAAGACTACTATACATCACTGTGCAATGAAGGCCAGACACAATTTAATACGTATGTTATCTATGTTAGTCTGTACTTGTGCAACTACTGAGACATAAGTCACCTCTGCCTTTCTATTGCTTTCCATTTGCTACTGAAAGAACTCATGGTTTTTTTTTTGTTATGATGAATGATTGCATTATATATGCTTCATCTAATTACTATGTGTTAAGTAATCATGAAAATGTACAAACATTTCTTTTGTGGGTATCCTGAAAAACAATCATTTTATACCCTATTTTGTGAAAAATTCTTAGGACTAGCTATTTCGCCTTTTGAAAAAAAGTAAATAACGAGGGCAGGAATAATCTGTGTATTATTATTAGTTCTTATCAATATATTATCTCTTCTTGATGTATTTTGGTGCAAATATATTCAAGATGGGATGCTGATGGATAAATACGTTGATATTCTTTATCTACTGACACGCTTGCGACAGGTATGGATATTGTGCTTCCACAATGCCAACTTGTATTTTGTCTTAGTTGTAACCTTGAAAGTATGAATCTATTGTGTTGTTTTCTTAATGCTTCTACATTTTTTTAGTTAAATTGGGGCACGTTGGACCATTTTATTTCAATAAAAAGAGAATTACACATTGTTGTGGCTATCTGAAAACATACTCAAAAGCCCAAACCCAATTGTGGACCTGATCCACTATCAATAAATATATATTGTCTCAATAGGATTCCAAATTCTTGACTGGATGAAGCTTCATTTTCCTCAATATGCTTTCCTTCGTTTGGAAGTTAGTGGTCTTCTTGCTCCTTGCCCTCGTCGGATTCCATTCACCAGAGATGGTGTCCCCTTTCCATCGTCGATCTAACCACAATAAGCTCCTTCTCTCTCTCTTTTAGTTTTCCTGTTTTTATCTTTCCTTCCATAGCTCACCTTCGTGCATCTATCCCTATAGCTTGTAGATCCGTTCTTCTTCAAGTGTCTACCCATCAAGGCTCTGAGATAACATTGTACTTTAACATCCAATGTGTTTGTTTTCCCATTGATAAGCAGCTTCCATTGATTCTTCACTAACCCCATACCCTCTGTTCTTGCATGGGACAGTAAAACTTCCACATACAAACCTCCTTAAATGATTCTTGCCGTATCTTTTTTGGAGGCATGAACGAGATTTTGGGGCCCTTTTTTGTAAAGTACCACTAGGTCACCTTCTTGCATCTATCCCTGTAGCTTGTAAAGTACCACAAGTGACTACTAAAATAGAATATTTAATTTTGTTAATGGGTTAAAACATGGGGAAAATAATTCCTTCAATAATTTCTTGGTTTTCTTTTTTTCTAGATATCTGATGTGCTCTCAAAATACAACACATTTGGTGCCTCAAACAAGAGATTTTGTGAGTGCTTAAAGCGACTTTTTAGTGTTTTTATGTGTTTTTGCGTTAATTTAGCAGAAAAGTTAAGTTGGCATAATTTTGAAGAAATTTGCAGATTTTTGTGAAGCTTAGGCCTTACGAACCCACCTACGAGTCATAGCTCACCCTACGAGTCGTAGGGTGATGTTGTAGCAAGAATCAAAGATCAAAATTCAGAAATCTACTAAGTGGAGGTCACCCTTATGAGGCCATCATACAAGTCGTAAATCATACTACGACTCGTATAGATGGACTTGTAGCAAGAATCAGAGAGCCAAGGTGTTGGACCAAAAAATAAAGACCAAGACTATGAGACCAACATATGAGTTGTAGCTCAAGCAACGGCTCGTACCTATGGGTCGTACCAGTTTAGTCCATGATGCCAAAAACCTGATACGAGACCCCAACTATGACTCGTAGGTCATCCTACGAGTCATACCTGTGTAACTTATCAGCTGCCAGTTGTCTTTTCCATGTAAATTCCAGGGTTATTTTGTAAATACTATATATAGTTTAAGTTAGATTTTTAGAAGGAGTTGGACCAGTACACTATTGAGAAATACATTTTGAAGCTTTTCATAGTTTTTTAGAGTAATTTATTATTCTCTCTTGGAAAACCCATTTTGGGGATTACAACCTTGCCTTGTACTCATTGTTGATCAATCAAGCTTGTGGGTTTGCAATTTGTGGTGCCTATTTTCTTCATTGGTATTGGTAAATCTCTCAACTATGTCTATTATTTGTATTCTTGTGTGTTTTTCCTTAGCTATGAGTAGCTAAACACCCACAACTTGGGATTGTTGGAACCATGGGTAATGACCTTGAGATGACCTAGGTTTCTTGCATTTCTATGATTAGGGTTTTGCATGTATTATCTATTTTCCTTCATTATTATTGTCGTTTAGTGGTGGCTAACAACAAACGCCGCCTACTTTCATGATCTCGACCAAGGTAGTGATGAATAGGAAAAGGAAGTAGATGACAGAATTCGATTGCTATGTTCTTGCCTAATTAACCAAGCCTGACTAGGAGTTGATTGGGTTAATAAGTAACGGTTAGTTGGCACGCCATGGTTGTCGATCAAGCGCCATGGCGAAACTCGACCTTCACCTTCATAAGAGGGTTGGAAGAACCTAAGTTATCGTCTTACATGCAAATCACCAATTATAGTCATGTTATCTAGGGTAATTAAGTTGATGAACCATAAGGAACACAATTCCCAAGTTGTCCCTAAAATTGAGTATTTCCTCGCGTTATAGTTAGTGGTAGTTTTAGTTTGTTTTTAAAATACAAAAACCCCCCATTTAGAGATTGTAGTCATAAATATTAGATTAGTCGTGAAATCTTGTAATCAAGCCCTGTATTCCCTTAATTGCTGATAACGATCACTTTCTTATTGGAGTGTGAACATCATCAGAAATTATGGCACCGTTGCCAGAGAATATGGCTAGGTTTTGATTTGATTTCACTATTAGTTAGTTCTAGTGTTAATTGCTCGAGTCTCTTGTATTTTGCTTTTGTTTATGTTTGTGTTGTTTGATTTTATTTGCATGGTATACTAGGTTGTATGCCCAACATAAGGATCCAAGGCAATCCCTTAGCTCCACTCAATTTGGAGATCCATAGACTACCAAGAAGAATGGCTCAAGTGAATGAAGATATCGAGGGTGAGTAGGATATGAATACGAATGAGGATATAGGAAGAGAGGAGAATCCACCACAAAGGGGTGACAGGGCACAACTCAGGGATTTCAATGAAAACACTTATGGATGGAATCAATATAGATTGAATCCTATGGCAATGGATGTTGCCGGTATTGCAGTACTGCCTCCATTACCGATAAATACTAAGTTCACGGTATCATGTAGATTACTCCAAATGCTCCAAAATCACAGATTATTCACAGCGCTACCTTCGGAGGATCCCATTGTCATCTTCAAAATGTTGTATTTGTTTGCAAGAGTTTATGGAGACACAAAACCTCTATCTTGACGCTATGGGTTTGAGAGTGTTTCCACTATCATTGACTGGCAATGCAACTGTATGGTTGTCTGAGCTTCTTCCTAGTGCTATCACAAGTTAGAGTGAACTTCAAAGAGTATTCCTTATGAGATATTTCCCAATATCTAAGAAGTTGAAACTCAAGGACCAAATCAACAACTTTGAGCAATTGCCAGGTGATTTTATTAGCATAATATGGGAGAGGTTTATTAAATGCTTGAGGATGATCCCCGATCACAATATTGTTGATGATGCCTTTGTTGAAATCTTCTATCGGGCACTTGATGAGAATAGTCAAGCTTGCGTCTACACGATTATAGGAGGCATGTTCCTAGACCAAACTTTTGCATTAATAGCCATAAGAATGGAGCAAGTAGTCAAAAAAATTGAGCATGGGGACAATGAGAGCGAGGTGTAATGAAACACTCTTGTGTGATTAACACAAATAATAAGCATGCAAAGGTAAACAAAGAGATCCTGGAGAAACTTGCTCAGCTTCGTACAAGTATGGACTTGGTTTTAAAGCAAAATCAGACAAGTTTCAAGGCAGTCACGCACCAACCTCTGAAGGTCCCTACCTATGATGATCCATTCTTTGATGAGAAAGCATAAGCAACCAAGTGGCGGGTTTGCGAAACAACCCCCAAGGGTCCAATTCGGATTATTGGAGGTAAGGCTTCGGGAATCAAGGTCAAAACTTTACCCGTAAGGGGATGTATAGAAATATTCGGGGTAGATACTATGAGAGAGAGAGTGCCAGATGCAGAATGTGAGAGAAGAGAGGGCTACAGGAATGGTACTTATGTGCCACCACACAACTGTGATGCCAGGTCAAGCAACTCCAGGATTAAACAAATTTTTGAAAAATTGTTGAAGCAAGCCTACCATCCAGATAAGACTTTAAGGGGAATGAAACCAGATATTTCAAGTAATGACAAGAAAATAGAGTCTCACTCAGTGGCTATTATGCAACCAGAGTAACAATTCAGACAAGTTCCTTCACAATTGAATCAGCACCAAAAGGGTACCCTACCAAGCAATACGGTTCAAAACCCAAAGAATGAAGGGCATTGCATGACGGTGATGATGATGAGTGGCAAGAGAACTATAGATCCCCTTATTCTAGTAATTATGGATGAAGTTAATGAGAAAGGCCTTGGTGGTGAAGTCTCGGTTGAGGGAGAAGATCCGAAGGCTCTTAGGATGCAACAAGAAGAGATAAGGGAGCATGATAAATTGAAATCAATTCCCAAACCTCCTCCTCCTTTCCCTCAAAGACTTAAGAGAAAGGAAGAGGAGGGTAAATTCAAACACTTCCTCTCGATGTTGAAGCAACTCTCTATCAACATTCCCCTTCTAGAAGCTTTGGAGAAAATGCCCGAGTATGCCAAATATATGAAGGATTTGGTCACCAAAAAATGCACTTTGAGCCAAGAGTTCTCACAAGAACTCCAACAATATAGTGCAATTATGACCAAATGCCTTACTCAAAAGCAAGAGGAACCCGGTGCATTCACCATCTCCTGTACTATTTGTGATGCCGATTTTGCAAGAACATTGTGTGACTTTGGAGTGAGCATCAATCTGATGCCTCTCGCGGTATTTAAAAAGCTTGTCTTTGGTACTCCTACCCTGACAAGAATGAGGTTGCCTATGGTAGATCCAACCATTAAAAAATCGGAGGGAATCCTTTTGGATATGCTTGTTAAAGTGGATAAATTCATCTTTCCGGCAGATTTTGTGACCCTTTAATGCGAAGTTGATTTTGATGTGCCCATCATTTTGGGGAGAACATCTCTAGCCACTGGGAAAGCCCTAGTGGATATGGATTCAGGTCAACTGCGATTTAGGGTTAATGATGCAGAGGTCGTGTTTGATATTCGCCAATCCATGAAACACCCAGATGAGTGCAAGAGTGAGGTGTATACCCTCAATGATAGTTGATGAAGGATGGTGACAAAGTCGAGCCACGACATTAAACAAGGCGCTTCTTAGGAGGCAACATAAGAATTTTTGATAATTGTTGGCTTGTTTTAAATGCTTTGATTGCTGAGATTCGTAGGTAGAAGGTGTGAGTTTATTTTTACGATTGAAATACATTGGTGCACTTGTAATATTTTGGGAGTTTTGGGATTTGCTTGGCTAGTGAGAATTGAAGAACAGAAGATCTAAAAAATGGCACTTGGAGCAGCCTCTATGATCAGTCCTACGAGTTGTAGTCCTCACTATGACTCATAGTCATGCATTGCAGAGGGAATCAGTGAGTATTAGAAGTTGGCACACATACTACGAGCCAACCTTATGACTCATAGGGTCCCCTACGAGTCGTAAGGGGGCTTCGTAGTGCCAAGGTATGATTCCTAAATTTTTATAAGTGTTGGATCTTTTACGAGACCAGGACCTACGAGTCATAGGACAACCTATGACTTGTAGTCTGGGTCTCGTATCCCAAATCTGCAGATTTTTAAAATTCGACCTAGTTTGCTTATATAAGGGGTCAAAATAACATTTGACCCCTATTGTTGATCTTAAACCCTAAAGCGATGGAAAAACTCCTCCCATTCACTTATGTCATTTTTTACCAAAGTTTCGGCCACCTATATCATTTTTCAGTGAAGATTATGATTAAGTTTAGGGCGTTGATGTGTTGTCAAAATACAACATATTTGGTGCCTGAAGCAAGGGATTTTGTGAGTTCTTAAAGCGACTTTTTAGTGTTTTGATGTGTTTATATATGGTGGTGGTGGTTGTGTTGATGGTCTTGTAATAATAAATCCCATTATGGGATTATTATATTTCTAAAGTGATAAAGATAGTTATGCCTTTTGTGGTTATAAAAATGGGCAAAGGAAGATTGAATTTGTGTGTATGAACAGAGAACGAAGAAACCAAGAACATAGTTTTCAGCTAAGAAATCTATGACTATTTAGCTCCATAATTTATTAGTATTATACTATGTATATGGTGTGGAGTAGTAAATTTTAAATATGGAATGGATGATTTGCAGGAGATGTTTGGTATTTTGAGGACAAGTTCTTACTTTAACTTTCACTAGTAATCAATAATTAACTTAGAGAATAGTAAAGGTTATAGATGGCTAGGTGCAAGAAACATTTAAATTGATTCCATGGGTTTTGGTCACTGATTTGATAGCCAGTAGACTTTCAACTTAATTATCATTTATGTTGATATTATAAATTAACTCTGATGAGTTGATATAAGTAACTAAACATTAGGTATATTGTACTATGATTCTAGGTTTAATTATCTTTTAGTTTTTCTTGATATCATGGGAAAAGAAAAATTACGTAAGAAACGTTTTGCATATTCTATTACGAAATAGTTTTTTTAAGTATTTTTGTAGTTAATTTTGATTTTATGTTTTGAGTTTAAAATATGGAACTTTCTTGCGGATATCATTATGTATATTTGT
>JAABOM020000092.1:19553796-19566506 GCA_011800125.2 Solanum clarkiae | reverse complement strand
GAAAATCATCAAAAACTACAACTTTTCCCAAAATCAAGCCAACCTGTATTTTCTACAAAAAGAAACATAAAAAGCACATAAAAACCATAAAAGTCGCATTAAGAACAACCAAAATCCCATGTTTTAGGCATCAGACGTGTTGTATTTTGACAACATATCAACACTCTCAACTTAGAATTTGTTCTTGTCCTCAAGCGACGACTCAATTTAGATAGATAATAAAAAAGCATATAGCAATTAACCCAATGGCATATATCACCCTCCAATTCAACTCAGGTATCCATAACAACTTTTTCAAAACAAGATCATATAGTTAATAAGCAAACAAAAACATATTGATACATATGACAATCCAACTATGACAAGTTAAGGAGCATTATAATTCACATTTACCGAACAAGTCAAATGTTGACCATGCAATGCTAATGCCCTCATAGAAAAGAAGACCCTTTTAAACACTCAATAATGCTTTCAAAAGTTGAGCATGGGACTATGCAAGCATACTCATTCTCACAAATGAGATTCATGTATGATGACCAATACCATATGCTTGCCCATGTATTCATAATTTGGACTGTTGACTAATTGAATTAGGATAACTTTAGGACTTCATAGTGTTGTAAAGTAGGCTCATGGGGCTTTGGTATGGCATTTTGGATCATTAGCGACTAAGGGCCAACCTTGAACCACATTTTTCAACACTTTCACCTCACCAACTCAATCGTTCTCAAATTGTTCCCCTTTTTCTTCAATTTCGAGCTTTTCTAGGTATTTTCTCTTCATTTTTCAGCTTGTGCCTTATTTTCAATCTCATTTTTCTTTTTCAACTCATTCTAAGGCACTTTTTTCTCTTTTTTTTTTCACCCAGTACATGACTTTCTACTCTTTCTTTTATTCCCAAATCACCACCTCATTTGGAACAATGCATAAATTCTATCATTTAGTTGGTCATTTAGGCAAAAGTGCACTAAATTAAAGAAAAAGGGCCTAAGATCCCTTCCTAATCCATATGATCTTCGGTGTAACTTAAAGTATCAGGGCAAGTTCTACATCAACACACAATGCATGAATACAACAAAATTAGCTCACACACACATGACATTACATACATAGCCAACAAAGACTAACAAATCATGCTTAAAGTATCAGCTTGCCTTCTCTTAATCATAAGAAACATTGCCAAATCATTCAAATATGCATGATTACAACATAACTACTAATCAACAAAATTTTTGATGCGTACCAATTTTTCAAAATATTTCTAAATCATCAAAACAAGATGCATGCCATAAGTTTAACAACCATATACTACAAATATTATCTAAGACTCCTAAACATGTCAATTCAATAGAAAATAAAATATCCACGAGGAAAAAGAACACAGATAAGAAAATCTCGGGATCAAAAATTTGGGGTAGTTATGGACTAAAAGCTACTCAAACTATACCCTAGTCCATAGCCACCCACACACCACTAAAAAGAATGTATTTTATCCTCAATGTACAATACAAAATCAAAATAAGAATAAGGGGATCATACCTTGGGTGTCCTCCCAAGCAGCGCCTGATTTATCGTCGCGACATGAATTAGAAGGTTTGCTTCGTCACATCTTTTCAAGGTCCTACTCTTCCACCATATTGATCTTCTCCTTGTCTCCCATGTAAAGTTTAACCCTTTGACCATTGACAATGGAAGTTCCTTCATCCCATTTCTCCAACTCAATGGCCCCATGACTGAAGACATGTGCCACTTAGAAAGGCCCCATCCATCGAGATATGAGGTTTCCAGGGAAAATCTCAATCTAGAATTATAGAGCAACACCAAGTCCCCTGATGCAAACTAACGACATTTTATTTAATGATCATGTTTAAATTTTATCCTTTGTTTGTACAATGCCGAGCTCTCATATGCCCTCAGCCAAAACTCATCAAGATCATCAAGGTGTGCCAACCTAGATTGTATAGCATCATGCCAATGTAGATTCAACTTATTTAGTGCCCACATTGCTTTATGTTCAAGCTCCACTGGTAAATGACATGCCTTCCCAAAGTCAAGTTGGTAGGACATATGCCAATGGGAGTCTTAAATGTAGTCTGGTATGCCCATAGTGCGTCATCAAGCTTTGTTGACTAATCTATCCGATTCACATTTACTATTTTGGATAAGATCTACTTAATTTTTCTTTTAGGTAGCTCCACCTACCCACTCATCTAAGGATGATAAGGTGTTGTCACCCTATGTTTCACCCCATACTTTTCAAGGAGTGCTATAAAGAGCCTGTTGTAAAAGTGAGAATCTCTATCAATGATGATAGCCCGAGGGGTACCAAATCTAGAGAAGATGTTCCTTTCGAGGAATACTATGACATTTTTACCTTCATTGTTAGGTAGAGCCACAACCTTCACATACTTATATCCACAACAACCAAGATATACTTATTCTCGTGTGAGCTAATAAATGGTCCCATGAAATCTATCCCCCATACATCAAACAACTCAATCACAAAAATAGGATCTAGAAGGAGCTCATGTTTGCGTATGACTCCACCTTCTCTTTTGCACTTATCACAAGCTTTGGCGTAAACATGAGCGTCTTAGTGGATTGTGGGCCAATAATATGCATATTGCAAATTTTTTTGAGCTTTTCGAATCCTGCTATGATGCCCACCCACTAGTGATGAGTGGCATACTTCAAGTATGCTCATCATTTCCACCTCATGGATACAACGACGAATAATCCCATCAGCATATACACGAAATAAATATGGGTCATCCCAAAAGAACTTCCTCACATCATGCATAAATTTCTGTCTTTGATGCGTGTTTAAGTCAGGAGGTACAATGTCACTCACCAGATGATTCATATAACCTCCAAATAAGGTATGAGGTCATGTGATGCTGCCAACACTTTATCATCAGGAAAAGAGTCATTTATCTCCAAACCATCATCAAATTGTATGATTCCCTATCTTCTAATCTTGATATATGATCTGTAACTTGATTTTCGAACCTTTTTCTGTTAATAACAGCGACGTTGAATTCTTGCAAAAGAAGAACCCACGTTATCAACCTCAGCTTTGCATCCTTTTTGGCCATTAAATACTTTAGTGTTGAGTGGTCTATGTACATTATTACTTTGGCTCCCAATAAGTGCGAACAAAACTTTTCGAATGCAAAGACCAATGCAAGTAACTCGTTCTCTATGACAATGTAATTCTTTTGAGACGTGGTCAGGGATTTATTGGTGTAATCTATAGGATGTAAGACTCTCCTTGTGTTGTTCCAATACCACACCTAGAGAAACCTTACTTGTATCACACATTTTCTCAAATGACTTGGACCAATCAGGAGAAATAATAATTGGTGTTGAGATTAATCTTTTTTCAACTCTTCAAAGGCTTGTATGCATGCCTCATCAAACACGAACTTGGCATCTTTCTCCAACAATTTACATAATGGGTGCAAAAATTTGGAAAAAGTCTTTTATGAACCCTCTATAGAATCCTGCATGTCCCAACAAACTCCTAATACCTTTGACTGAGATAGGTGGTGGAAGCTTCTCAATAACTTCAACCTTAGTTTGTCGACCGCAATGCCTTTACTTGATATTCTATGGCCTAATAAAATACCCTCTTTGACCCTGAAATGACATTTTTCCCAGTTTAGCACCAAATAACTTTCCACACATCTTTGTAAACCATTATGCAAATGTGCCAAGCAATCCTCAAATGAGTGTCCAACCATGCTGAAATCATCCATGAAGACTTTAATAGTGTTTTTAACCGTATCTGAGAAAATTGACATCATGCACCTTTGGAATGTTGCTAGAGGATTACACAACCCAAATGGTATCCTTTTAAATGTGAAGGTGCCATAGGGACATGTAAAAGTGGTTTTCTCCTTATCCTTTGGGCAATGATGATCTGATTATAGCCGTAGTACCATCAAGCTCTTTTGATCATTTCTTCGCATGTACCTGCAGTAGAATTCAAGTAATGTCCTTTGATTTTACCTGTTTCAGTTGAGGTATTTCGAATAGTTTGTTGACACTGACAAAGTCTAGCACCTGCAATGGCTCCTGGTGCAACACCAAGCACCAGTTTAACTTTGAATATCTGAAATGGTTGTTTGCTGTTCAAGAATTCTTGTTTAGGCAGTTCATACCATCCATACATAGTGTTTTGATCTGTAAAAAAGTCTATCGAGCATCTGATTCATTAATGACATGGGAAAGTGATCCTTCTTTGTTGAGGTGTTGAGCTTTCTGTGGTCTATACATATTCTTCATCCGGTGACTGGCCTCATCGGAATCAATTCATTTTTAGCATTAGGCCCTACTGTGATACCCCCTTTCTTTGGAACACACTATACCAGACTCACCCATTCATTGTCAGCAATTGGGTAGATTACTTCGGCATCTAACCACTTGATGATTTCCTTTTATACAACCTCTTGCACAGGAGGATTCAGGCACCTTTGATGCTCGATGTTAGTCTTGTAGTCTTTGACCAACTAAATTTTGTGAGTGTATATCCCCAAATTAATACCAATAATATTTGCAATAGTCCATCCAATAGCCCTTTGAATTGCTTGAGCACTGTCACAAGGGCATTTACTTGCTTATCACTCAAATCTGCAGCTATGATGATGGGAAAAGTATTGCTCTCTCCCAGGAATGCATACTTCAAATGTGATGGAAGTGTTTTCAACTCTAACACCAGTGGCACTCCTATAAAGGGCTTGGTGGGTGGCGTCTCCTAGTTTGTAAATCTACCACCAACTTTGTTTGTTGTCAAGATCTAAAGGATACCCCAAGAGCAGTTATTGTCTTCTTATAATCTGGGATATTGTCACCATCAAAGTTCATTATAATTGCCTCCAAAGTGTCAACACCCAATCATAGCTGAAGTGATACCTCTGACTCTTTATTATCAACCGTCTTTATCACTGAAACCACCCTCAGAGCACAATTCTATCTTTCTTGTTGACAAACATTAAACATGACCTCTTTTTCACCAAATCTGAATATGAGTAGCCCTTTCTCCATGTCAACTAGAGTGTGACCTGTGGATAAGAAAGGCCTCCTCAAAATAATAGGAACTGTAAAATTAACTTCACAGTAAATCATAACAAAATCTGCAAGAAATATAAATTTTTCTACCTTTACCAAAATATCATAAAGTACTTCCACAGGTTTCTTGAATGTTCTATCTGCCATTAATAACCGCATCTTTTTAAGAGTAGGATTTTTCAAGCTAAGTTTCTTAAAGATGGCCAAGGACATTAAGTTGATGCTAGCGCCCAAATCCCAAAGTGCTCTAGCAAATTCTACCTCTCCGATAGTGCATGGTATAGTGAAAGCGCCTGCATCTTCACGCTTTTGAACCAATGACATAGTAGTGATGGCACTACAATGTTGAAGATCTCTAGAAAGATCTTGAATTACAGACCGTTTCTTTGTAACCAAGACTTTCATGTACCTTTCATAACCTGGCATCTTCTCGATGACTTCAATCAAAGGGATGTTGATCGATAATTGCTTGAGTATTGCTAAGAAGTGCTTAAGCTTGCTTTCTTCCTCTCTCTTCTTGATTATTTGAGGGAAAGGGGGAGGATGTCTTGGGATAGTCTTATACTTCCTCAACTTGTCTCGCACTTCACCTAACCCATTCTTTACACAACCATCCCTCTCAACAACACCTTTTGTATGGTTTCCTTCTCATTCACATTTTCTACTTCAATCGACGTAGGATGGCCAAAGGTACCTTTACCTCCCCTAATTGTGATTGCCATGCAATGCCCTTCATTCTTCGGGTTTTGGACCATATTGCTTCACAATGTGCCTTTTTGGTGTTGATTAAGTTGAGTAAATAGTAGAAAAATTGTTGCTCTAACTGCTTAATGGCCATTGAATTAGACTCTATCATTTGGTTAATACTTGAAATATCAAACTTCATCCCCTTGAGAGTCTCATCTTTGTTTTCTGCTTCCTCCAACAATTTATCAAACATCTCTTCAATTCTTGTATTACTACCCTTGACATCATGATTATGAGGAGGCACATAATGACCATTCCTACACCCATCACTTCGGCCCCACTTGGATTTTGGCACCCTATCTCTCTCAAAATAACCATCATGGTTATCTCTAAATGAATCCTCTCAATTGTAGTTCTGACCTTGATTTCCGGAACATTGATGTCAATAGTTTGGATTGGACCCTTGGGCGTTGTTCTAAAAACCCACCGCTTGATCTCTGACAAAACAAGCATCTTTATCATAATATGACTCTCCATACGTGGGCGCTCTTGGAGGTTAGTGGACTACTGCATGAACACTTTCTTGAGTTTGCTTTAGTACCAAGTCCACACTTGTGTGGAGTTGAGAAAGTTGTTACATGATCTCCCGGTTGATTTTAGATTGCTCTGAACTAACATTCTCCCCACATGAGGTCATTGTAGAAGCTCTCTCCCTATGCCCCCACATTATGTTTGTCTTGACTACTTGTTCCATCCTCTGTGCTATTCTTATGAACGGTGGATCTAACAACATGCCTCCCATGATGGTGTCAGCACACGCTTGAGTATTCCCAATAAGAGCTCGATAGCAAATCTCCAGTGAGGCATTGTCCATGACCTTATGGTTTGGAACCATTCTCAAACATTTGGTGAACCTCTCCCACATTGTGCTAATAGAATCGCCCCACAATTGCTCGAAGTTATTGATTTGATCCTTCAATTTAAGCCTCTTTGACTTTGGAAAGTATCTCTCCAAGAAGGCTTTTTGCAATTCTGCTGAACTGGTGATTGAGCTCTGTGAGAGTTTTGATATCCAAACTTTTGTATTACAGGTAAGTGATAGAGGGAACACACGTAAACCAACATCCATAGAAAGATTCTACATACCAATCACACTCTTGCACATAAAAAATCATATATGTAGATGGTTATAAAGATTCTCAATAGGTAACCCCGCAAACAAACCATAGTTTTGAAGCATGTGGAGTAACCCACTTGATACGGTGAACTTAGTGTTGGCAGGTAATGGTGGCGACACTATAGCTCCTATGACGTCCATGGCCATAGGATTCAACAAATATTCGTTCCATCCATGTGTATTCTCATTGAAATCCCTGAGTTGGGGCCTATTTTCCCTTGGTAGTGGATTTTCCTCTCAACCAAAATCATCATCATTTTGTTCTATGGCTTTATCAACCGCAACATTCATGTTTTCTTGAGCCATTTTTTTTTTAACACGTTGGATATCAAGATTAATTGGAGCTAAGGGTCCATCTTGGGTCCTTGTAATGGGCATACACCTAGTATACCCAGCAAAAGAAACTAAATAACAAAAATAACAAAAAAGTAAAATACAAGAAAATTAAGAAATAAACACATGAATTAACTACTAGTGAAATCAAATCAACGCATCACTGTATTCCCCGACAACGACGCCATTATTTTTTATCACTCTCAAATAGTGCCTCTCACTTGGAGGATAAAATGATCATTGTTAAATATAAAACGTAAACAAGGTTAGGATCGAATCCTAAGGGAATATGGGGCTTTGCCACTTTTGTTCACCAACAAGAAATTCAAATATCAAATAAATTAATTCTCAAGGAAGGGTGTTTTTTCCATGATTCATAAAAACTTGAACTAAACCAATAAAATGGAGAGATAATCAAATTGGAAAGAAATATGAGAATTTGTATTCCTCATGATTCACTAACTCAAACACCCCGAATAACATAACCTAAATTGGGACATTGCATATAGGACAATAACTTAGGTTCTTCTAATCCTTGGGCAAAGAGAAAGATCAAATTTTACGATGGTGCTTGGTCGACTACCACAGTGTGCCAAACTAATCGTTACCCATTGTCCCAGTCAACTTCTCCTTGACTGGGTTTGGTTGATTAGGTGAAAGAAATCAATCTAATTTTCTCACCCATTTCCTTTTCCTGTCCATCAGTACATGGATCGGGATCATGAGACTAGGCAGGATTTAATGTTGTCACCATTAAACAATGCAAACTGAAGGAAATGAATAACAGATGCAACTACCAAACTCAAGAAATGCAAATAATCTGGGTTTTCTAAGTTAGTTACACACGGTTCCCACAACCCCAAGTTGTGGGGTTTAGCCACTCATGGCATGGGCAAACAAATCAACAATGAATAAATGAGACATGATAGATTTCTTATTCAAGAAAATTGAAGAACAATGAAATGCACTTTGCAATTAGAATCACAAGCTTGAATAATGAAATTAATCTACAAGGGAATCTAATTCCAAATTTGAGACTCCAAAGATAAATAATATAATTCTACTCTAAAACCTCTCTAAAATCTGTGTACAATACTCTTCAAGGAATGAAAACTTCTCCTAAAACCCTAAAGATACCTGTTATAATATTTACAAAAGGTCCTTAAAATAATTAGAAAATCTGGTCGCCACCTGCTACGGTTCGCAGTTACAACTCATAGTAGGCATAACGAGTTGTAGTCGGGCTTTCGTGCTCAACATTTGATATTTTGGACTTCACTACTACGATACACTTCTATGAGTCATAGTCTGGTCTATGACTCGTAGTGTCTTCTCGTAGTACACACTTGCATTTCTTGGTCCAATTTTGATCAACACTGCCGATTGCAATTAGGCCACTTATTACGAGTCGTACAAAGGAGTATGACTTATACCTGAGGCTCGTATGACTGAAGTTCAAATTTTTAGATTTTTTTTGAACACTATTTGTTCATATGAGACTACCTCTACAACTCATAGCATGAACTACGACTTATAGTGGGATCAATATATCATGAAAATTAGCAATATCTGCAACCTTTTTCCAAAATTCAGTTAACCTATATTTTCTACAAAAACAAACACAAAATGCACATAAAAACAATAAAGTTGCAGTGAGAACACACAAAATTTCAAATTTTGGGCATCAAGTATATTTGACAGCACATTAGCTTCCAATGCTAGCTTGTATTTCGTCTGAGATGTAACTTTGAAAGTATGGATCTAATATTTTTTTCTTAATACTTCTACATTAATTGTGGCAAAAACACTAAATCAGGAAAGTAAAATATTTAATATTGTTAATGGGTTAAATTTTTCAATATTGTAGAACTCAAAGAAACTAATTCCTTCAGTAATTTCTTGGTTTTCATTTTCTCTAGATATCCTTCCTTACGCTATTTTTCAATAAGCATTCTCACTGTAATTTTTTCTTCGCCGCATAAATTTTCCTTCTGAAATTTTTTAATCTTGCTTTTACCTTTCCTTTATTGATTTTGTAGTAGCTCGCACTTCTTTTCAATATGATACTAATCATTTCTTTCCTTCAAACTTTTATACTATTTAATTATTTTCTTAATATAATATTTATTACTTGTAGGATTACAGTAGGTATATTATTATTATTGTTGTTGTTGTAATATTCATTGCTGGTCTTTCTATATCACGAAGAGTAAACTCCGCTTATGAGAACCTCCTACCAAGGAGTTCAATAGTGATCCTTTTCTATTATGTCACCTTGGTCAATCAAATCCACATTAACATGATTTGGGGATGGACTTAGTTCCTAACCATATGTTTTTGTTGATTTATTTAGATTCCAATATCTTATTGAATTTAATTGGAGTAAAAGTGGATGCAACATTTGAATGCCAAAATGGAGGTATCTATTTGATTTAGGTCCTTAAAGAAATAAATAATTCAAACCTTTTTTTTTATTTGATCATAGGCAGTTGATCATCCTTACCTTGTTGAACACTCAAGTACTGCTTTGGCTAGAAGTGGAAGCACAAACAAAGCTAGCTATGTTGAACAACCATATGGTTTAAGTCACGATCTAGTTGAAGATCTAGTTGTAAGTTTCATTCTCCCCCTTCCCTAAGAAAAGAATAAAAAGTATGAAAGAAAGGAATAAGACTGTTTTTCACTATATTATAATAATTCATATATTATATGATGGATATTTTAAATCTTAATGTGGCCATGCTTTTCCACAATTACATCTACGATGTCTTTTGAAGAGCTATTTTGAATGTATTGTCAAGACTTCTTTAAGACCATGAGCATTTACATATTCTTTTACTAGGAATTCCTTTTAACACCTAACCGGACATCCATGAGACTTGTAGACTTGATGATTTAAAATCTTGTACCTCATTTCTTGACAACCTAAGAAATGTGCTATGAATTCCCTTACTATTGCTCTATCATTTGGAGTTTAAACCAACTTTCCTATAAAACCATACACCTCTTTTGATTATTGCAGGTTACTTTTCACACATGTTTTTTGCAAGTCGAGTCCGATAGATTTTTCAGAAAGTGTGGGACAAGTTTCATGCCCTTCCTGTTCTAAATCAATTCCAGTGGATTTCGCTGCAAATGATCATACAACTAAAGCAGTTGTTAAAGGATTTAGGTCCTCAAGTATACTAAACAAAATTTGTCTTGATAATTTCCAGACAAGCACAAAAATAGAAGCTTTGGTATACAATTACTTTTCAATCAATAACTCTATATATGTATCTTTCTTCTCTCGAAAGAGTACAATGGGCTGCAAGTTATATAATTTTCAGGATATATATATATATGTATATATATATATATAAAATAATTCCTAAGGTTCCCATGCTATCTAACTTAGCATATGATGTTACACATATCGAAGTTTAGGATGATGATTTCTGGTTAAGTTATGTTGTGTTAAAAATGTGCGGTTCATGAGGTCTAAATGAAGTTTTGCTTACCATTCAAAAATGTTACGTCAAATAACACCCCCCCTTAAATGTTGCATCAATCAACCAATATAAATATTTCTATCATCACCATAAAGTCATTCTACCTATAAGACATGCATTGAACCTTCAATTTCTCAAGAAATCATAACCGGACATTTTATCAAACACCTAGCAGGTGTGTAGTGCTAGTGTAAAACCATACAATTCAAGAGTGAAATCATACTAGAACATTCAATTAAAAATCTTCAATAGATACTTGGTAACATCCTCAAGCAACACACATCAAAATCATTCATAAAACGTTGTAATAGATCTTAATTTCATAGCCCAAAAGATAGTAAAATAGATTCAATTTTATAAACCCCCAACATAGTGTGCAGTGATTTTCATAATAAAGAAGACCCATGAGTAAATCCACTTTAAATCATGTAATTTTTTAAGAGAATGAAGATTGGGCATCATAGGTGAAAGGAACCCATGAAAGAAACCCACATACCTTAGCTTTGGTGATGAACTTGATGATGATTGGAGATGGAGACTTGAAGCTTGAGTGTATTCCTTAAGATCCGAAAAGGGTTTTGAGTCTTGAGGTTGGGAGAAAAATATTTGGCTAAGTGTTTAAATGACTATTGGGAAATATTTAGAATGATATGAGGGTAAAAAATGGCTAAGTATAGGTATTTTCACGTATGAAAACTCTTACGCCCAAGACTTAAAAGTCTTGGACAGAAATTTGAAATCTGGGAAAAATTAACACAGTGGTGCATCGCATCAGTGACATGAAAGTCATTCTGAAGATCGGATTTTGTGATTTTCGGATTTTGATATAGTTGCTCTAAAATTGGTATTGGACCCTTCTCCCCCTAAATTTGACCCCCTAAACAAGAATATGAAGTTGGATTTTGATATCCCTCAAGGATTTTGAGATATATGGAAATTAGAATTCTGGGAACTTCTGAGGCATATTTTTGGGTACTTTTTGGGGTCATTTCAATATCTCCACCTTGGGAGCATACGTCTCTGATTGTCAAAGAAACATACATAAGAAGAGTAATCAAGAAGAAGTCATCCCCAACATGAATGCAATAATACCCTTCAAATATCAATTTCAAAATCTCAACATAGGTATCAAAAATCGTCATGAACACGTCAACATAAACATGGATGCATGCAATTGATGTAGGGGATGGAACATAAGACTCAGAATCATAAAAGGAGTTGATGTGCTATCATAAGCTTTAATAGAATGAAAGATATATCGATATTGCTTTTCCATGCTTGCTCCCTGAGAGACACTTTCAACTAGACGAACCTTCCAAAGAGCTTTAACGATCACCACAACCTTATTGATGAACTCCTTCAACCCTTCCATCCAATGTGTCCACCAGAACCTTCTCTTAAACCAACTTATCCTCCACAACATCCAAAATCTCACGGGTTCTATAGCACTAGAGTCATTACCATATCCTTTCAACCTAGAAGCATGAAGAACCGGACAACCATAACATCCCTAGGTAATTCTAATCCTTATGCAACCTTACCAGCATCCCTCTACATTTTACAAGGCTTCACAATCCTAAAATCATTGTCGACCTTAATCACACCGAGTCCACTTGTTACCATAAACCACCATCTCCCCCTTAGGAGAGAACCTCTACTCTATCATCTTTCACCCAAAACTTCCAACTCCAATAAGATATAATCAAGGAAATGCTTAATCTAGATCTTACCAACCAAGTAAAATCTGGAACCACCAAGAATACTTGTAACACCCCACACCTTACATTATACCTTTGATCCTATACAAATAAAATTTGACATGATTTGGTTAAACTAGCGCAAGTTTTCAAAAGTGTTTGAATCTCGCGTTAATGAGCTACATGTGCGTCTAGCGCTTAAGAGGGTTGAGTGTATACATGTTTTGTGTCGAAATGAGGAGATTACGGCCTTAA
>JAABOM020000092.1:19509115-19532520 GCA_011800125.2 Solanum clarkiae | reverse complement strand
TGGGTGGGGAGGTGATTAGATATGACATGACATAGTTTCAACTTATCAAAGACATTATTTTAGATAGGAAGTTATGGAGGGACATATTAGTTTAGAAGGTGAGTGAGTAGTAGTTGTAGTATTGCTTTGGTTGTTTCTTGTCCTTTGATTTCTTTTGCAACCCATTGGCTTTTGTACTTCACCTATCATTTTATTTTGTTGTAGTTACTTACCTGTTACTACTTGTATATTTAAATACTAATGATTCCAATGAAAGCTATCCATATTCACTTATTGAATCTTATTGGCTTCAAACTTTTTCAATCTTAACTCTATCCTACACTTTTATTCCATAATTAGTCCATATGTTTGTCTCTCCACCTTCACATGATTGATACGTATACTTCCTTCGCTTCAATTTATTTGTCTAATTTTGACTTGGCACGTAGTTTAAGAATGTAATAAAAACTATTGAATCTTGTGGTCTTGTACTAAAGATATGTAGAATGTATGAAAATATCCTTAAATCTTGTGTTCTTGCGTGCTACGTGGAAAACTGAAATTAAAGAATTGCCAAAAAGAGGAAAGAGGCATCTTTTTGAAAAGGACTGAAAAAAAAGTAGGACAACAAATTGAAAACGGACATCTTTGTGCTAATTATATTCTAGACTTGTGCATTTTTTGTCATAATTTCATGATTAAGTTTTTTCTTCTTTCTATTTCTTTAGTAGTTAACTTGATTAATTAGCCAATACATTCTTCCGCCATTTCAAAACACAGTTTTCAAACTTCTGCTGATCTATTGTATTACCATATTCCAACAGCTGTAATTGTTTTAAATATTTAATATCATTTTAATGTTGCTAGTATATAATCTACTTAGCCTCCATATACATGTGGCCTTTGCTTTTAAATTTCAATTTTATTATCTTAAACATAATATTCAAACCATATAGGTAACTAAAATCATGTTATTTATTTGTCATCCTTAAGATAAGATACACATGCCGAATGACTGCTCTTTAATAATTAACAAGGCACCTTTTCAACTAATCGTGAGCATTTGGAACTAATGTTTATGCTTTGTCATCCCTTTGGGAACTATTCCCTCTTCCTCAAATAGATGGTTTATCATTCCTCTGAACCTTTTGCTGCTGATTGTAAATCTTTTGCTTTGTGCCTCCCCCCTAACCATACCAGATGCCATTTATATGGCTCTTGTTAATTCACTGACCCCCAGATATCTTTTAATAAGTCCAAGAGAGGTTATTTCTTGATGAAAGCATGTTGAATCCTTTTGTAGTGGAATGAGTTAGAAAATTGACTTTGAAGCTTATATGTAGCTTCCCGCTTATCCACCAGTAATAATTGTGATCCAATGCTGCCTTTTTGAGCGGATCCTCTGTGGAAATGTGCTTGGTTGTTGATCAAGAAAGAAATGGGAGTCTTTGGGCATAGCTTGGGCTAATTCTCATTGTTCAGTCTAATAACATTGACCCACTACTTGCAGAGGATCTCTGGATGAATCAAGCAAATTCGTTAAGTGCTCTGTCCCTTCAAAAAAATATTACTCCCTCTGTTTCAATTTGTTTTTCATACTTTACTCTTTAGTCCATGTCAAAAAGAATGTCTCTTTCCCTTCTCGGCAACTCTTTACTTCCATATAGCATGTTTATGACCACAAGATTAAAAGAATTTTGGTGTATTCTACATATCTTTAGTTTAAGGCCACAAGATTCGAAAGTTTTTTTACTTTCTTAAATGTTGTGCCTAATCAAAACCAGACAGTCAATTTGAAATGGAGTTCCTAAAGTTGAAGCTGGAGTTTGCACATTGCTAATAGGAGAAATATCTATGTTGTGCAGATGAATAGACACAAACTCGTTCTGCGAATCTCTTTGGTTTTAATGCTAAACCTGTGATTTGCAGGATTTTCACTATTTGCATGGATGGTGTTGGACAAAGTGCACCCTGTAATAATGGAGAACATCTCTGTTAGGAAGATTATCAAGGCTGAAAAAAAAAAAGCTTAAGGAAAGGAAATTGCATATGGAGGATCATCGTAGAGTCTTACAGGGGAAGGTTGCAGAATTGACAGCTAAAATGAAGAAGCTGAAAATGGATTGTCAGAGGAAAGCTAATAGGGCTCGGGCTGAAGAAGCTATTGTGATGGAATTAAAGAACAACTTTGAAGAATTCCGTCTTAAATATGATCGTTTGTTTGATTACAATCAGACACTTCGGAACCAGTTGCAGTCAATAAGCCACGAGGTCCAGAAAATTGACGAGTCGAATGGATGGTCTAATTTGAACTCAAGTATAGGGTTCTCAACCCTTGAAAACAATGGAAAATGTGTAGCTTTTGATAATGTAATGGAAACCGCTACAAAATATGGTGAGTATTCTTTGTCTGTCACTCCATCATCCTCGCCTAGACACCGAAGACCTATTTATCAGTATTGAGGACAACTGATCAACTTGCTTCCACTGAAAGATGCTTTTCTGTTCAAGTATAAGTTATGTAAATTCTCAAAGAGAATTGATGATTGAAAGTTTGATGTGCATAGACTTGAGTTTTCATTTCCTTTTCTTTTTTTCTTCTTTGATTTACTGGTTACTCCAAAGGTGAATAAAATCGACGAATTTACCTTTGCTTTTCTCTTGTGGAGTCAGTTTTTATTTTCCGGTATCATCCCTTATTTAGCTTGTTGACGTATTCATGTACGCACAGGCTGATCTTGGCCAGCTTAAAGAAACAAGCATCACCTTTTATTGGTAAATGCCACTGAAATCTAAAAATAACAGGGGTTATTTTGGAAGGGCATCTGAACTTTGTTATAGGTGTGTTTGGCATAAAGGAAAATGTATTCTTGGAAAAAAAGTGGATTTCTTACTTATTTTTCAGTATTTGGTCAAAATATTATTCCAAGAACGTAATATGGAAAAACACTCAGTATAGAATGGGATGGGGAGGGGCTTCAGGAGGTTGAGGGAGTGGCAATTGTCAAGGAATGGGGTTACTGGTGTTGAGTGGGTGAGGAGAAGACAATGAATTTTGACACTTACGAAATTTATTTTTCTTCTTCTAGTAGGGAAGTCATATTCCACTTTTGTAACCATGAAAATCCTCACTTTTTGAAATCACCAATTTGGTAGTATTCTATGGTTCTCTTATTTATTTTTTTCTGATTATACTATTGCTTAACTTTAAATAATTATAATTTATCCTTTATTCTTTATTAAATTTTACCCTAACATGTTTCCTGCTTTTGTATTACTCATTATTCCTCCGCATCAACTTTTGAAGCTTCTCTTTCGCCTCTCGTCTTTCCCCCGCTATTCAATTTATTATTTAAGGTTCATTTTTTACAAGTTCTTACTTTTTTATTCAAGTTCTTACTTTTTTATTTTCTTGTGTCATTTGTATAGATTAGAAATATATTAGCTTATTTTTCTACTTGATCATCCGTATTTATTAAAAAAAAAGTTTTACTAAATAATTGATAAATTTAATATTTATAATAATTAAGAACATTTTTTGTAAATTTATCAGTTATGATATGGTACCATACAATCAAATCAAACAATAAAATTATCATTAAACAATAGCAAACTAATACAGTCAATTCAAATATTATATTTTATTATATTATATTGTATTGTACAGTACCATATCATACCATATAAATATTATATATTATGAAACCATAGCAAACTACCATTCAAACAAAGGGTAAAGTTGGGACAACTTACCAATGCATTACTTCCCATTCATATTATCTATCTTCTAAATTTTTTTGCACAATTCTTGAAAATGTATTTCATTCTCTTAATCAAGAGATTAGTTGTCTAATCCACTCTTTTTTATCATTAAATATGTTTACTAAATTAATACTTTACTAATGAAAATAACAAGTGTAGAAATGTCAAATATTTTAAAAGACTTTGCAAGCTTGGTACATCTGTTTTATTTGGACATTAGTTAAGAAGATCTGTGCTATGCAAGGGCCAAATATTTATTCATAAATTTATTTTTTATGTGATATTAACTAAATGACATTAAATCACATTATCTACTAATACAGTTCATTAATGCATGCATTATTTTTGCTAATACATTCTACTAAACGATCCCTAAGTGTAAAATAAATTGGCTTCTTGCCGGACTTGTTGCGAACCCACCCATATGATTTTTCAAGAACTTTGTGTCGGAGCACCATGTAGCCCTAGAATCCTTCGGCTAACACCCACGAAAAACTGTCGAAATCATCTATTTCTTGTTCCTTGGCCCATAAAATTCTACCACGCCTCCGCAAACGCCACTTGATCACCTGGGACTCTTCCGAGCTCGTTACGAACCCACCCGTATGAGTTTTCGAGAATCTTGCGCCAGAGCCCCATGCAGCCCTAGAATTTGTGGGCTAACACCCACGAAAAACTGCCGAAATCGCATGTTTCCTGTTCCTTGGATCTTAAAATCCTACCAAGCCTCCGCCAATGCCGCCGGGCCACCTGGCCTTTTGCCGAGCTCGTTGTGGACCTACTCGTATGATTTTTCGAGAATCTTACGTCGGAGCCCCCCAGCCACCCCCAGAATCTATGGGCTAACACCCATGGAAAAATGTCAAAATCGCTAGTTTCCTGTTCCTTGGCCCATAAAATTCTACCAAGCCTCCGCCAACCCGCCGGGCCACCTGGGCCTCTTGCCGGGCTCGTTGCGGACCCACCCATATGATTTTTTGGGAATCTTGCGCCGAACCCCATGCTGTCCCAGAATCCGTGGGTGTTTGTCGAAATCGCTTATTTCCTGTTCATTGGCCCATAAAATCCTACTAGGCCTCCGCCAATGCCGCCGGGCACATTGCTGGCCCCCAGAGCCCCATGAAGCCCAGAATCCGTGGGTCAACACCCACGGAAAACTGCCGAAATCGCTTGTTTCCTGTTCCTTGGCCCATAAATCCTACAAGGCCTCCGCCGAGGATGCCGAGCCACCTGGGCCTCTTGCCCTTCTTATTGCGGACCCACCCGTATGATTTTTGGGAAATCTTGTGTCGGAGCACCATGCAACCCCAAAATCCATGGGCTAACAACTACGGAAACAGCTGAAATCGCCTATTTCTTGTTCTTTGGCCCATAAAATCCTACCAGGCCTTCACCCAACGCCGCCGGTCCACCTAGATCTCTTACCGGGCTTATTGCGAATCCATCCGTATGATTTTTTGGGAATCTTGCGCTGGAGCCCCATGCAACCCTAGAATCATGGCTAACACCCATGGAAAACTGACGAAATCGTTTGTTTCCTCTTCCTTTACCCATAAAGTCCTACCAGGCCTCCGCCAACTCCGTCAGGCCACCTAGGCCGCTTGTGGGCTCGTTGTGGACCCATTCGTATGATGTTTCGGGAATCTTGCGCCGGAGCCCCATGCAGCACCAAAATCTGTAGGTGTTTGCCAAAATCGCCTGTTTCCTATTTCTTGGCCCATAAAATCCTACCAGGACTCCGCCAACATCGTCGGGCCATCTAGGGCTCTTACCGGGCTCGTTTTGGACCCAACCGTATGATGTTTGGGGAATCTTGCGTCGGATCCCCATGCAGCCCCAGAATCCGTGGGATAACACCCACGAAAAATTGCAAAAAGTGTCTGTTTCCTATTTCTTGACCCATAAAATCCTACCAGGCCTCCGCCAACGCTGCCGGGCCACCTGGGCCTCTTGCCGGGCTCGTTGCGGGCCCATCCATATGAGTTTTTGAGAATATTGCATCAAAGCCCCATGCAACCCTAGAATCCGTGAGCTAACACCCAAGGAAAATTGTCGAAATTACCTATTTCCTGTTCCTTGGCCCATAAAATATCACCAGGCCTCCGCTAATGCCGTCGGACCACCTGGGCCTCTTGTCGGGCTAATTGCGGACCCACCTGTATAATTTTTTGGGAATCTTACGCTAGAGCCCCATGCAGCCCCAGAATCCTTGGGCTAATACCTACGGAAAACTGCAGAATTCGTATGTTTCTTGTTCCTTGGCCCATAAAATCCTACCAAGCCTCCGCCAACGCTATCAGGCCACTTGGGCATTTTGCCGGGCTCGCTGCCGGTCCATCTGTATGAATTTTTGGGAATCTTACGTCGGATCCTCATGCAACCCCAAAATATGTAGGCTAACACCCACGGAAAACTGCTGAAATCGCCTTTTCCTATTCCATGGCCCATAAAATCCTACCAGGCCTCTGCTAATGCCACCGGGCCACCTAGGCCTCTTGTTCGGCTCGTTGCGGGTCCACCCATAAGATATTTTGGGAATCTTGCATCGGAGCCCCATTCAGCCCCAGAATCCGTGGGCTAACACCCAAGGAAAACTGCCGAAATCACCTGTTTCCTGTTCCTTGGACCTTAAAATCCTACCAGGCCTCCGCCAATGCCGCCGGGCCACCTGGGCCTCTTGTCGGGCTCGTTGCGGACCTACTCATATGATTTTTCGAGAATCTCACGCCGAAGCCACATGCAGACCTAGAATCTGTGGGCTAATACCCACGGAAAAATGTCGAAATCGCCTGTTTCCTGTTCTTTGGCCCATAAAATCTGACCGGGTCTCCGCCAACGTCACCGGGCCACTCGGGCCTCTTGATGGGATTGTTGTGGGCTCACCTGTATGACTTTTTGGGAATCTTGGCCGGAACCCCATGCAGCCCCAAAATCCGTGGGCTAACACCCACAGAAAACTGTCGAAATCGCATGTTTCCTATTTCTTGGCCCATAAAATCCTACCAGGCCTCCGCCAACGCCACCGGGCCACCTGGTCCTCTTATCGGGCTCATTGCGGACCCACCTGTATAATGTTTCGAGAATCTTGCGCCGAAGCCCCATGCAACCACAGAGTCTATGGGTTAACACCCACGAAAAATTGTCGAAATCACATGTTTGCTGTTCTTTGACCCATAAAATCCTACCAGGCCTCCACCAACACCGCCGGGCTACCTGGGTCTTTTGTCGGGCTCGTTTTGGACCCACCCATGTGATGTTTTGAGAATCTTACGCTGGAGCCCCATGCAGCCCGAAAATCCATAGGCTAACACCCACGAAAAACTACCTAAATTGCCTGTTTCTTGTTCCTTGGCCAATAAAATCCTACTAGGCCTCCACCAATGTCATCGGGCTACTTGGGCCTCTTGCTTGGCTCGTTGCAGAATCACTCGTAAGATTTTTCGAGAATCTTGCGCCGGAGCCCCATGCAGCCCCAGAATCCGTGGGCTAACACCTACGAAAAATTGCCAAAATCGTCTGTTTCCTGTTCCTTGGCCCATAAAATCCTACTAGTCCTCCACCAACGTCATCGGGCTACTTGAGCCTCTTGCCGAGATCGTTGCCCACCCATATGATTTTTCGAGAATTTTGCGCTGGAACCCTATGCAGCCCCAGAATCTGTGGGCTAACACCCACGAAAAACTGCCAAAATCGCCTATTGTCTATTTCTTGTTCCTTGGCCATAAAATCCTACCATGCCTCTGCCAATGCCATCAGGCCACCTGGGCTTTTTGCCGGGCTCGTTGCGAACCCACACGTATGATTTTTTGGGAATCTTGTGCCTGAGCCCCATATAGCTCCACAATCCGTGGCTAACACCTACCGAAAACTGTCGAAATTGCTTGTTTCCCATTTTTTGGCCCATAAAATCCTACTAGGCCTCCGCCAATGCCTCCGAGCCACTAGGGCCTTTTGCAGGGCTCGTTGCGGACCCACCTGCATGATTTTTCAGGAATCTTGTGCTGGATCCTCATGCAACCCCAGAATTGGTGGACTAACACCCACAGGAAACTGCCGAAATTGCTTGTTTCCTGTTCCTTGGCCCATAAAATCCTACCAGGCCTCCGCCAACGCCACCGGACCACCTGGGCCTCTTGCCGGGCTCGTTGTGGACCCACTTGTATGATTTTTTGAGAATCTTGCACCGGAGCCCCATGCAGCCCCAGAATCTGTGGGCTAACACCCACGAAAAACTGCCGAAATCGCTTGTTTCTTGTTCCTTGACCCATAAAATCCTACCAGGCCTCCCGCCAACGCCGTCGGGCCACCTGGGCCTCTTGCCGAGCTCGTTGCGGATCCACCCATATGATTTTACGAGAACTTTATGCCGGAGCCCCATGCAGCCCCAGAATCCGTGGGCTAACACCCACGGAAAACTGTCGAAACCGCTTATTTTCTGTTTTGTTTCTATTATATTCAATACACAAGTAGAAAAAAATATTTTTCTAAAAATATGTATACATATCTATAAAAAACTTTAAAAAGATAAAAATAATTTAGGAGTGGAGGGTTAGTGGGGTGGGATATAATTTTATTTTTTAAAAAAGATATCATTTTTTTAGGTAAGAGTGGAGCATGGACTAAAGTTTGAACTTAAAAAAAATTATAAAAGGGATTTTTAAAAAATAAAATGACAGGGACTGTTGGAGGTGGGGTGGGGGGTGTAGGGGCTGGACCGTGGAGAATGTGAGAAAAATATTTTTAATTTTATTTTTTAAAAATAATATCTTTTTGAAAGAATGTTTATACTTTAATCTTTAACTTTTAATTGATATTACTCCTTCGGTCCCATTTTATGGTGTACCCTTTCCTTTTTGGTCCGTCCTAAAAAGAATGTCACCTTACTCTAATCGGAAAAAATTTAATCTTGAAATTCTTTTTTTATCTTAATGAAATGATTCTCAACCACACAAATATTTAAAAATAATTTTAGACCACAAGTTTCAAAAGTCTTACTTTTTTTCTTAAATATGGTGTCAAGTCAAAGAGTGACATATAAAATGGGATGGAGAGAGTAATAGTTTATTTATTTTTTATTAATGTGGAATATTTTATCCATGTAGTAAGTCATGTGGTTTTTTCAGTAAAAGAGAGAGTACTATACATATTATTGAGGTATATTTCTCAAATTAATAAATGATAATTTAGATATGAAATATCATATAAAAGTGTGTTCTTTTAAATTAATAAAGTATGAAATGTCACGTAAAATGGGACGGAAAGAGTGATCAAAAAAAGTGGTTACTTGTACTTGTATGGGCTAAAATATATAGCACCCTTAACCATTGGAGAAGTGAAGCTAGTGGAAGGCATGATATCGAGTTGTTGTAGAATATTTGCAGGTGGCCTTTTCATAACACATACCACTACTGCTCGAACACTCTCCCATCGTCTCTCCGGTTGTCGCTTTCAACTTCGTGCAATGGCTGACTCTGCTACTCCATTCAAGAAAGTCCAGATTCAAAGGGATGATACTGTAAGTATTATCGACCTAATAGTGGAACGGATTTCGAGATTCACTTATTTCTTTTTGAATAAATCTTAGTTGGCTTAGGATTGAGGTGTTGTTGATTGGAAATTAGAGAACTAGGAATTGTTTTCTCTTGAAATTGGATTTGAGTAGTATGCAATTATCATTGAGAACTGTTTATTTTGATAAGAAAGTAGTTTAGGGTTTACTGATTTAGATTCTGAAAGATGGAAGAACAATCTGAGATTGACTTGAATAGAGTGGAATTAGCACATGGATTCATATTACCGATTGAAACTAATTAGGGATTGAGGCATAGTTGATTGATTAATCAATTTAATACGTGTAATGGCGTTCGAGGTGTCGTTTTGTTCAACCTGTTGCATATCTTTGTCGTATTAGAAGGCGTCAATGGGAGATGAGAGTTGTTTCTTTCTTAGCCTGACCAGCTGAATGGGAAGCACGCTTTCTTTTTCTTACTGATTATTTTAGTGATCTTATCAATGCAGACATTTGATGCCTATGTAATTGGAAAAGATGATGCCCCTGGAATTGTTGTGCTTCAGGAGTGGTGGGGTGTTGATTTTGAGATTAAAAACCATGCGGAGAAAATTTCTCAATTTGATTCTGGTTATAAGGCACTTATCCCAGAGTAAGACTCCTTTTCTTACATGAACTTCCAGTTGATGAATGTCTCAGATCCCACGATGTAGCTATTGTTAATGTTTAATATGTTTTTCTCTTTTACTTGGTGATTTCAGTTTGTATCGTGGGAAAGTTGGCCTAGATGTTGCAGAAGCACAACATTTGATGGATGGTCTCGACTGGCAAGGGGCTGTCAAAGATATTCAGGCTTCAGTTAATTGGCTAAAGTCAAATGGATCCAAAAAGGTACTTGCAGCTTATACTACAGTCAATTTCATCAACTAAGATGGTCCTAATTGAAGCTATTGGTGCACACACCAATTTAATTTCTCAGACATCAAATGTTGTTTATATTTAGAGTAGAAGTTTAACTAATTATATAGACTCCACTTAGAGATACGAATCTTGTCTGAAGTAGCTCAATTGTTGGTTAGGACTAGGACTTAGCTTTGGTTTGCTGCATGCTTCTGAAAATGAAACAATTGGATAGGATTATAGTTTTCCTTTGTTGCAGAGAGTTGATATGTACATTGTTCTCTTAATTGCATTTTAAAAAATGACTGGTCCATTTACTATTATAAGCATTAGTTAACTGTGCGCTGGGAAGTTAACTTCCAATTTAAATTTGATCAGAATGAGAAAGGATAAAAGTATTGTCAATTGATATGATCTGACGTGGGTATGCTGAGGTTCTATCAGTAGAATTATTGTACTAAATCTTCTGTTCAGATTATTCTTCTGTATCTTTTTGATAATGGTGGTGTCCAAGCCAACTTGAGTTCTCTACTAATTTATCGAGTGCTTGCTACTTTCTACCGGTACATGTACCAGGTAATATTTTTCTACAAAAGCTTAGGCAGATGGAAAGAAATCACCTAGTATTTTTTTTGTCTCTATTGGGATTGGAATCTTGGACTTCTTGTCCTTCCAGCCTTCCCCACCCTTTCACACTTCATTAATCATTTCGCCACATCTTCTAATTCTGATGTCTCATGATCCTTAAACATTTACAAGGAAACATCCTAATGTTGATTTAAAAAGCAACGGAGAAGTGGCTTATTTTGATCTATATTTTGGTGTTTGCCTGTGGAACTTAATAAGAATTGTTTCTTTTTTGATGAAGTTGATAACTATTATTATGATTAATAACAATTGTTTCTAAGTAAGCAGTTTTGGTGTTTGTGCATGTATACATTCTCCTTTCGTCCAAAGTAAATTGTGTCCTTCCTAATTTTTACCTCATATAAAAGAATTCGTGTTGTTCATTGCATGGCTTATGTCAATGTGATATCAAATAATTTCAGGAGAATGCCTTGTTATCTTGTCCTTGACAAGATATTTGCTATTTGAGCTCTGTTAGACTTGCTAGTTATTAACAAAATCACTTTTGGGATGTAAAACATGACAAACTATAGATACTTTAGTCTTGGGATATTGTCAATTATAGGACATTCAATTCTTGTAACCATAGAACATGACTTGTCATCAGAGCATTGTCTATATGAAAAGTTGGAGGTTAGGGTGTCATGAGACAAAATAAGTAGCTGCTTAAAGTAAAGGAGATTTCTTATGGAACTTTGTGATTCCGTAGTAGAGACATGCATAGAGAAAATAAATAGTAATAACACTACTAATTGTTAAATGTTTGTGAGTCGACCTGTCTCCTCTAATCTACACAAAAGTTGAGAAGTTTATGCTCTTGTCCTTCAACTTTTCTCACTTTCGTTCTTTTTGGAATCCATGCATACCTGAAAACTTTGCCAAATGATTCACTAATTTTAGTCATTATATCTTGTTGTTTTCCAACAAACTGCTTACTCTATAGTAAGCAATGTGTGGATTTCATCAAGTAGTGCTTCAATTTTTTTAATCTCATTATACGCTTGATGATCTTTGTGTGCATGATAGAGTTCTCAGCATTGTTTAACTGATGTTTGTCATATTAGAGCTTATGAGTTACAAATATGTGGTATTAGGTTGGCGTTACTGGATATTGCATGGGTGGTGCGCTTGCCATTGCAAGTTCTGTCTTGGTCCCGGAGGTTAATGCAGTTGTAGCCTTTTATGGGGTTCCTTCGCCAGAGCTTGCTGATCCTGTTAATGCTAAGGCCCCTGTGCAAGCTCATTTTGGTGAAGATGATGCGTTTGTTGGGTTTTCAGATGTAAAGGTACATTTCCTTGGTTCTACTTGGCTTCTATATATGGATAATCATGTTTTTATGTTATGATCATGGAACATGGTTATGTTCGGCCATTGTGCATTTTCAACTATTAGTCCATTCCCCTTTCTTTAGCCCTATTTGACTGGTGCTTTTATTCTAGCCCATGTTGAATGAGCATTTAGTTTCTGCATTTATTTGTGGGATATTAAACGGGGTTAGCGGTTAATGGTGTAGTTCATCAAACACTATATAGATATACATTATTCTATGTTGCTTAGATTCTTCAAAGTTCCTCATTGCACCTGTGTGGATTTGACATGATCTCAGGGTGGGGGTGGGATTTGCACTAGATTTGATCAACCTAACTTTGGTGCTTTGACTGCACTACAATCAATAAGTATAGGTTGATTGGGTATTTGGTTCATTCTTTGGGTTTATGGGACGCATATGCACACATATATGTAAAGTGTATATATAACTGCAATCAATAGTCAAAGTTTATACTTGTATATGTTGTAAGAATATACAATTTTAATTATTGTATGTAGTAGACTATCTTTTTGATTCAATGAACAAGTTCTTTTTTCTTTTTGAAATTCACTACGAATAAACTTGTGTTTTTCTTGAAATTCGTTAAGAATTATAACTTGATTAGTATATAAAAAATGAGGAATCCCAATGGCCAACAATGGCAGTAAGCAGCCAGTGAGTATTTGAAGAAAAAATCATTGCTGATGACCTAATTTTTTCTTAAACTAATTAGGAATTAAGAATTAATTAGTGGTTAAAAACATTGGAAAAAGAAAAATCATGAAAAAGAAATGATTTCAAAAATAAAAAATCAAAATTTAGAGAATTTCCAATGTGGCTATGATGTAGCATTGATATGGCATTGACGAGGCGTGTGTGTAATGGACTTTTCATTATGGTATTGTAATGTTAGGTTGAGATTAAATTTACTTGAAATTTATTAAGAGAGTGTTCAAATGCCCGTGTAGTTAAAATGTTAAAGTAAGTTTTGCTGTCAAGTTCAGGACTTTTTTAAATGTATTTTCTCAAAATTAAGTAAAATAGAGAAAAGAAGAAATAAAGGGAAGAAAAAATGAAAACTCAAATGAGGTTAAACTTTAAAGTAGATCAAATTTAAGTCCTGGGTTTAAGAATATTCCATATTCTCATCGGGTGATGAATTATAGAAAAGAAATGATTGGGAGAATAGAACCACACAAAATAAGCAAATGAAAGAGTCCGTTCCGAGGTATTTGTTTAACAGCTATAGAGCAATGAATGTGGCATTGAGCATTTTGAAGTTTCCTCTTATAACGAACATGCATAATTTGGACACAATTATATAAACATATAGTCATGTGCATTGAGAGTGAAATTTAACCTATCCTTTTTATGGTTTCTAGACTGGGAAAACTCTAGAGGAAAAACTCAAGACAGCAGGAGTCCCACATGAGGTTTACTTCTATCCGAAGGCTGGGCATGCATTCATGAACAAGTCACCGGAGGGTGTTGAAAGGAGGCAAAAGATGGGGATGCCTGACGTTGAAGATGCTGCTGTCGAGCAAGCTTGGTCTCGCTTCCGTTCATGGATGAGTCGTTTCTTGTCTGGCTAAGTTGTGTTGCTTGTTTTCTGATCCCATAGTAAGTAGGTTGTGGCATAGTTACCATAATAATTTGATGTGTCTGGATGCTCCGGGATGTTTGGACATACGTGTGCTCGACAGGGATTTCTAGAGCATCTGAAATAATGTCCAGAAGCTTGCATTTGGCCCTCAGTCTATCTTATCAGTTACCAGTGTGAGCAAAACAATTTCGCTATCGAGCTGGCCAACGCTTTCTCTTCTCCTTATGGTTCATCCTTTTATGTTACTTTACATGAAGACCGAGGCATTCCATGTGTTAGGCTAGGTGGTACAATGACAGAATCAATTAAATCAACATGGACAGTATAATCCTATAAGGAGAGTTTGGAGAGGGATAAATGCATGGAGATTTTACTTCTACTCTGTGTGAGCTAGATAGGTTGTTTCTAGTAGACCCTAGGCTTAATTTATTTTAAAGAACAGTTTGAAAGTAATGGTAGACAAATTCTACGATGAAATGAAAATAATATAGACAATAAAAATATTGAAATAAAAAATAGTAAAAATAATCCAATTAAATAAAGTAAAAGAATACCTGAAGTTTGGCACCAAACCAAGGTCATATGAAATTTCATACGGCAAGGTAGGTAAGCGACAAATAAATCAACCCAGACACTAACAACAACAACAACATACTTAGTCGAAATCCCACAAGTGGGGTCTGAGGAGGGTATAATGTACGCAGACCTAACCGCTACCTTAGATAAGTAGAGAGGTTGTTTCCTATGACCCTCATCTCAAAACCCATATGCAGAAATGAACTAGATATGACAAAAACAGAGGTGACAAAAACAGAGGTGAAGGGAACGAAGAGAAGATACGCCTACTAATGAAATGTACATAACAGTTTGTAAATATGAAAAAGAAGTACAAGTAACACACAACACAACATATACTGAGAACACACGAGTATCTCTGCCCAATTAACCCTACTATACCCCGAGGCCAAGCATCCACCTAAACCTACCAATTAACCCGTACTTCTAATACACACCCTTCACTTCTTTCTATCTAGGGTCATGTCTTCAGTGAGATCAAGTTCCGCCATATCATGTCTTATCACCTCCCCCTCAGTTCTTCTTCGGTCTACCTCTACCCCTCCGAGAAGCTTTCACAGCCATCTTTTTGTACCTCCTAACAAGGGCATCGACACTCCTTCTCTGCACATGTCCATACCATCGCAGTCTCGCTTCCCTCATTTTTTTTGCCACCGGAGCCACCTCTAGCTTTTCCCGGACAAATCTCATTCCTAACCCTGTCCCTCCTAGTGTCGCCACACATCCATCTCAACATCCCCATCTCTGCAACATGCATCTTCTGTACATACGACAAGGTAGGTAAGCGACAAATAAATCAACCCAGACACTAACATTAACAATAACATATAATAAAAATCACGTTATCGAAATACAACATTTTTCTTGAAGTTTTATTTCTTAATTTCCTTTTTTTGGAGAAATATGTTTTTTCCTACAGAGGCCAAGAAGCACATCTGCTGGTTTGCCCGAGAGGTTAAGGGGGAAGACTTAAGATCTTCTGCACACAAGTGCGCATGGGTTCGAACCCCATAGCCAGCATCTTTTTTCATTCTGAACAATTTAACAATTATAATAGTTTTGAAAATATATTTCACTTTTTATTTTAATATTCAAAACCATTGGTAGGATCAATAGCGTTCCTACTTATTCTTCAAACTTGAATCGCTTAATTTATCAATTGATGGCGCATGTATACAAATATTTGAATAAAATTTAGACTTAGTTTGAATGGTTGCAATCAGTTATTTTCTATTTTATTTTGTTGTTAGTTTAAGTATATTTGTTTTGCTCATTACTTAAATTTTATTGCATTGTACCACTTAAATCCATCATTACATAATGACTAAAGTCTCATTTTGTGTAATGATCGATTTGGCATGATTTAGTCATTACCTTAATTATTTTTCTTATTTTGTCTTTGCATTTTCTTTTTTACCTATTTCATTCCTTATCCTATTTCTTTGTAGTAGCTCTACCCTGTACATTATTTTTTTATAGGTTTATCATATAAATTGCTAATGTGTGACAATATGTATCGAGCGAAAATGATACAACTATCCAAAATATTGTATTTATTAATACAATATGGTATGATACAATACAATATAACATGACACATTATAAAATGATATGTAACCATCATCCAAATAAAGTATTATTATAATGACCTATACCTGTCGTTATGGATAGGTCAATGAGGAAGAAAAATAGGCAAAAAAAGAGGATGAGGGATCATATGAGCAACTACTAAAACAGTAAAGTCGGGGGTACTGTGAGTACTAATATCCTAACGTTTATAGTGAATTCTCCGTATACGTCATTGAATTCCTATATAGGGCTCATAAGACCTTGAAGGCAAACCTTAATACTCACAGGTCGCATGAACTATTTGCCGTATGAATTTTGTGTTTAGTTATGTGATATTGGCTCAAATCCAGTCCACCATGTGCAAAGTGGGAGATTCAGTCTTAGATGCGATACTTTCGCATTTTATGAAAGCTTTGGTTGAGACTTGTTATATGTGGCATCATTACCTTGAATTTTTTATCGTGACACCGAGCCATGGTCGTCTTTCGATCTGAAGATAAGGGGTGGCATGCAGTGTGAGTCGTGTGTCTTGCCTGCAGTTCATATCCACCATCAGAGCAGTTCTGGAAAAGTTGTAAATCAAGATTCACCAACGACCAGTACATTCAACAAGGATAAAAATGAACAGGTAACCACATTTTGCCAGTCCTATTCAGAATGCCAAACAAATAATATGCTTTCAAAAATGAAAGAATTAACAAGTAACTGGACAACTGACTTAAATATAACAGCCCAAAAGAAATATCAGCCAATGCCAACATCTTTCACCTTACAATTGAGAAAATGCAGATCAACTCTAATTCTCATCAACCCAAAGACTCTAAAATGTGTCATGTCTGTCCGTTGTATGCCATTCTCATAAATGTACGGTGAACCGATTTACATTTCATATGAAGAAGCCTATTCTATGGTTCTAACTGCCAAACTCCACTAAATACATAAAGATAGCAATTCATAGAGTTTTAAGACTTACAATAAAGGACTATAGAAGGTTCCTGAAGCAAAAAAGCAACTTATCAAGGTTGAGACTTGAGAGAGATCCAACACAAGTAAAACTTCTTGCTGTAGCAACCAATGAGCTAACTGTAACTGAAAGCTTGGTAATATCTACTTTCTAAACTTCGTAAGCACTCTTTCCTCAGAGGTGAATCTGCAAAATATGGCTCTGATGAAGTCTTCAACCTGAAAAGCCAGATAGCTAATAAATATGGCATGATAATTCAAGCCCAAGAAAAAGAGATAACATCAAGGTAAAGCATTCCAATGAATAAATGGTTGTCGGCACTGGTTGTCAGCAACCAGAAACCTATGATGCTTCAAACGAACCAATATTTTAAGTCAGCTTGGTGATAAATTACAGGCTGCATCACTAAGAAAATTTCTTCTTTTTATTCTATACGTGAAACACAGCACATTCTAACCCAACCAATTATGATATCCAGGTACTAGCTTAATTGATGTTTGATTTTTCTTTATACATACCTCTGATTGCTTAAAACCATGCTTGACAAGTTCATCAGTCTCCCAAGCTGCAGTAATAGATTTCAATGGCGTATCCAGGAGATCTATTGACAATGACCAGCAGAGGAAAAAAGTAAGGTTGAGAATCATTTCATTCTGGAATAAACACTTCCTACGATAAGAATACCTGCTAGCTTGCGTAATTTCCGGAGGGATGGTATAAGATCATCAAGTGTTTGTGCAGGAGATTCCTGCAACTTTCCTGTCTGGTTAATAGCCAATATAGAGTCCAACAAAGAAGACAGATTCTCAAATAGCAGATGAATCAGCCTTTGGAGCTGTAAACAAACAAATCAGCCAATAAGGTCGAGGAACTGTAAGAAAGTATTTGCTACTTCAATCTGGTAAATCATTCTTGTTCACACAATACGATGGCTTAATACATGCAGAGTCTGAAGCTGTCTGGTCAAGTAACAGAAAAAGGTTTTTTTTTTTTTTATTTGCACCGGGTGTCCAAGTCTGTTAGAGCCCCGACTAATCCCGGGGGTGCACAGGCCCTAGGCAAGGAGTTTCCCGTAAGTGCACTACGGTTAATTCAGGTTTTACCCAATCCGATGACCCTCAGAAATTGGTTGCACCCGGTGGGTTTCGATCTTGAGACCTTGAAAGGGAGCAAACCCCAATGCTCAAGTCTATTACCACCAGGCCAACCCCCGAGGGTTGTAACAAAAAAAGGTTTTGATCCTCACCTGCAATGTTTCTTCTGCAGCAATATCATCTAATAGGAGGATATCATTTGCTATTCCTGAAAAGACTTCCTCCAGCACCATGCTCATACTTCTCTGGTAGGCAGAAGGGAGGAGTAAACGGTGCCATACAATATATACTTTCTCAAGTATGAAAATCACCTGCAGAGAAATGCCTATATCCTATTGTTAGGATAATATTTGAAGAGAACCATTTCCAGCTGGGAAGCACAAATCACTAAAGTGTACCTGGTCAATGCTCAACTTAGCAGATTCATATTGCTTCATTTGGTGAGTATTTTGAAATCCATCGGCTCCATCAACAGCCTAGGATCACATGATTGCCCCAGCAAATATAATCATTGAACATGTAAACCTGTAAAAAAACTAATATGGGCTTGTGTAAGGGGAGTTACCTGTTTTAGGTTATAAATAACAAGTTTAATTTGTCTTTGTAAAACTTCTTCCGCAAGCATCTGGAATGTCGGAGCCAAATCCGCAAATACAACAAGTTCCTTCATTGAAGCTGGAAAGTCTGAGCAGTACTGAAACAGTTAACTGTCAAGCTTTAACCAATAAAGTAAAGGAAGTGCAGATGGAATCACAAGTGCGAAAATACTAGTAGTACAATCAAGAAATACATGGAAGCTTGAGACCTAATGCCTTGCAATTTTCTTCAGCTACTCTGTTGTTGTTGCTCATGTCTTAGTATTCAGATCATACATGGTGCAAAAGTTAATTAGTATTTAAAACCCATAATTAGTGAGCATATATACATTCAATTGTTATTCAAAAGAAAAGGCTTAGGTACTATAACTCAGCCAAGCTAAATATGGTAAACTTGGGCAACTTCACTTCTTAATTCTGTCCTAGTATTCGAATATACATCCAGAACAATGAAAACAAAGAACGTTTGGCAGAGATCAATGCAACTACTATTGGATCACACTGCACACCTGTATTATGATTATTATTTTTTATAACCGTAGTGTCCAATTAAGTTTGCACGCACTTCAACTAATTCCATGGGATACTTGCCATCTCCCACTAGCAATAGTACCAGGTAACTTGGTTAATCAATACTAGGACAAATAGGAAGAAACCACCTGGTGTTTTATCTCTTTAGGATTTGAACCTGATAGCTCATGATTCTCAATCCACTTGATTGACCGCTAGGGCACTTTTTTGGGTATTCTGTCAATCCATACATAAGCTTCAAGTACCACTCCAAGTTTTTGAAAGACCAAATATTCCCTTGGGATTCTCTTTTATCTATTAAAGAAAAAATGGACCTCTGGAAAAAGCCAAAATGGCTGGGTTAAGAAGAGAAGGTTGTTCTGGAGGACAAACCATCACCTTGGAAAATCACGTAAATGTAATTGTTTTATTGCTCCTATTCTAAATTTAAATTTAATCTTCTTGTATTTGGTCTGCCCCAAAAACTACTTCGACTTTCTTAAATGGAAGTCCATATAATAGTACAGAAAAGTCAGACAAAGCACTCTAATAAAATCCATCTTTTTAAAATAGTATTATTAAGGAAATGCACACATTATAATAATTAAGCTAAATAAGATGCAAGATTTATTTTAAAAATAAATAATGAATAACTAAAGCTAGCAATATATATATATATAATAGATTGAAGGGTATTTTTGTAAACAATCAATGTATTATATGCAACAAACACTCAATAACAAATAATTTCATCATTACTAATCTCAACATAACTTATCTCATTATAATTTATCCCTTCATTACTTGTAGTCAAACCAAACGACCCCTTATAAAGATACTAAATTAATGCATCAATCCAAAAATTATATACAAAATAGTAATTATTTGGAATTAGGTAGTTAGGAGTTAAATAATTAATTTATAAAAATTTAATTTTTAAAAAGGTTCCTAAATATAAAAAGAATAGTTTAATATTTTCACATAATTTTAATTATTTTTTCTTTAAATTTGCTATATTACATACTTTTATTAACAAAATATTTGATAATCAAAATTTAGTTAATTTTAAAGTCTTAACTATTAATATTTTTTCTTTTTTATAGCCTAGATAATTATTTATATAGAGAATTGTTCTAAATTAAGAGTGAATTCTAAATTAAAGATATTTAGCAGGTAAATGCCTCCTTTCTTTCTCTCCGGACGAAAAACCCTCCTTTATCTCTCGCCGAAAAATCCCACTTTCTCTTTCGTTGCTCGCTATATGGAATATGAGCTCTCTCTCGTTGTTCACTCGCTCTAGTTTCTTAATATGGTAATTTTACCATATTGCCCAATTGTAGAGTTATTTTTCTCAAAACTGTTTTTCGATCCACTTTTATTTATCCACTAGTTTAGAATATGTCCAATCTACGTGTGTATTACGTCAATTGGTTAATCAACAGAAGATATGCATAAAAAAATGATCAATTTTAAAATAGCATTTTGATTTTAAATAATATATACTTTTTTGGAAGGAAAATAAAATGTATATATAATTAATAAGCTTACATACTTTAACAAATATATAAGAAAATTTCACTATAATGTTTGATTATAAATAATACTATTAATTTATAAATTATACGCTTACAATTGCATTGATAGAATACTTACTGTGAATTAATGGAGTTTCAATTTTTTTTCAATCTTTGAATCTCCACTATTACTTTAACAAGTATATATGACTTTTGGGGTATGTTTCACTATATTTTGCTAGGTTATGTTACTCCTTAACTTAGTAATTATTCTTATTCGTTGATATTAGAGATAGTTATAGGCAAGAAGGATAAAAATCCTAAAAAAAAGAAGCAATAATTATACCGCTCTGAAAATATATACAAGCAAGAAATACTAATGAAAAATACAAAAAAAAAAGGATATAATTTTTATTTGTCATTTTTATAAGGCTATACGAACTTGAACCATAGACCTTCTCGGTAAAAACAGATCAAACTTATTATTATTAAAATGATTTGAACTATTTTAAAGACCCAACATGCATTTTTTTTTTTTTTTGCATTGGGCTCGTTCATTAACTGATATAAATATCAGTTAGTCTACCTCATGAAGAAATAAGAGATTCTTCAAGAATTCTTTATATTGTTTGGTCTCATAATAAGTTGATGGGATCAACTAATGTTGGGGCCAACAACTGTTGGGGCTTAATCCCCTAAATTTTGAAAGTATAAAAAAGTAAATGTGGGCCCCTTCACGTTCATGTGATATGAGAAATAGATGCATCTATAAGATAATCAATGTATATTTATTGTCAATCTGAAGTTTGACATTCACAAAATTATTTGTGTCAAATAATTAAGTTATTAAGTGCACGCACAACTTTCAGAATACATAATCAAGACAACCATCTTGATAATATTGATAAATATCCAAGATGATTGACACTAAATGTCTCGGATAAATAGTCAATCATTGCTTATGGGAACAAAGTTTCATGATCTGAAATATGATAAATTATGGACAAAGATATACATCAGTCTAATAAATTATGATGATGCATAAAAACGGATTCTCCAAAGATAATATATGTTAGTTTGTCTAACATAAAGGAGAAATGCCCTTATTGAATATCCTTAAGGATAAAGTTGGTGACATAAAATAATTCTTGAAAAGAAAAAGGACAAAATGTCATAATTAAGAGGCATTATGCTCCTAAAGAGCTTAAGACATAACACTTCATGAAATCTAGGTCTTAACAATTTATGTCGCATTACAAATCGCCAAAGTAGATGATATATTTGCATGAAATATTTCACTCAACCTCAAAAAAAATAGTGAGGATCTTGAGCTTGAAATGTTGACAAAGATATATTTGGCCAAAATGGTAAGAGGCAATTCAATCAAAATTAAATTCACTTGCTAAACGTGAAGCTTTTGCACCTGTAGTGCAAACCCCTAATAGTGTAAAATCGGTTCGCTATAAATGAATTTTTGTGCGAAAATGATTTTACATGGGCAAAGTACATCCATTAAATACTCCAATGGTTGTTCGATCACTTGAAGTGAAGAAAAATCCGTTCCGACCTCCAGAAGAGAATTAGGAACTTCTTGGCCCTAAAATGCCATATCTCGATGCTATAGGTGCACCTATATATCTTGCTAATACAACTAGATCTGATATAACATTTTTCTATTAATTTGCTAGCAAGGTGTAATAGTTCTCCAACGCGAAAATATTGGAATAGTATCAAGCATATTCTGCGACACTTAAAGGGGACTATTGATATGGGTCTGTTTTATACTAACCAAAATTGTATAGATCTTGTTGGTTATGCAAATACAGATTAGTTATCAGATCCACACAAAGTTCAATCTCAAACAAGCTATCTATTCACTTATGGAAGGACTGCTATATCATGGAGATCTATAAAAAGTCCATTATTGTTACTTCTCCAAATCATGATGAGTTAATTGCACTTCATGAAGTAAGTAAATGTGTGTGGTTGCAGTCAATAATACAGTTCATTGAAGAAAAAAAAGTGTGATATTGACACACAACAAATACGTTCAAGTGATAATCCAGCAGATTTATTTACGAAATTTTTATCAGTATCAACACTTGAGAAGATAGTATACAAGATTAGAATGCAAAAACCTCGTCACTTGGATCGTTGATCTTTATCAGGGGAGAAGAATATGTGTTGTATTCTTTTTTCCTTAATTAAGGTTTTACCCCATTGGATTTTTCTGATAAGGTTTTTAATGAGACAACAAATTACACATGTTAAGAATAACATGTATTTCTAAAGGGGGAGTATCGTAAATAATAATAATATATGTGTTAGAAGTCCATGTAGCTTACAAAAAAACTCTTTGCTTAGCTTATAGAGAAAGTTCTTCACTTAGCTTACAACGAAAATTCTTTACAGAGTAAGTTCTTCCCTAACTTACAGAAGCAGCTCTTTCCTTAGCCTATATATATATATCCCCTTTTTCCTTACCCTTCTTAACCTAGTGATTTTATATTGATTGTTAACTTTAGTTTCATAACAAGCTTTGATTTTTATTCTAAATAAATAAAGAAAAACAAGAACCTATCTTGGCAAGATTCTCGCCAACACAAAGGTGTCAATAAGGAAAAAAATAAAATATAAAATCAACACTTTAACTTAACCATGGTTTAAGAGTTTATTTTTGGTTAGATAATTATTAACCCTTTGGTTTTTAAGTTGACAGATGTAATAAGATAAGAAGTATATTGGATAAACTGGACAGTTCCCCTATTGGTGGGGAGTCGAGTCTCGCATTTTATTAAAAATATTTGTCCAATATAACAACAACATTACCCTAATGCCTCAAAGGCTCCCGCCCATTACGGGGTAAGGGGGGGTCGGATGTACGCAGCCTAA
>JAABOM020000092.1:19493272-19509015 GCA_011800125.2 Solanum clarkiae | reverse complement strand
GGCCCTGGATTGGGTCATGACAAATATATAAGTCAAGAGATAAAGTCTTAATACATAACAATAGATCATAAGTAACATCCCTGGAATGGAGGACTCACCAACAAGCTTGAGCAAAGTCGTACTAGCCACGTGTAGAAGGATGCTCAAGTGGGACTCCGATTCCTACATAGTGACATCATGTAGGCATAGAGTATGCGTTAGTAAGTTTGAATGTACTAAGTATGTAGGATGCAATGCAACAATAGATAGGCATCCTAATCGAAAAGCTTAATTAGACAATGGATGAGCATATGACAATATGACATGAATGGAAGATGCTTGAATTAAATCACACTTTCATAGAGTATAACATATGTGGAGGGAGTGACCATTTCTTAGTGCAATCCAAGGCCTATCACCCGCTTGGAGAGGCGCATGAGGTACGAACCCCTTCATGAAATTGATAAGGTACAAACCCCCCAACCGGTTGATGGGTACAAACCCCTAACATGGTTGATGGAGTACAAACCCCCCCCCCCAACAAGGTTGATGGGTACAACCCCCAACATGGTTGATGGATGGATAGTTGCACCCTACCACTCGTGGTGACCATAGTACAAAACACCCGATAGGTTGATGAGTACAAAACCCCAATAACGTTGATGGATAGTGCACCCTACCACCCGTGGTGACCAGAGTACAAAACCCCCAATAGGTTATCAAGGTACGAACCTCTTGACATGGTCACCCAGCGCACCACCCCGAGTAGGCCATGGTCACAAGCCAATACTATGTTGAAGAATATCATTTATACATTTATCCTCTCATCGTCATCTAGTCATCATATACATACATACATATATTTCATCATCATCCTATCATCATTTCGTCATCATATAGCCAACATATACATACATATATTTCATCATCATCCTATCATCATTTCGTCATCATATAGCCATCATATACACATATTTCATCATCATTTCATCATCATTCTATCATCATTTCATCATCATATAGTCGTTCAACTCATAAGACAATATTGGGCCCTCAAGTTCTCCATAAGTCCTAACTAGACATTTTATCAAACACTTAGAGGGTATGTAGTGCCAGTACAAAACCATGCAATTCAAGAGTTAAATCATGCTAGAAAATTCAATGTAAAACCTTTTGTAGATACTTGGTAACACCCTCAAGCAATATCCATCACCATCCCTCATTAAATCTTATAATAGATCTTAGATTCTTAGCCCAAAACATGGTAAACCAGCCATAATTTCATAAATCCCAACATAGTGTGCAGTGATTTTCATAGTATTAAGACCCATGAGTAAATCAACTTTAAATCATGTAATTTTGACGAAAAGGAAGCTGGGGCATCATGGGTGAAACGAACCCATGAAAGAAACCCACATACTTTAGCTTTGGAGATGAACTTGATGAAGATTAGAGATGAAAACTTTAAGCTTGATTGTAATCCTTATGATCCGGAAGGGTATTGAGTCTTGAGTTTAGGAGTAAAATATTTGGCTAAGTATTTGAATGAGTATTTGGGAATGCTTAGAATGATATGAAGTTGAAAAATGACTAAGTATAGGTTCACGTTTGGGAACACTTAGGCCCAAGACTTAAAAGGCTTGGACCGAAGTCAAAACTGGATCAAAAATAACACAAATGCCCTTGGCGCATCATAAATCTCTCTGGAATTTGCATTTTGAAAATTTCAAAATTTGATACGGTTTCTCCAAAATTGGGGTAGACCCATTTACCACTGAATTTGACCCTCTGAACAAGAGTATAAAGTCATTTTCAATATCACGCATGAATTTTTAGATATATGAAAATTACGATTCTAAGTATTTCCGAGGTACATTTTCAGGCACTTTTTGAGGTCGTTTCAGGTTAGACCCATTTCTCTTTCAATTTGACCCCCTGAACAAGAATTTGAAGTCAGATTTCGATATCACACACAAATTTTTAGACATATGGAAATTACGATTCCAGACACTTTCGAGACACATTTTCGAGCACTTTTCGGGATCGTTTCAATATCTCTCCCTTCGGAACATTCGTCCCCAAATGTCAAAGAAACATATATGAATGACACAAACATGAACATTTTATCCCACATAGAGATGCAACAATGCAGTTAAACATCATTTCAAAAATCTTATCATAATTAAAATCATCATGAACTTGTCAACTTAAACATGAAATATGCAATGACATGAGGGCTGAACTTAAGACTTGAGATCATATAACGGACTTAGATCAATACCTTACGCTTGAGTGGAGTGGAAAAGGTAAGGATATCGCTTTTGTATGTCTGCTTTGGCCTCCCAAGTAGCACTTTTTCACTTGTTGATTTCTTCAAAGGACCTTAACGAAAGCCACCTCTTTGTTTCTTAACCTCTTCACTTGCCTATCTAAAATCTGAATCGGAACCTCTTCATATGTCAAACTGTCTTCAACCACACCATAACATCAAGAGGCATAATGACATTCAGATTACCTACACATTTGATCAACATAGACACATGAGACACTGGATGAACTAAATCCATTTCTCTAGGCAATTCCAGCTCATATGCTACCTTGCTAACCCTTCTCGTCACCCTATAAGGACCCATATATCTTGGACTCAACTTGCCCTTTTTACTAAATGGACCACACCCTTCATCGGTGACACCTTAAAATAAACCCAATCACCAACTTGGAATTCAAGATCTCTTCTCCTTGCAACAGCATAGGACTTTTGGCGACTTTGTGCCGTCTTCAAACTTTCTCTAATCATCCTTATCTTCTCAAAAGCCTCCATAAACAGATCTGGTCCCAACAAAGCTATCTCACCAACCTCAAAACAACCAACTGGTGATCTACAACATCTATCATAGAGAGCCACAAAAGGAGCCATACCAATACTAGAATGTTAGCTATTATTGTAGGCAAACTTAATCAACGGAAGATGATCATCCCAACTACCTTTAAGCTCTAACACACATGCTCTAAGCATATCCTCAAGGGTTTGGATGGTCCTTTTAGCTTGGCCATCCATTTGAGGGTGGAAGGCCATAGAAAGCTTAACTATAGTACTAAGACCCCTTTGGAAGGACCTCCAAAAAATGTGAGGTAAATTGAGCACCACGATCCGATATGATGGACAAAGGAACCCCATGCAATCTTACCAAGTCATGAATGTACAACTTTGCATAATCTTTAGCCCTATATGTGGTCTTAATCGGTAGGAAATGAGCTGAATTTGGAATCAAAACCTTTTCTAGTCTTGGGCAACCCAACCATAAAATTCATATTTATATCTTCCCACTTCCAAGTAGGAATCTCAATGTCTTGGGTTAGGCCACCTGGACTTTGATGTTCGGCTTGGACTTTGATGTTTGACTTGGACTTTGATGTTCGGCTTGGACTTGTTGACAACTATGACAACCAGAAATGAATTTGGCAATGTCCTTCATCAGGCCTCTCTACCAATACACATCCCTCAATTCTCTATACAGTTTGGTGGAACTAGGGTGGATACACTAAGAAGAATTATGGGCCTCGTCAAGGATTTTTTCCCTTAAACCATCAACGCAAGGCACACATAACCTACCTTGGTACCTAAGGACATCATCTCCCCCTTGGGAGAAAACCTCCACTTTGCCCCTTTTTACTGAGGCCTTCAATTCAAGCAAAGAGGAGTCAAGATCTTGTTTTGCTATCACCTCATCAACCAAGGAATACCTAGAACCATCAACAACAACAACACCATTATTACCAACCTCTTCCAACCTAAACTCTAATCTAGACAATTGATGCACCTCCCTATCCATCTCCTTATCACCACTATCAATATGCGCTAAACTACCCATAAACACCCTACTCAAGGCATCCGCCACCATATTTGCCTTACCGGGATGGTAATGCACACTCATATCATAGTCTTTAAGAAGTTCTAGCCACCTTCTTTGCTTAAGTTGAGATCTCTTTGAGTGAAGACATATTGGAGGCTCTTATGATCGGTGAATACATCAACATGCATCCATACAAATAATGTCACCAAATTTTCAAAGAAAATACTACAGCGGGGAATTCAAGATCATGAGTAGGGTAGTGCTTTTCATGCACTCTGAGTTACGAGAAGCATCGGCTATCACCTTACCATTTTGCATTAGCACACAACCCAAACTAACTCTAGAAGCATCATAATACACCACATATCCCTCAAGCCCATCTGGTAGTGACAATATAGGAGCGGACACAAGCTTGTCCTTTAAGGTTTGGAAGCTCCTCTCATATTCATCGGTCCACATAACCTTAACCTTCTTTTGAGTCAATTTTATTCATAGGGGAAGCAATAGGAGAGAACCCATTCACAAACCTCCGATAGTAGCCCGCTGAGCCCAGGAAACTCCTAATATCTGACAGGGTCAATGGTCTAGGCTAATTTCTAATCACATACTCTTTTAAGGATCCACCTTTATACCATCCACTGACACCATATGCCCTAAGAACGCAACCTTCTTTAACCCAAATTCACACTTTTCATATTTAGAATACAATTTCTCCTCCCTCAATCTTTGTAACAGAACTCTCAAGTGAGTCGTATGCTCCTTCTCACCACGGGAATAGATCAAAATATCATCAATGAAGACCATAATAAAGGAATCAAGGTAGGGTTTGAAGACCCTATTCATAAGGTCCATGAAGATGGCCGGTGCATTGGTCAACCCAAATGACATCACAACAAACTCATAAAGCCCATATCTAGTTCGGAAGGTTGTCTCTTAGGAATATCACACTCCCTCACCTTCACTTGATGATACTTGGACTAAAGATCAATCTCAGAGAAATGGATAGCCCCTTGAAATTAGTCAAACAATATCAATCCTTGGAAGAGGATACCTATTCTTGATGGTGAGCCTATTGAGTTGTCGGTAGTCAATGAATATTCTAAGAGACCCATCCTTTTTCTTCACAAATAAGACCGGTGTACCCCAAGGTGATTGGCTAGGCCTAATAAAACTCTTCTCCAACAAGTCCCTGAATTGTTCCTTCAACTCCCTTAACTCCGCCAGGGCCATACAATAAGGAGGAATAGAAATGGGTTGAGTATTGGAGAGGAGGTCTATACCAAAGTCTATTTCCCTTTCGGGATGAATACCGGAAGGTCATTTGGGAAGACATCAAGACACTCATTTACAATCGGAACTGACTCTAGGTGAAAAACCTTGGACTCCACATCCCTAACCCTCACAAGATGGTAAAGACACCCCTTAGAGATCAATTTACGGGCTTTAATGAAAGAGATGAACCTACCCTTGACCACCACATCCTGACTCTCCCACTCAAGAATGAGTTCATTAGGGAATTGGAATTTGGCTCTACAGGTTCTACAATCAATAGAAGCGTAGTACGCATGCAACCAATCCATCCCAAGAATAATATCAAAATCAACCATGCCTAACTTAACAAGATCACAAGGCAATATTTTATGGAAGATGCAAATAGGACAACTTCTATAGACTTCTCTAGCAATAATAGATGCACTAATAGGAGTAGATACTTCATATGACTCATGCAACAATTGGGGCTCAAATGGAACTTTTTGGCAACAAAGGGGATAACAAAAGAAAGAGTGGCACCCGGATCAATCAATGCATACATATCAAAATCAAAGAGTTTCAACATACCGGTAACAACATCGGAGACCTCATCAACCCTTTGTCTCCCATGCAAAGCATAAAACTAATTATGCCTTGGGGCGCCATTTTGTCGGCCACCTCTTCCTAAAAGAACCGCATTAGCACCTTGTAGATGAACCTCCTTGCCCTTGTTGCGATTTCGAGGGCAATCCACCTTTTTGTGACCCACTTCCCCACAACCAAAGATTGCATTAGCATCTCTCAAACATGCGCCCTTATGACTCCTTCCACACCTAGGACACACCTTATTAGGAACCACAACACCAACACCTTGGGCCCTTGGAAAGTCATTGACAACCCTCCTTTGAAATGCATAAAAAGACCCTTGGCATTTATGGAATCGGCCACCCTTTTGGAACTTACCCTTAAAACGGGCCCTCTTGTCCTCATGACACCTTCTCTTCCTCAACTTCTCCTCTTCCATTTGTTCGGCATAGGTCATCAAATGGGACAAGCCCATATCCTCAATCAACATAGCAGACCGGCATTCTTCACTCACTAAGTCGGACACCCCCATCACGGACTTGTTCATTCTTGACCTTGGGTCGACAATCAAGTGAGGAGCAAACTCTGAAAGTTGGTTGAACTTGAGGGAATATTCCCTCACACTCATTGACCCTAGTCTTAAATTCATAAATTCCACCAATTTAGCTTTCCTAAGCTTAAGAAGGAAGAACCGATTAAGGGAAGCCACTTTGAACTCTTCCCAAAGCACTACATAGTTGACTACCTTCTCTTCTTTCCATTAGCTGTACCATATTTCTACTACCCTTTTGAGTTGGTAGACTGCCAACTCCGCCTTTTCTTTCAAACTCACACCCATGATAGCCAATATCTTGTAGACTTTATCAACGAACTCTTGAGGGTCCTCATCTTCCTTTGACCCATAAAATTCCAAGGAATTCATTCTAATGAAGTCTCTCACCCGAGAAGCCGGTGTAGGAGCATGGGGGGCTTAGGCCCCATCAATGGCTTGATTAGCCACCACTTGTGCAAGCAAGGTGAGAGCATCCCCAAGATCTCCATTGGCTTGCTCCTCGGGTGTACGGGCTCGTTTCTCTCTCATGTTAGACATGATCTAGCATAGCAAAGAATAAGTGTTAGGGAAGGAAAGCTTACTTGAACTCTATAGCACGACTTAGAATATGAAGAATAGAAACAATTCCTAAAATGTCTCATAGCCTCCTACTCATAGTTATGGTGCACAACACAACCATGAATAAGACTCTATTCGACGTGTTATATTAGACTCTGAGGATCTAACAACCTAGAACCTAGTCATGACATGATGTATAGGGAACCCGAAGGGACCCCATGCAAGCCTCTTAACATGTTAATACACGTCCTTGGTCGCAAAAGCAATAAAACATAACAAGAAGTAGTAAATCGGGATAAATGGGACTGAGGGACAACTTCATAACATCAATATCAAGAGTCAAAAGGAGTCAAAGCTTATAATATAGATATATAACATGTCCAAAAACACATCTACTATATAAGATAAGAGCGGGGGCCAAGACAAAACAACCAGGCTCACCCTCATAATCAATACATAAGTCAAGAGAGAAACTCTTAATACATAGCAAGAGATCGTAAGTAACGTCCCCAGAATAGAGGACTTACCAACAAGCTTGAGCAAAGTTGTACTAGCCACGCGGAGGAGGATGCTCAAGTGGGACTCCAGTTCCTATATGGTGACATCATGTAAGAGTAGAGTATGCATTAGTACATTTAAATGTACTACGTATGTAGGATGCAATGCAACAATAGATAGACATCATAATCGAAATGTTTAATCAAACAATGGATGAGCATACGAAAATATGACATGAATGGAAGATGCTTGAGCTAAATCCTACTTTCATAGAACATAACATATATGGAGGGAGTGACCATTTCTTAGTGCAATCCAAGTCCTATCACCCGCTTGGACAGGCGCATGAGGTACGAACCCCTTTATGAGGTTGTTGAGGTACAAACCCCCCAACGGGTTGATGGATAGTCGCACCTTACCACCCATGGTAATCAGAGTACTAAACCCTCAATAGGTTATCAAGGTATGAACCCGTTGACATGGCTACTCGTTGCACAACCCCAGAGTAGGGCATGGCCACAAGCCAACACTACATAGAAGAATATAATTTATACATTCATCGCTCTCATCGTCATCTAGTCATCATATACATACATACATTTCATCATTATTTCATCATCATCCTATCATCATTTCATCATCATATAGCCATCATATACATATATTTCATCATCATATAGTCATCATATGCATACATACATTTCATTATCATTTAATCATTAGTTCATCATCATTTTGTCATCATCTCATCATCATATAGTCGTTCAACTCATAAGACAAGCATTGGGCCCTTAATCGAACATTTAATCAAACACTTAGAGGGCATGTAGTGCCAGTGCAAAACCATGCAATTCAAGAGTGAAATCATGCTAGAAAATTCAATATAAAACCTTCTATAGATATTTGGTAACACCCTCAAGCAATATACGTCACCACCCCTCATCAAATCTTACAATATATCTTAGATTCATAGCTTAAAGCATGGTAAACTAGTCACAATTTCATAAATCCCAACATAGTCTGCAGTGATTTTCAATAGTATGTAAGACCAATGAGTAAATCAATTTTAAATCATGCAATTTTGAGGAAAAGGAAGCTTGGGCATCATGGGTGAAAGAAACCCAAGAAAGAAACTCACATACTTTAGCTTTGGAGTTGAACTTGATGAAGATTGAAGATGGAGACTTAAAGCTTAGTTGTAATCCTTATGATCTGGAAAGGGTTTTTAGTCTTGAGGTTAGGAGTAAAATATTTGGTTAAGAGTTTGAATAAGTATTGGGGAATGTTTAAAAGGATATGAGGGTGAAAAACGGCTAAGTTTAAGTATTTTCACATTTGGAAACACTTAGGACCAAGACTTAAAAGTCTTGGACCGAAGTCAAAACTGGATAAAAAATAACACAAGTGCATGCCCTCGGTGTGTTGCGCCAGGGGCGCGAAAAGCTCTTTGGAATTTGCATTTTGAAAATTTTAAATTTTGATACGGTTCCTCTAAAATCGGGATTAGAACAATTTCCCACTCAATTTGATCAAATGAAAAAGAATATGAAGTCGAATTTTCAATATCACATATAAATTTTTAGATATATGGAAATTACGATTTCGGGCACTTTCATGGCACATTTTTAGGCACTTTTTGGGGTCACTTCAAGTTAGACTCATTTCCTACTTAATTTGACCCCCTTAACAAGAATATGAAGTCGGATTTTCGATATCACGCACAGATTTTTTAGATATATGAAAACTATGATTTTGGGCATTTTCGAGGCACATTTTCGGGCACTTTTTGGAGTCTTTTCACAGATACCTCTTCCAGTATGTGTTGAGGATGTTCTAATGTGGTCTCCAACTCAGCATCAACTTATTGTTGAACAAGTGCAAGATCATTTTGGTATGCTACATCTTCAACATTCTCAATTTCAATTCTTCTTACTGGCTTTGTCTTAATGACATTCCACCGATCAGTCTTATCTCTATGCAATGGATATGAAGCATAGTAGACATGCTTAGCATTTTGGAAAATGATAAAAGGATCATCTTTTTCATATTGTCTGGTATGCTTAACTTCAATTATATTATGTTGCTGGTCCACCCTTGTGCCTCAATGTGATGGGTTAAACCACTTACACCGAAATAATACTATCTTCTTTTTAGGCCAACTTGAATATCGAAGTTCAATAATCTCCTGAATGACACCATAATATTCAATAGTTTGGCCATTACCATTGATATCACCACGAAAACACCACTATTATTGGTTTTCTTATATGTAGGAACTTCCTCAGTTTGAAACTTAAAACCATTAACACAATATTTATTCACTGTCTAAATTTGAGATTCAGGCCCGAGTGCGATTTGTTTCACTAATGGTGACTGCTAATCAGTTGAGTATTCATGATAAACCTACAAATTGTATCCCAAATAATACAATATAGTCTTAAATAAATACATCATTCATACTAATTCAATATGATTAGGCTTTCAAATTTACAGTCTTCTAACCATTTGGCAAACCTCATGTATACGACTTCATTCCCCAGGTGTTTACGAATAATCTGATATTGATATGTACATTTTTGTTAGTTAATAAGTACGAATTATTATGTAATCTGACAATATAATTTATTTATCACTTACTCAAGATATGATTGAATTTCTAGACAATTAATTAGAATATGGTTCACAGCCGATTGTCTTTCCCTGGTCGTGAGGCCTCTTTTTCCACGCCTTTTAGATCCTCGGCCACTTTGATTAAAAATTGAAATCGGGGAAAATATTGGATCACTCTCACTTTCATCATTTCGATTTGGCCTATTTTGCCTGCATGACACTTCATCCCAAAAGTAATAAGAATAAAAGTCACTGGTTTCTCTTCCAGTATAAGCTTGAACAGTTGATCCTTTGATCTTTCCCCTTTGTTTAGTTGTCTTTTTGCAACTTCAAATTTTTCTGTACATACCAATTCAAATGTGTTAATCATGAAGTTTATTATTTATATATTCATTATATTAATTAGTAATAAAAAAAATATTACCTTTCAAATGGATACATCCACCTTGTTTGAACAGGACCTCCAAGGTGGACTTCTTGTACAAGATGAATCGGAAGATGCTCCATCACATCAAAGAAGCCAGGCAGAAAAATCTTCTCCAGCTTTGAAGTACTAACAAAAATATTTTCCTCCATCCTGTTTAAACTACTTTCAAACAATGTTCCAGAACATAAATCTCTAAAGAAAAGACTTATCTCTGTGATTGGCTTCCATATCCTCTCAGAAAGGTGGCTAAAAGCGATAGGAAGCAAAGTTTCCATGAATACATGACAATCATGACTTTTAATACCTATCAACTTCTCTTCATTCGAGTCTATCCGCTCACCCAAATTTGAAGCATATCCCTCTGAAATCCTCAAATTTTTAACCCACTCACATATTTCACGTTTCTCATCCAAGCTGAATAAAAAACTGGCTTTAGGCTTAACAATTTTGCCATTTGGTATTTCCTGCAACCACAATTTTTCCTCCTACAATATTGCTTTAAGTCCATTCTAGCTCTTGGGTTGTCTTTTATCTTGTCTTTAATATCTATCACTATGTTGAATAGGTTGTCAAAATATTTTTTCTCAATATGCATCAAATCAAGATTATGTCTTAGGAGATTATCCTTCCAATATGGCAACTCCAAGAATATGCTTTGTTTGGTCCAATTATGTTCAACACCGTATCCAAAAAGTCTAGCAGGTAGAGCATCGTTAACTTTAGGCAGTTGAGAAACTCCCTCCTAAATTTGATGCCCTGTCCGTGATGGGGGGTGGAGGATCCATTTCAACCCTGTTTTTTCTAAATGCATTCTTCATCTTTCTAAAGTCGTGGTCCATTGGCAAGAATTGACGATGACAATCAAACAATGAATTTTTTCTACCATGCTTTAGGGTGAAAGCGTTACTATGTTCCATGCAATGAGGACAAGCAAGCTTTCCAGTGGTCATCCAACTAGATAACATACCATATGCATGAAAATCATTAACAATCCATATTAAACAAGCACACATAACAAAATTCTATTTAGTTGATATGTCATAAGTCAGTATACCTTCAAACCATAACTGTATAAGCTTATCTATCAATGGTTATAGATAGATGTCAATATTCCTTTTTAGGTTACGAGGACCTAGAATAACACAGCTTAAAAAATATGAATGGATTTGTCATGAGAATTTCAGGAGGAAGATTAAGGTGTACAAGAATTTGAGAACAATGTGAAACCATCTGCACACAACCCCAATCTGACATTTTTAGGATCTCTAGCAAAGTCAAGATATATATTATCAAAATGCTTCCATGCTTCTCCTCTAGATAGATGATATAACACACCCGATGACCATATATATTGACGGTGCCATGTCATATATGGGGCAGACCTCATCGATGCATACAACCTCTTCAGTCTAGGAATGATAGGTAAATAATGTATCACCTTAATTGGAACCATCTTTTCAGCTGGAGTCCTCTTAGAACGAGCACGACCGCAAAACGTACAATTTCAAGTCACTATCATTGTTGTAGTACAACATGCAACCATTAACACAACAATCAATTTTACCATGTGACAATCCTAACTTGGAAACCAGTTTCTTTGCCTGATAGAACATCCTGGGTATGTTATAGTCAGGATTAACCAACTCAGCCAAAAGATTGACCATTGTGTCCATAGCCCCATTAGCAACATTCCAATCCGATTTAATGTTCATTAATCTAATGACAACAGACAAAGGAGAGTGCCGACTCCCCTCACATAATGGTTGACTAGCCACTTCTAATTCTTCATAGAAGCGTCTTACTTCTTCATTAGGAGCTTCATTAAAAAACTGTTCAGCCTCCATCCCCTCTTGAACTCCGAAAGCATCATTAATTATTTGATGAACTTTATCATGCCCAAACGTATCAAGTTGAAAATTATCATGTTCAAATCTAATTTGACGTTGTGCTACGATCATATTATATTCATCCACGGGTATCGAATTGTAAAACACATCATACAGTCCATCTACTTCTCCATGATCCACCCATACAAAATATCTAGGCTTAAACCCATTATGATACAAATGCACCATAACTTCATCTGGCCGAAAAAATTTTAGAGACTTATATGAACTGCAAAGGAAACCTAATCATTTGATTTCTCTTAAAAAGATCAAGTGTCATTGCATGATCAATGAAACTTCTAACACCATAAAAAAATGTAGATTTCAACCCACCACCATTTTCATAATACATGTCATACATCCACATATGGTGATCCATCTACAAAATATTCACAACCTTAATTAATTAGTTCAAGTATACATGCCATTCTTAAGTATCATAATAAAGTTCAAGTGTTAAATTTTACTTTATAATCCTAGAACTAAAGTTACAAGTATAATTAGATTCAAATATTGAATTAATTTGTAAGATCTGAATTTAAAAAATCTAAAGTTCCACTTAATTCTAACAACTTAAACAAATCAAAGCAACAGTGCAAATTAATTTCAACATTTAAATCAAATCAGAGCTAAAGTGTGAATTAATTCCAACAACAATCATAATATCACAAACCAAAAAAAAAGGATAAGTGTCAACACTAGATGGACACAGATCGATTTTACAAGAAAATTAATTTTGTCATCAATAGGATCAACTAGTGTTGTCACTTACACCAAACAAACTCATTATGACAATCCAAAAATAAGATAAGTGTCAACACTAGATGGACACAAATTGATTTTGCAAGAAAATTAATTTTGTCATAAATAGGATCTACTAGTGTTGTCACTTACACCAAACAAACTCATTATGACAATCCAAAAATAAGATAAATATCAACAATAGATGGACACAAATTTGATTTTGCAAGAAAATCAATTTTGTCATCAATAGGATCAACTAGTGTTGTCACTTATGCCAAATAAACTCAATATGATATTAAAAAAAATAAAGATAAATGTCAACACTAGATGGACACAAACCAATCTTGCAAGAAAATCAATTTTGTCATCAATAGGATCAACTAGTGTTGTCACTTACGCCAAACAAAACTCATTATCACTATAGCAATACTCTAAAAAACTATGCAAATGTTTATAAATACATAATAATTAAAATTTTTATGGAAATAATACCTCCACTTTTGAATTTTAATTATGCTCGTGGTACTTCTATTGCTCGCGCCGGCAAATATTGATAACCTAAAATTTCAAGTACAATTAAAGCACATTATATACAAGTACAAAGTTTAAGTTCACAACTTTATATTATATTCAACTTTAAAGTTCACAACTTTAATCTAAGTTCAAGTTAAACAATACTAAAGCCATAATCTTACCAAATCCTAAATTAAAGTTCATGTTTTACATTATATACAAGTTCAAAGTTCACAAATAAAGTTCAAAGTTTAAGTTCAAAATTGAATCTAAGTTAAATTTTTCTAAAAAATGATAAGGTTAAATTTTTGTATTATATTCAAATTTAAACTTAAAATTCAAGTTCCAAGTTTAATCTAAGTTCAAGTTTAACACTACTAAAGCCATAAACTTAACAAATTCTAAATTAAAGTTCAAGTTCTACATTATATACAAGTTCGAAATTCACAAATAAAGTTCAAAGTTTAAGTCCAAAATTAAATCCAAGTTAAACTTTAAAAAAAAATCCTGAGGTTCAATTTTTATATTATATTCAAATTTAAACTTCACAATTTAAAATTCAAGTTCCACTCTAAAGTTCAAGTTTAACACTACTAAAGCCATAAACTTAACAAATCATAAATTAAAATTCAAGTTCTACATTATATACAAGTTCAAAGTTGACAAATAAGGTTCAAAGTTTAAGTTCAAAATTAAATCTAAGTTAAACTTTTAAAAAAATTCCCAAGGTTCAATTTTTATATTATATTCAAATTTAAACTTCACAACTTAAAATTCAAGTTCCAAGTTTAATCTAAGTTCAAGTTTAACACTATTAAATTCATAATCTTAACAAATCCTAAATTAAAGTTCAAATTCTACATTAAATACAAGTTCAAAGTTCACAAATAAAGTTTAAAGTTTAAGTTCAAAATAAATCTAACTTCAACTTTATAACAAAATCCTAAAGTTCAATTTTTATATTATATTTAACATGAAAGTTCACAACTTAAAATTTAAGTTACAACTTTAATCTAAGTTCAAGTTAAACACTATTAAAGTCATAATCTTAACAAATCCTAAATTAATGTTCAAGTTCTACATTATATGCAAGTTCAAACTTCACAAATAAATTTCAAAGTTTAAGTTCAAAATTAAATCTAAGTTAAACTTTTAAATAAAAATATCCTAAGGTTCAATTTTTATATTGAATTCAACTTTATAGTTCACAACTTAAAATTCAAGTTCAAACTTTAATCTAAGTTCAAGCTAAATACTACTAACTTCAACAATAATTAAATTCAACTAATTCAACAATAATTCTACTTAAATACAACAATTTATTCAAACTTCAACAAAAATTCTCACTTCATTCTAACTTCAATTCAATTCCAACATTATAATTAACTTCAACAACAATTCAATTCCAACAAAAAATAACTAATTTACAATCTCATTCAAAAAATCCCAAATTAAAGCTAGCTAAAACCCTAAAATTGTTAATTACTCACTAATCCACAAAACCTATACAATTTAACTATGCTAATACCATTGTAACTTCACAACAATACTATTCCAACACAAAATAACTCAATTCATAAACTAATTTTCAAAATTTAAATTTAAAGTTTACCCACAAAAATAAAAATAATAATTTCATTTACTTGTTTATAATACAATATACAAAATAATACTTCTAGTATCCTAATTTTAACAGTAAAAGTGAAATGGGCAAGCTAACAAATTATAAAATTAAAAAAATATAAAATAACTAAATAATACCAAAAATGAAAGGAAAAAAAAAAAGAAAAATTAGTTACTTTACTTGTGGGGAGGAGGAAACGACGAAGAGATAGCGACACCGGTGGCGGACGGTGGTCGTGGATGGAGGGGCGGTGGCGGGTCCGCTAAAGCTTTTGGTTTAGAGAGAAATGAATGTTTGAAAGGGGGAAAAATGACTTCACGTTGGGATTTCTTTTTTTATATGCGGTTAGGGGTGACGGATGGCATCGTTAAGTCCGTTGCCCTTCATTAAACTTGTTTGACCGTTGACTAAAAAAGCGACGGACAAGGGGATGCCGTCCGTCGCTTTTATTTTATTAAAATATTTATTTAATACATTAAAAATAGCGATGGATATCGTCACATTGTCCATCGCATTATTTAAAAATTAATATATATATATATGCGACAGACGGAATGTAACGCTCCAATTTTTTTTAGCTGAGACTGTGCCATCCTTTATATGATATAGGATTTTAGTTAATGATTCTTAATTGAGTATAAGTGTTAAAGTTAATTTCTCA
>JAABOM020000092.1:19425307-19493172 GCA_011800125.2 Solanum clarkiae | reverse complement strand
GATTTGAATTGTGATTTTGTGAAAATCCTATCCGAAGAGGGAGTTGTCCCATAAGGAAGGTTACTTCATACGAAGAGAGTTGTCCCGTAAGGTGAAGTATGGTCTACCCTTGGCAAGTAGATCACCTCTTTACCGATGAGGGGATTTCATTGGAATTCCAAGTAATAGCCCGCTTGGTCTTACTTACGTCGGTTGAGGTCAAATCCCCAATATATATATAAACGAGCGCATCATTTGCATTTCATGCATCATGACTTTGATAGCATCTCGTGATATTACATTATCTGATATTCAACTCTTTCGATATTATGTGCCTTGTCATTTAACGTTGATATTCAGGTTTTGGTAAGTTACATGCATCGCACCCTGTATCCTTAGTACATTCAAATATACTAACGCATACTCTTGCCTACATGATTTTTCCCATGTAGGGACCGAGGACTTTGACTATCCACCATTCAATATCTAGCTCGGATTTTGGATTTACTTGTAGTCGTGAGTCCTGTCTTTCAAGGACGCACCACCATCTATCTACCTATTTTACTACTTCTCCTTATGTATTTGAGGGTGAGCCCCGGGTATGTCTTGGCCCCCGACCCATCTATGTAGAGGCATTGTTGGAAACCTTGTAAACTTCTTTACGCTATATGTTATGTGTTACGGTTAAGTCTATGCTATGTATCTAGTTATCTTTGAGTACCGATATGTGACATGCTCTCATGTTGATGGAAAGATCCTAAGACCCGAATTTCCTCCATAGCATGAGTCCTACGTACCTGCCCTTTAGTATTTTTGTGCTATGTGTTATGTGAACTCATGTTGACCCTTTCCCCATGATGCCCCATAACGTGAGTCTTACTTTTCCATCCCTTAGAACTATGTGTTGATTGTTGACTATGCTTCCGAACCGATGATGCAAGTTTTGGTATCTTGAGGCTTTTTTTGGGACTCTCGGGTTCCCATACGCCATGTCACATCTAGGTCCTAGGTCCAGGTCGTGAAACAGGGCCAATGCAACATCTATCTTAGGGCCAATGCAACAAAGATGCAATGCATGCCAAGTCGCAATATCAAGATTTATATGAATAATAGTGTGCCTTAGTGGACTCTGGTGCTGGCAAATAGATCTCAAATAATATTACTGTCTCAAAAATCTAAATATCTTAGTGGTAAAGATGCAAAATGAGATATACACATGCCAATGCCACAATATGAGTACATATATGCAATATTATATGATAATATACTGTAGCATCACACAGTTATGTCATGTGCAACAACTAGTACCACAAGACCATCCATAGGCCTCATATCATCACATTCTCATCAAATAATTAGAATATCAATGAAACCAGCTCTTCAAGTCCCAAAACATGCTCATATATCTCAACAGTATCATAATTATCATCAATTTACCACATAACTCTTTCAGATGGTATCACTAGTCTCATATTATCACATTAATATCTAACATACCTCAATTTTAAAGAATTAATCTCAATTTATCAATAGAATTAGAAATTACTTAAATTTCAACATAATCGGTATCACATTTCTAGCATATCAATCCAATGTCTCATAAATCAATTTATACATCACAATTATCATATAAACATGTCCAATAACTCAAAAAAAAAAAGATTAGCTTAACCTATCTTAATGCCAAAACCACACTCAGACAAGTTTTAAATCAATTCAATCCTCGAAAGGATTCCAGATCGATCAATCACTATGAAAAATAGACACTACACATTAAGAGGTGCATTTTGATACTGATATTGAAATGAATAAGGCTTAGGGACAAAATGGTCAAAATAATGGCTAATATTTGAAGTTTTCAAATCTAGAAGTTGACTTTAAAATCAGGTTCTACACAAAAAATGGAGTCTGTGGGCAAAAATTCCATGAAATCAAGTTCAAATCGAGTGAGAATCACCATTTAAAGTTTTAACACCATAGACCAAAAATTCCCAATTTTGGACATTCAAAATCATAAAATTCAAGAAAAAATCAAGATAAAAGTCATTAAAATTAATTAAAATAATGTTAGAAACACTAGTCCAAAACAAATTTCCGAAACGTCTAGTCCAAAATTGCCCTCAAAAGCTTGAAATTAGTAAAAAATGAGTTAAAGTGGTGATTCTTGGAATTTAAGAACTAAAAAAAATAAAATATACTTTGTGAACATGGATAAAGATCTGCAAAAGCAGAGGAGAAATTGACCTAAGACCTCCTCAAATGTGGGGAACAGTCCGCGAATGCCAAATCAGGGGGAGGGGTCACTCATACGTACTCCATGAACACAGAGCCCATCCTGCGAACGCAGAGAGAGAGACCTTCACTATACCTCTGCAAATACGGAGTGCAAATTGTCCATACCTCCGAGAATGCGAAGAAGAAAATATGACTGCACTAGAAACTTTGCACCAACCACACACAAGCATAATTAAAACTCGAAATGGGCACTCAAAACTCATTTAGACTAAAAATTACAAAAGCCATATATGTATCCATACAATAGAAAATGATTTTGACTCAAAGGAATAATAGAAATTTAATTTCAAGTCTTCTTGACACAATTACTAATGCAAGTCAAACAAACTAGTTTAAAATTCTTAATAGCAAAACTACCCTCGACAACTTCAAAAATTATAATGAGACTATTTCTAGTATTAGTTTTGCCATCTAAAACTATTGGAACTGTCAGTATTTCAACACGAGCTTTCGAGCTCCAAATATTGACCAAAGTAAAACTTCAAAAATGTTTAAAAATGCGACTTTAGGGCTAAAAACCTTATTTTAACTCCGATTTTAGTTCTATAATTTCTCCCAGACTATTTTTGATATTTTAGAGCTGATAAAATTGATATATTTTTTATCTGCCACCTGAAACACGAAATGGTACAAAACTTACTTTTTCAACAACTTAAACTTCTAAAAATGCCAAAACTCAAATTTTCTAACTTTTATAAATCAGGATTTTAGTTCCAACAATACAAATAGTTCAAGATAGGTCAAAAAGTAACTTGAGGAAGGACAAATTATAATTTTCACAGATAAACTCAAAAATAACGAATCAGGTCATCACAATCTTGCTTTTCTAACTTTGTGTGACTTGTGTGAATAATGAGATGTCATGCACTGCATTAGTTGCTCATTCATATTGGTGTTATGGTATGATCCTAGTCATATATTTATTTATCATTATGCGCGTGCACACACATACACACACACAGAGAGAGAGGGAGGGAGGGGGAGAGAGAGAGAGAGAGAGAGAGAGGGAAGATAGTTATCATACTACTGATATGACGTTGGTTTAAACTAGATTCACATGGTGCACATCAAAAGGAGTCTTTAACTGGATTTTAATTGGAATTGTTTCATGGCCTAAGCCTAGGGACTAGTTGCAACATGAAAAATAAGGGACTCGAAGGCACCTCACCCAACCCTCTTATAATTCGAAAAGCATTCATAGGTTCATAGTCATTTGCTTAATAATAAAGAAAAATTTAAAATAGGGATTTTGAGATGACATGGACATGTCTTATTCTAGAAGAGATTGTACAGGCATCTGGTATGACCTTAAATTTTATGATTCAAGTAGCCATCTTGTCAACATTCTTTTCTACATTATGGTTTTTGGATATAAGAATCCTTGAATGGATTAAGAGGGATATTATAGCCTTTACTAAAGGTTTTATTCATGATTAGAGGCCTGGGATCTGTACCTCCTACTTTTGATATCCATCTTTCTATAATGGAGTAGATATACAAAGTCTAGTTATTTGATTACATCATCATTATTTATTGATAGCTGATATTCACAATTTTAGGTTTGAGATCAATGATATCCCTTGTAAGTTTTGGCTTTATTGAAGTATCTACGGTAGGCATACTCATCCATGGTTTGAGGTCCAGATTTTTTGCTTTCTCGTGATGTCCAGACTCTGTGCTTTCTCCTATTCAGAGCTCGTGAGTATGACACGTCTTGGACACCTTTGTTCTATGTTGTACGGTCATGCCTTACTAGCTAGGTTTGGGTTGGTCATACGACTTGTGAATATACACGGTGAAGAGGTATCATGTTTTGCCATCATAGTAGATTATTTATTGATTGGTCCCCTGATAGAATGGACTGTCAGACAAGGTTCTGCTTATTGATTGTACTGCTGGTAGTATGGGGCTCGATTAGTTATTGTTTGCTCATATTTGCACTTTATGTGTTATTTATCATGTTATAGATTATCAACTTAGTGGTTGAATATGTACACCCTTTATGCTGGGCTAGTTTAGTCCCTATATTTCTAGGTTATTATTACACTCATGGTGTTTTTGGCAACTAGTTCACTTGCTGAACAAATTTTTAGCCTTTCTTTCATGCTAGCATACACTAAACCTTATTCTCCCAGGAACATATCCTCCTTCAATCTCCTTCATCTTGTGTATCTTCTATATTACTTCTTCTATTTATTATCCTATTACTTTTGCCATACTTGCACTATGTATATTTTATATATTCTTTCTTCATATGTGGAGTTCAGTCGGCCTATGCTTGCTAAGTGCCATTTGTTCGGTACTCATGCTACACGTTTGCCTCTACTGATCGTAGTACGAGTCTCCATTATTGACTTTTTTTCATACAGAGAAGGCTAAGGATTTTGCAGATTGTGGTGAGATTTTGGTGTTTGGAGTTGTTGATTTCCATTATGTAGCTTTTAGACTAATGTGTAATTTGTATTCAAAGACTCTCTATACTGATATTGTATTTTGTAGAAATCTTGTAGTTTTATTTTGTTTATTAGATGCTCAATTACCATCTAATGGGGTGGGTTTCTGTTTATTACTTCTTTATTCTTTCCCATATTTTGACAACTTTTACTTCATATGGTTGTTTTCCACGGGATAGCCTGTTGCCTAAGGCTCCAGGTTATGGGTCAGGTTACCTACCAATGGGTTGGGTAGGTGCCATCATAGCTTGAGCGGTTAGGCCATGATAGTTTGGTATCAAAGCCCTGAGTTGATTGAGATAATCGGTATGAGACCAATGCCTAGTAGGGTCGTGCGAATTGATGTGGAGAAATCCATATTCTATCTTCAGGAGACTATAAGGGAATTTTAAGGAAATTCTAGTTCTTGACTCCTAGCAATGTACTTTGACTTTGAATAACTTATAAAATTGCTTTCATAGAATTAACTCTTTGTAGATGGATAGCACAAGTTTACTACGGTCATGTCTGAGGCATGAACATATTCGACTAGAGCTGCGATAAGTAGATCTTAGGATAGAGATAGATAAATAGTTCCTTAGAAAGGTTCATCATCTATTTTAGACTACTTTATTACATTTCTTGAGTGGGCCGTACATGCCCCCTCCTTCTTCCCTATAGAGCAGGATTTGATCTAGGGATTTGTTAGAGAGTTGGTAGTAGTACAACCCACTTTTCTTTAAGATGTGAGTCATATGAGGGTCGTAAGCAAAATCTTCTTATTTGTAGTATAATGATGTTGGGGTTTTGTGCTCACCAATGTTTATATGATTGTAATATATATCTTGTGATTTTGGTGATTATCTTACTTGGAATTGTGTATATGTGCTCTAGTCTAATAGTGAATTTCTTTTAATAGTGGATCAGTTGGTACTTGGATTACTATTTGTTGTAATAGTAAAGTAGTTCCTCATAGTTTTGAGTATAGCTTTCTTTCCCTGGTGGGGTCCTATTTTTACCTTCCCTATATGATTTTGTATAGAAGATTGATTTGCTGCTAGCTATTATGAAGTTGTTACTTTGAGAATGGTGTGTGTGTAAGGCCCCGCAAGTTAGGAAGTTGGAAAGTGCAGAAGAAGTGGAATTAGAAATAAGTAGGTCAAAAGTATGAGCCTCATTTATGGATCATAGTTCAAGCCACAGGTCATAAACAAGGTTTATGGATGGGATTAATTAGGATGAAAATTTGACCAAGTGTAGGTGCGATGTAGGAGGGGTGTTTATAGTTTGTAAAAAAAATTATTTGACGTAAAGAGAGGTTCATAGTATGCGTCTTAGGGTTGGTTAAATATGGGTTTCTGAATCTTGATCTACAAATAAATATGACAAGTCATGGTTTGGTTTACGCTTAGTAAATGGGTCATGGTTAGAGGTCCTGAGTTTGGAAATTTTATAAGTATGGGAGGCTTCAATGAAAGATTCTACAACCCATAAAACAATTTATGAGTCATAAAAATCACTCATAGATAGGGGTTTAGAGGTAGTTTTAGAAGGTTCAAAAAATTTAATAGGACAAAGCCGCATTCTACGACCCGTAGACCATTCTATGACCTATAAATGAGAGTCATGATCTAGAAGTTTTAATAAAGGGAGATTTTTACCTTTCCCTATATCCTATGTCATGAGCTACGTTGCTTTGGGACATAAATCTACCCATATTAGCCCCCAACCTTCTCAAACACTCTTATTATCTCATGCTCCAAATTCTCCAAACTTTCCAAGGCAAAGTTCCCTCCAAGGAAGAAGAAAAGCTAGGGTTTCCAAATGGTTTTCTTTCCCAACCTTTAAGACTTCCCTTAAGGTCTTCAAATTAGGAAAGTGAGTTGATTTTTTGATTTTCTTAATCCAAAAAGTCCAACAATGTCCTTTTGTACCTTGTCTTTAACTTATGAGATTTTATAAGATTCATGAGAATATTTTAAATGATGCTATTATGATAGATTTTCAGCTATATTTACTCTAATGATACAATGTGATGATGTACTATGAATCCCTATAGTTTTTAAGTTGGATGTCATGATTTCACTATCTAGGATTTCTCAATGATAATGTGGGTTGTTTAGACATGGTTTTAAATTGATGAGTTTTACTATGACATTACTTGATACTTTTGAATTATATGTTTTTAAGGTTTATATATAAGTCCACTGAGTTTAAGATGAGTTCCTACATGATGCTAATGATAAGGGCCTTAATGTATGTTATAAAAGTTTATGAATGTCATGAAGGTTATAAGAATGAAAAGTACTGATGTTTAAGATATGCCCTCAATGTAAAAGGTCAATTCTCACCTGAGTGGATCTAAGTTAATGAGATACTCTTATAATATTAAAATGGGTGTCAAAGTTTACAAATGTTTATGTACATACCTATGTTATAAGTATTGCATGGGACTTGACTTAGCACTGAATGAGATATTGAGGTGGTGTTTGATAAGGAACCTTAGTAGCAACCTCTTGTCTCATTAACCATGTTCCACCATAGGATCCCTTGTAGGTTAAGGCTATTGAATCCATAATAGCAAAGTTAATCTAAGATATGCATGCACAAGTTGACAAAGTTCCACCCGGCAAGTGGATTCCCTATGCTAACATAGGGCTTATGTTGAATTTCATGTAGTAGCTTGAATGGTCTTAAACGCCAATTTCGGTCTTCTCCCACATAGTATTACATATGATGATTATGTGACTTTAAGCATGATTTAAATTATATATTGATCTTATATTTCATATTGAGCTTTACTTGGTTTACAACTATGCATGATTTGAATGACATAATATTTCATGTATTGCATTATCTCTCACATACTTAGTATATTCCAATGTACTCACATATTTTTTGCCTACATGATATCACCATGTTGGGACCAATATTCCACCTCTTCACTGGCATATGGCTAGCTTCAAACGTTTGAGATTAGCTGATTGGTGAGCCCTTTAGTTTGGGAACCACACATTTTCCTATTGCTATTGTACATTTGAGACATTTACTTTGAGTTGTATTTTGAAGAACTTTACTTTCTACGATTTATTCTATTGACATTTATTCTTGAGGTGAGCTTTGATTATGTCTTACCCCCACCAAGTTCCTTATGTAGGTGGTCTGCTTAGATTACATATGCCGAGTTTAAGTTACTTCTTTTCATGGTTTTTAAATAATTGATATCCCTTAGTCCCAATCCCCATTTTCTAAATTCTTGCTTTTATATGCTCGAATATGTATGAATATTGGATGAATGCTAAGACGCTTGGATGAGGTGCCTTTGGGTTCCTTATTCATTGTGTTACAAATAGGCCTTAGGCTCGAGTTGTTTCAAACTTAGTATTAGAGCACACACAAATTTTTTAAATATTCCTCTAATTTCTAATACACTGCTCTAGTAAATTCATATTCATGGTTGTAAAGTGCGCCATAAGCATAAATGAGAGGCTATGAGACATTTCCAAGACTTTCGATTCTCCACGATTCATATCATATCATGCCTTTAGAAGTTTCCTAAGGTTTTTCCCCTATCTAAGACATTCTCTTTGATATTTTCTAGATCATGCCACCAAGAAGAGCTCCTCTACAAAGGAACGTAAGTGATCATCAAGCCCCTTCCATGGCAGAAGAAGAGGGAGTCATACATGCGGAGTTCCAAGCCGCCTTCACCATGTTAGTCTAAGGCTTGGGCAATTAAGCCAATTGGGAGGTGGCTCTTCCTCCCTAAGCACCTACATTGGCAAGTAGAGTTTGGAATTTCACAAGGATGAACCCACCCGAGTATCATGGGTCAAAAGATGAAGAGACCCAATAGAGTTCATAGAAGAAGCTTATAGGATTGTGGTCATCATGGGTGTACCATCGGAATAAAAGGCCAAGGTTATGCTCTACCAACTCTTTGGCATTAGTAAGGTTTTGTATGATCAATGGGTTGAGGAAAGAGATGAGGGAGCAGGACAAATTAAGTGAAAAGAATTCAAGGGTGCGTTCTTTAGTAGATTATTTCATTGGAGCTAAGGGAGGCCAAGGTGTAATAGTTCATCAATTTGAAGCTAGGCCACATGAGTGTGACTGAATACTCCCTCAAGTTCACTAAGCTCTCGAAATATATGTCATTCATTAGGGCCAACCCAAGGGTTTGAATGAGAAAGTCATCTTCAGGGCAGTGGAGTTAGTGTCCAAGAAGGCAAGATGACCATATTCATGAAAGAAATGGACATTTCCCGCATTATGACATTTATGAAGCAAATGGACGAGGAAAATTTAAGAGAGTGTGCTAGGGAGTCTAAAAGGGCTCAGGTTGAAGGTGATGGATTCTCCCACCAAAGATTTGGTAGCCATGGCAAGTACTAAGGAGGAAAAAGCAAATTGGCCAAGGGTTAACAAATTCTCCTCCTCACAGGTTCAACAAAGACAAAAGGTCCAACCCCAAGCCACAAGGAGGTCTGGGTGCTTGAGCCTCCCCAAATTGTGTTAAGTGTGGAAGACTCCATAAAGGGGAATGCTTAGCCAGCTCCAACACATGCTTCAAGTGTGGAAAGCACGACCACTATAATAGAGAGAAAGTGGTGGTATTAAAACCTTAAGGCCAAGGTGGTCAAACTCAAGGTGCTCCAAAGGACAACTTATTTTATGCTTTGCGTGCCCACCAAGAAGTAGAAGTGACCCCGAATGTTATTATTGGTGTGTTGAAAGTTTATGATTTTTATTTATATGCAATATTAGATTTGGGAGCCAATTTTTGTTTTGTAACTCCATCACCTGTAAACGGATTCCATGTATTCCCCAAAGTCCTAGTTGATCCCTTTGAGGTTTGTACTCTTGTAGGTGAGTCGACTGTTGCAAAAAGAGTTTATAGGGGTTATCCCGTGTCTAATTTGCATAGAGTTGTCATTTTGTGATTTAATACTTGGGATGGATTGGCTGTATGCTTCCTATCCTTCTATTGATTGTCGAACTCAGGGAGTTAAATTCCAATTTCCAAATGAGCCCAATCTTAAATGTAAGGGTAATAGTTCGGTTTGTCTCCTATCTTAAATCCCATAAGATAATTTCCAAGGGGTGTATTTATCACCTAGTGAAGGTTAGCGATGTTGCTTTCAAAATTCTATCTCTTGAATCAGTCTTTATTGTCAAGGAGTTTCCTGATCTTTCCCAAAGAGTTTCTCGATAGAATTCCACATAGATATTTTGCCCAATACTCAAGATATCCCTATTCCTCCCTATCTAATGGTCCCGACACAGTTAAAGGAACTAAAGGATAAATTAAGGTATTTGTTGGAGAAGGGTTTCATTAGGACAGGTAGGCCTCTATGGGGTGCCCCGGTGTTGTTTGTAAGGAAGAAGAATAGGTCCCTCCTAATGTGTATAGACTACAGGCAACTCAACAAAGTAACCATAAAGAATAAGTATCCCCTTCCGAGTATAGCTGACTTGTTTTATTAATTACAAGGTGATAGACACCTCCAAGATTAACCTTCGATCTAGGTATTATCAACTAAGGGTGAGGAAGTATGATATTCTAAAAATGGCTTTATGAACGAGGTATGGACATTTTGAATTTACGGTGATGTCACTTGGTTTAGCTATTGCCCCAATAATATTTATGGATCTCATGAATATGGTATTTAAACCCTACCTCGATATATTTGTTATCATTTGAATTTATGGTGATGTCGCTTGGTTTAACTAGTGCCCCAACAATATTTATGGATCTCATGGATAGGGTATTAAAAATCTACCTCGATATGTTTGTTGTCGTATTCATCAATGACATTTTTGTCTACTTCCGGAGTGAAGAAGATCATATGGACCATTTGAGACTAGCTTTGTAAACTTTGAGAGATGAAAGATTGTATGCCAAATTTATAAAGTGTGAATTTTGGTTGGAAAAAGATACATTACTTGGGCATATGGTGTTTGGTGGTGGAACTAAAGTTGATCCTAAGAAAATGGAAGCTGTAAAGAATTGGCATAGACCATTGACTTCATCAGACATTAGGAACTTTTTGAGTATATATGGGTATTAATAGGAGGTTTGTTGAAAGGTTCTCCTCACCATCGATAGAGTTGACTCAAAAGAAAGTAAAGATAGTGTGGAAAAATAAGTGAGGAGAGTTTCCAAACCTTGAAGAATTGGTTAACTTTGGCTCCAATCTTAACCTTTCCAGAGGGTATCAAGGGGATTATGGTTACTCTAATGCCTCACGAGTTGGTTTGGATTGTGTATTGATGTAACATGTGAAAACGATTTCCTATGCTTCAATCTAATTGAAGGTGCACACTAAAAACTACCCAACACATGATCTTGAGTTAGTGGTCGTGGTATTTCATTAAGGATTTAGCATCATTATTTGTATGAGATTCATAGAGATGTATTCACCGATCATAAAAGTCTCCAATAGGCGTTCACTCAAAAAGACCTCAACCTAACACAATGGTGGTGGTCAGATATTCTCAAGGATTATGAAATAAGTATGCAATACCACCGAGGTAAAACCAATATGGTAGCCGACATACTTAGTAGAGTGTCCATGGATAGTGTGTCTCACCTTGATGATGGATTAAGGGAGTTGGCAAAGGAAGTTCTAGGTTGGCTAGATTGAGGGTGAGACTAAGTGATGCCATCACTAGTGGTATAATGGAATTGGATGATTTTGAGTCTTCATTAATTATAGATGTAAGGTCTAAGAAATATCATGATCCCACTTTAGTTGAATTGAAGACATTGGTGAAGGAAGGTAAAGACGAGGTTTTCTCACAAGGGGGAGATGGGCTACTTTGTTACCTAGGTAGATTGTGTGCCCTGGATGTTGATAGGTTAAGAAGTTTGATTTTTCAAGATGCTCACAACTCTTCCTATTCTATTCATCCCAATTCTACTAAAATGTATAGAGATCTAAGGGATATATTGGTAGGATGGAATGAAGAAGGATATTGCAAGGTTCATGGACTAATGTCCCAATTATCAAAACTTAATGTTGAATAGCAAAGGCTAGGTGGCCCAGCCCAAGACACTGAGATCCACAATGGGAAGTGGAAAGAGATTAATATGAATTTTGTGGTTGGTTTGCCTAATAGTAAGAGGTATTTTGACTCAATTTGGGTGGTAATTGATAGGATGAAAAAGTTAGCTCACTTCCTACCAATCAAGACAACCTATAGTGTTGAAAACTATGCTAAATTGTACATTCAGGAGTTGGTGAGGTTACATGGGGTTTTGTTGTCTATTATTTTGGATTGTGAGACTTAACTCACTTCTTATTTTTGGAAGTCTTTTCAAAAGGATTTTGCTGCGAAGATAAAGTTGAGTACCGCTTTCCATCCTCAAACTAATGGACAAGCCAAAAGAATAATTGAAACACTTGAAGATATGTTAAGGATTTGTGTATTGGAATTCAACAAAAGCAAGGATGATCATCTACATGTTATAGAATTAGCCTAAAACAGCAGTTTTCACTCAAGTATTGAGATTGCATCATTTGATGCCTTATATGGTATACTATAAGGGTCACTATTTGGGTGGTTTGAAGTTGGTGAAATTGCCCTAAAAGGACCCCACTTGGTCATAGATGTTATGGAAAAAGTGAGACTTATAAGGGAGAAGTTGAAAATGGCTCAAAGTTGACAAAAATTATTCTATGACGTTAGGAGAAGAGATCTTGAGTTTAATTTCAATGTTTAGGTCTATTTGAAAGTGTCACTCATGAAGGATATGGTCTGATTTGGCAAAACGAGAAAATTGAGCCTTAGATATGTAGAGACCTATAAAATTGTTAAGAGAGTTGGCAAGGTGGCTTATGAGTAGGATTTTTCATTGGAGAAGAACATCATTCACCTAGTGTTCCATATGTCGATGTTGAGGAAATTCATGGGTAATTCAAACTCCATATTTCTGTTGGAGGATGTGAGTGTTGAGGAAAACTTGACTTATGAAGAGGTTTCGAATGAGATCCTAGACTGGTAAGTGAAGGGTCTAAGAAACAAAGAGGTTGCATCTGTTAAAGTACTTTGCAGGAACATAAAAGTTCAAAGTGCATCATGGGAAATGAAAGAAGATATGATGAAGTGATACCCTTATTTTTTCCACTTTACTTAATCCTAAGATACTAGGTTCTTCTTTCCTTAAGACCTCAAATTCCTTGCACTTCAGTTTTTATGTCATTTATACATACTTACATGTTTGTTTTGAATGATGTTTAAAGTATAGTTTTAAAAAAATTTATGAAAAGATTTTTAGATTGCATTTTTGAATTCATATTTGGTTGTTAGCTGCTTTCTTAACTCCTTAGATCTTATGTTTAGTACATTTAGGGACGAATATTCCCAAGGGGGAGATATGCAAGGATCTATAAGTTAAGAGGTTGAAAAGTGCAGAAAAAGTAGAATAAAAAATATGCAGGTCAAAAGTACGAGCCTCATTTATGGCTCGTGGTTTATACCACAGGTCATAAATAGGGCTTGTTGATGGGATCCGATAGGATGAAAATTTGACCAAGTGTGGGGGGCAATGTATCAAGGTTAATTATGGTCCATAAAAAGAACTACAAACCATAAAAAGGGGTTTTTAGTATGGAGGTTAGGGTTGGTCAAATATGGGTTTCTGAATCTTAAACTACGCTAAATAGAATGAGTCATTGTTTGGTTTAAGATCCTACAAATAGGTTCGTGGTTTGGGGTCCTAAGTCTGAAAATTTTTCTAAGTATGGTAAGCTTCTACAAAAGGGTCTATGACCCATAAAATAGTTTATGAGTCATAAAAGGCACTCGTAGATTAGGGTTTTGAGGCAGTTTTAGAAGGTTCAAAAAAATTCAACTCGATGAAACCCCATTCTATGACTCATGGACCATTCTATGACCCGCAAATATGAGTCATGGTTTGGGTCTAGCAGTTTTAATGAACAATATTTTTGACCATTTTTCATACCCTAAGTTTAAAACTATATAATCTTGAGACCTAAATCTACCTGTTTCAGCCTTCAACCTTCTCAAACACTCTCATTGTCTCCCACTCCAAATTCTCTAAACTTTTTAAGGTAGAGTTCCCTCCAACGAAGATAAAGGGCTAGGGTTTCCAAAGGATTTTCTTCCCCAACCTTTAAACCTTTTCTTAAGGTCTTTAAATCAAGTATGTTAGTTAATTTGTGGATCCCTTTTATTCACAAAGTCCAACAATGCCCCTTTTACCTTTTCTTTAATTTATGATATTTTATGAGATTCATGAGCATATTTTAAATGATGTTATAATGATATGTTTTCAATTTTTTTTACTCTAATGATGAAATTCTATGAATCTCTATAGTTTTCAAGATAGATGTCAAGAGTTAACTATTTAGGGCTTTTCAATAATGATGTGGCATGTTTAGGAATGACTTCTAAATGATGAGTTTCACCATGACATTACATAAGACTTTTGAATCCTGTCTTATGAAGGTTTATTGCATAATTCCACTAAGTTCAAGAGGAGTTCCTACATGATGCTAATGATAAGGGCCTTAATGTATATTATGAAAGTTAATTATTGTCATGAATGTTATAAGCACAATAACAAACCCTTTAATGATGTTTATGAAGGAATCTCAATGTGAAAAATCAATTCTCACTTGAGTCAATCCCAAGTTAACGAGATACTTCTATAATATTAAAAGTATGTTTCAAAGTTTACAAATGTTTATGCATATGCCTATGTTATAATTATTCTGCAGGAGTTGACTTAACACCAAATGAGGCATTAAGGTGGGGTTCGGTAAGAGAAACTTAGTAGAAATCTCTTGTATCATTAACTATGTCCCACCACAGGATCCTTTGTAAGTTAAGGTTATTGGATCCACAGTAGAAAAGTTTAACTAAGATATGCATGCATAAGTTGATGGAGTTCCACCCAGTAAGTGGACTCCTCATGCCAATGTAAGGGGTTATGTTGGATTCCATGTGTAGCTCGCAAGGTCTTAAATGTTGATTATGGTATCCTCCCTCATAGTATTATATATGATGATTATGTGACTTTAATCATGACTTAGATGATGCATTGATCTTTTATTTCATGTAAAATTTATTCCTTTGCGATGGTTATGCATGATTTGAGTTACAACATTAAACTTTCATGTACTGCATTGCATCTCACATACTTAGTACATCCTAATATACTAATGGTTTTTTTTCTACATTATATCACCTTGTAGGGACCAATACTCCTCCTCCACTACTAGAAAATGGCTAGCTTCAGACATTCGAGACTAATTGATTGGTGAGCCCTCTAGTTTGGGGACTACACCTTTTCCTGCTATTAAACTTTTGAGACATTTACTTTGAGTTGTATTTTGTAGAAATTTACTTTCTATGATGTATCCTTTTGAAATATTCTTAAGGGTGAGCTTTGAGTATGTCTTAGCCCCTGCCAAGTTCCTTATGTAGACGGTATGTTTAGAATACATATATGTAGTTTAAGTTACTTCTTTCCATGGTTTTTAAATGATTGATGTTCCTTAGTCCCAATCCCCACTTTTAAAATGTCCATCTTATATGTTCAAATGCCTACGATTGCTTGATGAATGCTAAGAGGCTTGGATGAGGTGCCTTTGGGTTCCTCATTTGACGTGTTATGACTAAGCCCTAAGATCGTGTTGTGAAAGTGTGGTGGTAGGTATGGCCTTTTAGTTTGGGTAGTTGGTCCTAGAGACTTAGAACATTCCCTACTTTCATATAGTTCCCTCAAATTTTCAGTTCAAAACTAGTAGCTTCCAAGGTCGAGAATAGTGAGTTAGAATCAAAATGGTAGTGTTACGTAGTTATTTTAAGCTTCATGGTTTTGGGTTAGTTGAAGGATTGAGTTTTCTTAGAAGATTCATCTTCAAGATTGGGTCAAAATAATTTGAAGAGATTTTAAGCTCATGATTGTCTTGCGGGAGCTATGTTTGGCATGCTTCATAGTTGCGACATTAGTTTATTAGGGTTGGTGTTGTGGGCCATTACTGTTTAGTTGACATAGCCTGTTGTTGCCTTTCAACTTACTATCTTCTTGGACTTTAATAGATGGGTCAATTTTAGAAGGTAGTGTCTCAGCTTAAAATTTTTGATTTGTTGTGTTTGGTAATTTTTTTTTTAGTTGAGTGGAGTCGGTGCTAAGGGTTATTTTCAGGAACTTTTTTCTATTTTTTGTCACCTATTGCCTTGTAATCAAAGGTCACTTGAGTTGTGCTCCGCTGCAACTCAGTCATTAGCAAGGTGATAATCTTTTGAGCTGAGTGGTTAGTCCAAAATTGTTGTTTCAACTCGAGTTTGTGATTTTGGGAACTAAGTATAGATTTGGATTTTTTTTGATGGGTTGGTAAGTTTGTTTACTACCTATTGACTTAGACTTTCTCTTTATTTTTTATTATTCAAAAGATGTATGAAGTTCATATAGAGCCGCGCGCTATTATGAAATTTTATAGATGGGATTCAAACTGTGATAGGAATGATCAGGATAGCCCAGGCCATCAAGGTTCTCCTTGATGCGCCCAAATTTACTCTCCAAAAGGAAGAATAAACGGTCTTTAGTCATATATAGAACTCAACTAGAGTTAAGGTCGATCCCACAAGGAATGTAGTGAGAGTATATCTGTTAGCACCCTATTTCAATTGTAGTTACTAATTCAAATATAAAAATGCATAAAGTAATATGGGGGATTGAGAGTGAGAATATATGGTAATGTTAGAAAAATTTATTGACTGCTGAAGCTTTAATCAATTGAGAATATGGCTAGGATTGTGTTCCACATAATGTTAAACTCGGTAGACAAATTAGGTTTATGATTTCATTATAGTTATGCATGCAAAACCAAGTGAGTTATTTAATATCTAATTCACCTCCCTGTCCTTCTTAGATGTATTTCATTCATCACCTCCTGGTCTCAGAATGTATGTTTTCCTAACCCTTGCTATGGATCCCAGACTACTATCACCTCCTGGTCTCAAGTACTTAAACAAAGTTGTCACCTTTGAATTTCTGTTGTGAGATTCTTTTCCTAATCGCTACCTCCCTCTCGGGAAAGCAATGAATACATACATGATCCTAATGTATGTCATGACCCAGACCTAGGGTCCAGGAGTAACATGGTGAACCCAAGAGTCCCCAAACAAGCCTCAAAGTATCCAAATTCGCATCGTCAGTTCGGAAGGCGTATTAAAATAGTAAACACATAGTTCTAAGGGACGGGAGAGTAGGACTCACGCTATGGGGATGTCATAGGGAAAGGGATAACGTGAATTTCACTTAGTACATAGAAAATAAAGATTAAGGGATGGGTAAGTATGACTCACTCTATAAGGGCAATTTGGGACTTAAGATCCTGTACTTCATAACATAAAATCAAACCACAAAGCTTATAACCAAATCATAAGACAATAATTAATAGGTAGCCAAATCCATAACAAAATCACAATCATAACACTCGACACATAAACGTAAAGAAGTTTACAAGATGTCCAAAAAGGCCTTTAAACATAAGATAGGTCAGGTGCCAAGACATACCCTGGGCTCACCCTTAGAATAAGTAAAATAGATAAAACACTATGGGTAGAACGATGGTGGGTTATCCTTGGAAGATAGGACCCACCACAATAAGCAAAACTTAAAATCCGAGCTGAACGTTGAACGGTAGATGTTTGTAGTCCTCGGTCCATGCATGGTGGATCATGTAGGCAAAAATATGCGTTAGTAAGTTTGAATATAATAAGTATGTGGGATGCAATGCATATGTGTTACCAAATATGCATTCAATGTTAGATGACAAGGGCACATAATATAAGAAGATACGTATAGAAAGAATAATAGTATACAATATGTCGTGAAATCAGTGATGCATGACATTTGTAATGCTCATATATAGTGGGGATAAGACCTCAACCGACAAGAGTATGACCAAGCAAGCTATTACTTAGAATCCTAATGAAATCCACTCACCAGTAAAGAGGTGATCTACTTGCCAAATGTAAACCACACTTCACCTTACGGACATTCCTATTACGCATGAAATAACCTTCCCGACGGGCACTCCCATTTCATATAGAATTTCACATAATATCACATCACATTATACTTTACCTCACGGGTACTTCCATTTCAAATAGAATTTCACATAATATCACATCACATTATGATTGTTTCCTTCCAATCAAGGCTTGAAAGGCTTGACTTAGAATATGAAACTTCCAAACACAAGATACAATGCATAATTTATCATTTGAAACTCATATAGTCATTGGAAATCTTATCAAACGCATTCAAATCATTTAAAACATCATAAAAAATCATTTTGGTGCACTTGTATGCATGTCATATCATGAGACTCAAGAATGAAGGAGTTAGGACCACTTAGAAGAGGAAGAACATAATAGCTTAGGATAGAGTAGATTAGAAAAGATAGGGATATTGCTTCATCATGTCTGACTCCACCTCCCCATGTATATGTTGATTTCTCTATAGCACCTTAACCGAAGCCACATCCTTATTACGAAGTCGTTTTGCTTGCCTGTCTAGAATCTCCAGCGGAATCTCCTTAAAAGATAAGTTCTCCTCAACCTCAGTACCTTCCAAAGGCACAATACTACTAGGATTACCAACCAATTTTTTGAACATTGATACATGGAAGACCAGGTGAATAGAGTTCAAATTTGGAGGCAACTCCACCCTATAAGCCACATTCCCAATTCGCTCCACAATCTCATAAGGGCATATATATAGGGGACTTAGTTTCCTCTTCTTACCAAAGCGCATCACACCCTTCGTAGGTGCAACATTCACATACACGTAATCACTAACATGAAACTCAAGATCTCTCTTTCTAACATCCGAATAGGACTTTTGGCGACTTAGGGTCTTCAACCTCTCCCTAATTAACTTCACTTTGTCCATAGCCTCTAACACCAAGTCCAAGCCAATTAATGAAATCTCCCCCAATACAAACCATCCCACTTGTGACCTATATCTTCTCCCATACAAGGCCTCAAACAGTGTCATACTAATGCTAGCATGGAAGCTATTAATATAAGGAAACTCAATGAGTGGAAGATGGTCATACCAATTACCTTTGAGTTCCAACTAAAAAGCCCTCAACATGTCCTCCAATGTTTGAATCTTCCTCTTGGCTTGATCGTTGGTTTGAGTATAAAAAGCGGTGCTCAACTTAACCTCAGTACCGAGCCCTCTTTGAAATGACCTCTAAGAGTGAGAAGTAAATTAGTACCACAATCTGATATGATAGACCTAGGAACACTATGCTATCTTACCAACTCTTGGATGTATAACCTTGGATAATCCTCGGCACTAAAAGTAGTCTTGACCGTTAAGATGTGAGCCGTCTTGGTCATTCAGTCAATGATAACCCAAATGGAGTCAAATTGCCTTCGGGTCTGAGGTAACCCTACCACAAAATCCATGTTCATATCCTCCTACTTCTAAGTGGGGATCTCAATGTCTTGGGTCAACCCACCGAGCCTTTGCTGCTCTACTTTTATTTGTTGACAATTACGCATTCAGACACAAATTTGTCTATATCCTTCTTTATACCGCACCACAGAAATTTGAGTTCTCCAAGTACAAACCCTAAAACTACTGAATAATGACGTCCTTCTCTGAAAAATAACCTAAAAGTACTATCTATAATAATTACAATTAAGCCCTAAATAAAATAGAAAAACTGGTCGGCAAACTCCATGAAAGGTCTCTACAACTCATAGTGTCTTCTATGACTTGTAGTTGGGGTTGCGCAGTCAGCTCCAGGGATTTTGGACTTCTCTTCTATGACACAACTTTACGACTTATAAAGTGATTTATGACTCATAATGCATGCTCGTAGGCTTCAACTTCATCAAATTGTCCTTCACCGGAAATCTTCACGAAACCTATCAACATGACTAGTACAAATGTCTCGTTGAGCTAATCTTCAGAAATTACTTCTCACTGGAATTTGTCATGAGACCTCCTCTACGACTCATAGAATGCTCTATGATCCCTAGAGGGTCTTGTAAATCATCAAAAACCAACAACTTCTGCAATTTTGCCCCAAATCATAGCCGACTTGTAATCCTGCAAATCTAAACACAAAAACACATAAAACCCAAAAATATCGCATTGAGAACACATAAAACCCTAAGTTTTAAGCATCAAATGTGTTGTATTTTCGCATACATCATAACCTCAAATTTAAATTGTTGCTTGTCCTTAAAGGATGACTCAATCTATATAGACAGTATAGTAACACATAGGCCTCAACTTAATTGCATATCTCACATACAATTCATAGTCAAATACCTACACCAGGTTTTCAAAACAGGATCAGATAGCTATATAGCAAACCACTGCAAACTGGTGCATGTGACAATACAACTATGGCAAGTAGGGGTTATAAACAGTCCACAATAACTACAAGTCAAATGCTAACAATGCAATGCAAGTTCCCTCACAGACAGAAGTCCCATATCTGACACTCAATGATGGGACTTTACAAAAACACTCATTCTCACAAAAGATAATCATGCATAATGACTAATACAATAGGCTTGCTCCCATACTCACAACTCAAACCTTCAACTAACTAGAAAAGGATCACTTTAGGACTTTCTAGGCTTTTAACATAGATTCAGAGGGCTTTGGTATGATATTTTAGGAAAATAGTGACTAATGCGCCTCCTTGAAACTGTGTTTTTTTACACCTTTGCCCTACAATCTCTATCATTTGCACCTTATTCTCTCTTTTTCTTTATTCAAACTTTTTCAGGTGCTTTCTTCTCATTTTTCAGCTTGTTGCCCTGTTTTCACTCTTCATTTTGATTTTTAGCTCAATCAAAGGCATCTTTTATTTTTCTTGCACTCGGTACATGGTTTTTTCTTTTTTTCTCCTCATGCCTAATTTACCCCCTTATTTTTTTGCTTTTACCCTTACACCATCCACCCTCAACTTAGGCTTTTAACTTGTGTTAAAGTACACAATATCCATCCTCCAAACCAGGGCCACTTTTGGTAGCCACCCTCAACTCAGGCTTTTTGCCTCAGTCAAGGTTCACAATGCTCAAGGAATGATCAAGGCCAATTTCATGATTTTTTACTAGATAATATAGGTTAATCAGGTGTTTCGAAAGAATTGGTACATATAAAGCTCAAATATTTGGAACAAGGGATATATCATCATTTGGTTGGTTATTTTTAGGTTAAAGTGGACTATTTCAAAACAAAGGCCTAAGATCCTTTCCTAATCCATTCAATCTACAATCTAACTTAGAGTAATAGGGCAAGTTTTGAATTAGCAGAAAATACATGAATTCAGCAAAATAAGCTTACACGCCCATGGCATTGCATATATTATCAACAAAAGACTCACAAATCGTACTCCTTATCTCAATTTACCCTCACTTATCAGAACAAATATTATCAAATACCTAAAGATGCACGGTTACTCTCTAACTACTAATCAAAATTTTTGGTGGATACCAGTTTTCAAAACAAAACATAAAAAATGCTATATGCCACAAGTATTAGTACTATATGCTATCAATACTATATAAATATCCTAAACGTTTGCCAGTGCAACAGAAATTAAATATCCATGAGGAGAAAAAACATAGGCAAGAAAACCTCGGGATTAAAAATTGGGTAATTATAGAGCATAAGCTACTCAGACTTCACTGAGGCCCATAACTACCCACACCCCTATTGAAAAAGATGTGCATTGTCGCCTGTCACGCCCAAAGTCCCGTTAGGGCGGACTGGCACCCTTTGCTGATAAGGCTAGGGAGAACCAACCTGTATTCATGCGCTTTCTATACAAGTTATGAGGGATTTCTATGTTTGATATGCCTTTAAGAAAATAAACAGTGATAACAAGCCAAAAGGAAATACATATGGCTAGGCCATTGGAGCCACGGTGTTTAAAGTACGAGACATGACCACACTTTAATTTACATAGTCTACAAAGCCTCTAGATAAGGAAAAGCATCTGATAAGGGTCGGGACAGGACCCATCTCGACTAACTATACAATATAAATATATAAGCTTTAGGAACAAACAAAGCCTCGAAGCAACCTGGAGCTTGGTATTAACAACTGGATGTCCTGTACTCCTATTGGGGAGATCTACTAGCACGTGTACCTGCAGCATGAAATGCTGGTCCCCCGTAAGGGACGTCAATACAAGATAATATACTGAATATATAAGGCAGGATATATTGTATATGAAGTAACAAGTCAAATGAAACTATGCACTGGTATAGTATAAGAGACCACCTTTGGTTATACTTTGGGATCATGTACTTTATGTTCTTTATATTACTTTACCTTTACTGTATAATCTGTGCATAACATGTAATATAAATGACCAGCTGATCAGTGGTAAAGCTGTATCGGGATCATCCCTGCCTAGGTTCTTCCTTAACCCCTCGGGCTACCACCCGTTATAGGATCATCTCTGGCTAGGTGATTCTTCGACCCCTCGAGCTACCACCCATCAATAAGCAATATACTTTACTTTATCTTTCAATTACCTTCGAGATGATTCTTTTGGTGGTCATAATATTAGAGTTATAAGGCTACATTGTAGCATGTGACATGTACATAATCATACAAGACAATATGACAATAAAGAGAGTACGTTACACAAATAATGAAATGCGTACGAGATGAAACAACTTGTGAACTTTATTTAGCAACAAGAACTCATATAACTTGGTATCCACGTATGTATGTAGATTTGAAAGTGACTATGTATAGGAGCATATGAACATGTGAAAGAGTGGAGACAGGGTTAATAGTTGTGTCAGAGTTGGTAAGTGCCTTTATGTGCCAAGGAAGAATCTAGATTTCATGCCAAGTAATACGAAATCAAGTAGCCTTACATACCTCGTTGTAGGACCTCGTTACTACCTCGAGATAACTTTCCCCTCCTCCAAATATTTATCTAGAACATAGTAGGTGAAAACACTAGTATTAGCACTCAATATATACATCTTGGCAACCCAATCACATAAAAAACAACATACGGGCAGCAAGCGAGTATCTATAAGTCCGAGCGTATTCTTTCAACCTTTCCATCCCTAATCGTACTTTCTAATACACATTTGCATGTACACATCATGTGAAGCCTGTTTTAGTGCCAGAACAGTCTTACAACAGCCCATAAAGAACAACACATAACAATTCTACACAACCTACAAATGGATAACATAACGGTACCCCTCTTCGCTACATTTCGACGTTGACAATTCCAAACCTGTTCCAACTATATCCAAACTATGCCAACAACATTTATACATACAAATAGTCCTAAAACATCCTTAGAATAGCAACCAAGAAGTCATTAAGGGCATGAGACAATAGCCTTCCTTCCAACAGCCCACAAGTTCCAATCAATATTATACTTAAGATAGCACGTTAAAACTCGTTCGTTAAATGAAACCAAAATCAGGGCAGTAAACTTAGGGTAATATCTATAACTCAAACTATGTTAAGAACATCAAATTCTCTTCATAATACAGACCACAAGCCATAGAGAAGTCACTAGAACAAAAGGCAAGTGTGCAGCAACTTTCTAAACACATACTGTCTAAATTTTCCAGCACAAACATACTAGAATATACTTCTTGTTTTTTTATAAGGACACCATACTAAATACATATGTAAACTTACTTACCACTACCTTTAAGGTGTAGGATTCTCCAAGAATCCTAGAAGTTCCCTTGTGGCTGCTTTTCTAGGTTAAGAAAGTGTAGAGAGAAAGTTGTGAAAACTAAAATTTTTCCAAGTCTAAGAATGATTTATAGGTGCTATATGTAAGCCTTTTTAAAGGGGATTTTGGCCTGACTTTATTGAGTGGTTTCAGCCTTTTATTATTAAGGTGGTGGTGCAGCAGCTTGGTCCTTTCACTTAGGCCTAATTGGGTTTAACTTGGTTGGGTCTTGGCTACCCATTTTTCCCTCTTTCTCTTTGTTAGTTTTGGCCCAAATTATCAAAGAAATTGTGATGTCTTTGGGCTCTTTAATATCCTTCTTGGGATGAAAATATAGTCCATGTATGATGCTAAAACATGGGCCAAAGTTACACTCTTAACACGGACTTTATTCATAATTGGATTTGGACAAATTTGACATCGGGCCTCGTCTCTGTTTAGCTAGCAATTTAAGCTAAGCAAGTAGGTGACTCACCTGCTAACTTACTATGTCCTACAAGCACCTCAATTCTCTCACTTTGTTTAAGGCTGTGATCTCCTTAGTTTGACATAAAACACGTATACACTCGACCCTCTTAAGTGTTAGACGTACATACCCCCCTATAACATGAGATTTGAACACTTTTAAAAATGGGCGGTAATTTGACTAAACCATATCATGTTTCATTTGCATTATACTAGTATTGTAAGATATGGGATGTTACATCGCCAATGCGCAAAATCAATCGAAAAGTAAATCATAAGGGGTCAAAAACATACCTAGGTGCCTAAGCAAACAGGGGCCACCTTGGGTTGCCTCCCAAGCATTGCATGATTAATTGTTGCAGCATGACATAGATATCTTAAGTAATCAGACTTTCTCAAGATTTAGTGATCCCTTATCACCAAACTTTGCCTCACGTTGGCACCTCTCAGTATTTTGTCGCTCTAGAGTATTGGCGCTTGTATCATGCCTCTTTGAATATGATCTAATTGCATTGACATAAATTCAAATTGATGATTGAGTTGTTGAATTGCCACAGTGTTGGTCAACTGTAATGTTTACCTTGGAAATGTCATACTTCATCTCCTTCAATGTCTCATCTTAGGCGTCTGCCTTTTTTAACAACTGGTCAAGCATCTCCTCAATTCTCAAGTTCCTATCTCCCATATCATGGCTGTGTGGGGGTGCATAGTGGCTACTCATCCTACCATCCTTGCGGCCTCCATGCCTCATATGATGGCTTTCTTGAATATCCCCTGGCTTTGTTGCCTCATGTGTTTGCTTCATTAACATCTCCAGATTAGCTCTGTTCTGAGCAGGCATGTTAAGGATGTTTGCATTTATTTTTGCTTGGTCAAAACTCCTGTCAACAGTGTTTGCATGATCTGTTGGATATCTATTCTTGGGTTTCCACACATAGTTCGATTTGACTACCATGTTTATGTGCATAGAAATTTTTGCAAATGGTTGCTCTAACAAAAGACCTCCCAAAAGGGCATCAGCACATGCTTGACTATTAGCATCTATAGCTCGATGGAATTTCTCCAGTAGGACATTTCCTATGTATCAAGAACTAAATCACCAGGGAATTCCTTAAAGTGATTGATCTGGTCCACCACTTTGAACCTGTTTGGTTTGACCAAGTACCTTATTAAGAAAGCCCTTTGCAATTCTATCCATTTGGTGATCGAGCCTTGTGGAAGCTCAAATAGCCATAATACAGCATTGTCTGTACGAGACAATGGGAAAACACGAAGTCCCACAACATCCATAGACAGATTTTTTGTTCCCATTACACTCTTCCAAACAAATGCTGATTGTGCTAGTGGCTATGTGGATCCTCTGATGGTAAGTCCATAAATAGCCCACACTTCTACAGTAACTGAAGTAACCCACTAGAGACTATGAACTTTGTTTCTACCGATAGTGGTGGCAACACGATAACTCCCATCACATCCATAGTCATGGTATGCTTGTAGTTGGGGCCTCATAGTCAACTCCTAGGATTATGGACTTCTCTTCTATGACACAACTTCATGACTCATAAACTGATCTATAACTCGTATTGCATGTTCGTAGGCTTCAACTTCATCAAATTGTCCTTAACTGAAAATCCTCATGAAACCTATCAATGCGACTCGTAAAATGCTCTAGGACTTGTATGCCTGTCTCATTGAGCTGATCTTCAAAAATTATCCCTCACTGCAATTTGTCACGAGACCTCCTTTACGACTCGTAGAATGCTCTACGATCCGTAAAGGGTCTCATACATCATCAAATACCAGCAACTTCTGCAGTTTTACCCCAAATTATGGCCAACCTATAATCCTGCAAATCTAAACATAAAAACACATAAAATCCATAAATATCGTATTAAGAACACACAAAAACCTAAGTTTTAAGCATCAAATGTGTTGTATTTTGGATACACATTAACACCCTCACCTTAAAATAATTGCTTGTTTTCAAGCGATGACTCAATCTATATAGAGAATATAGTAACATACAAACCCCAATTTAATGGCATATATCACATACATTTCAAACTCAGATAACTACACTAGGTTTTCTAAACTGGATCAGATAGCTATTTAGCAAATCAATGCAAACTAATGCATGTGATAACACAACTATGACAAGCAAGGGGTTATCAACAGTCCACAATCATTGAACAAGTTAAATGTTATTAATGCAATTTCATGTTTGACCTTGGGACTGTGATAAAATACTCACTCTCACAAAAGATATTCATGAATAATGACTAATATCATAGGTTTGTCTCTATACTCATGACTCAGACCTTCAACTAACTGGACTAGGATCATTTTAGGACTTTCTAGGCTTATAACGTAAGTTCAGGGAGCTTTCGTATCCTACATTAGGAAAATAGTGACTAAAGGCCCTCCTTAAAACTGTATTTTTCTATATTTTTCATCCTCCAACTCTGTCATTTTTACCTTATTGTCCCTTTTTCCTTATTCAAGCTTTTCCAGGTTCTTTCTTCTCATTTCTCAACTTTTTTCCATGTTTTCACACTTCAGTTTGCTTTTTAGCTCAATCAAAGGATCTTTTATTTTTCTTGTACTCGATACATGATTTGTTTCTTCTTTTTCTCCACATTCCTAACATACCCCCTTATTTTTGTGTTTTTACACTTTCACCAGCCACCCTCAACTTCGGTTTTTAGCTTGTGTTAAAGTACGCAATATCTATCCTCCAAACTAGGGCCACTTTTTGTAGCCACCTTCATTTTAGGATTTTTGCCTCAGTCAAGGTTCACAATGCTCAAGGACAGACCAGAGGATTTTTCACTAGATAAGGCTAGGTGTTTAGAAAGAATTGTTACAGTTAAGGCTCAAATATTTAGAACAAGGGATATATCATCATTTGGTTGGATACTTTTAGGCTAAGGTGGACTATTTCAGAACAAAGACCTAAGATCTTTTCCTAATCTATTCAATCTACAATCTAACTTAGAGTAACAGGGCAATTTCTAAATTTGCACAAAATACATGAATCTAGCAAAATAAGCTCACACTTTCATGACATTGCATATATTATCAGCAAAAGACTCATAGATCATGCTTTCTCATCTCAATTTACTCTCACTTATCAGAACTTATATTGTCAAACACCTAACATACATGGTTACTAACTAACTACTAATCAAACTTTTTGGTGGGTACTATTTTTCAAAACAAAACATAAAAACATACTATATGCCACAAGTTTTAGTACTATATGCTACAAATATTATTTAAACATCCTAAACATGCCAGTTCAACAGAAATCAAATATCCACAGAGAAAAAGAACACAAGCGAGAAAACCACGAGATCAAAAATTGGGGTAGTTATGGACCATAAGCTACTCAGACTTCACTGAGGCCCACAGCTACCCACACCTTATAAAGAAGATATACATTGTCCCCAATGCACAAAATCAAAATAAAATAAAGCATAAGGGGTCAAAAACATACCTGCGTGCCTAAGCATCAGTCTTTGGCTGATTCTGGCCACCCTTTTCCTGTGGGGTAGTCTGTTCAGCAGTGGTACTCTGTACGGAGGGGCCAATACCTCTTAACGATCCTCCTCTCGAGCTCATCTAATCTCTTTATCATGCCTCAACTCTCTCAAGGCACGCTCGAACTCCTTCTCCTCTGACCTCCTCGCACATAATGTTTGTCCTCTGGGTTCTCATCCGCACAAGGTCTCTTCCTGAGGGAAGATTGAGTAGGCTCGCGAGAGAAAATAAGTCAAACATCGGCACCAAAGATGTCATCTCTGGTAGTATAACTAGTGCCACTATTAATGTTGTCAAGTCATCCCTGAGCTGCTGGATCTCTTTCTGCATGGCTGATAAATCTAAAGGTCCAGCCTTGGCCAATCTTTTTTGTACCAGCTCCTCGAAGGCGTTGATGCAGGTATCCACAGTGGAAATATGGTCCTGAATAGCAGTGACCTTGAATGCCTGCATTTGACCCTTCGCGTCCAAAATAGCCTGCTGGACCCATGGCCTAATCTGCTGAAAAAGCTGAGTCAACTAGGCCTCAGCATGCAATAGAATCCGATATTATCTTATTTCTGTCTTTTTTACTATGTATAAAAAATCAAAAATCATAATTGTCTTTGGCTACTAATAACTAAGGAGGTCATTAGCTCACCAATTAGGTTGTGTTGAGCATGAATTCTATGTTCCACTTGGGATGCGAGACTCTCTCTTCTAAATTTTGATCTTCCTTCCTATTGTATCTTCATAGTAGATTGCTCAGCCTGATTCTACTTAAAGAGAGGAGGGGCATAAGTTCTACAAAACGTGTTTGAAAATACTATATTTAATGAAATTCCTAACTTAATCAAACTATTGATAGGAAAGAACTTTATTAACGCTAAATACTATTTGAGGAAACACATTCTTGAAGAACTTTATAATAGCACTATTGTTCAGTTTGGCGAATATACGCTAGAAGCTATCCTTATATATTCCCTAGGAGTAGCCTTCCACAGTATTGAAGAGAACTTGGTTGTGAGGCTATCTACATTGTTGGGACTTATAGATAGAATAGTTATAACACAGGCAAATATAATTAATAAGAATAATAAAATGAAAAGTAGTTGACCAAAATAGCCTGCTGGACCCATGGCCTAGTCTACTGAAAAAGGTGAGTCAACTACTATATAGAAGCAGAAGACACGTAAACCATGCCCGTTGTAGGTGGCCGTGAAGTAGTGTCCTCTTGTGCAGTAGCAGCAATAGTGGGCCCTCTATCCTCATCTATATTGTGCTGCGAGGCCCTCTCCTTAGTAGTAGTAGCAGCACCGGTGCTGTCAAACTCAGAACGCTCAAGCAGTGGCACTAGGGTGAATATCTCTGCTATAGGTGTGGGTTGTGCTCACCAGAGTGTCATTGGATTCTCATCAGCCTTGATCAGGCTGGGCTCCAAAGTATGCTGGGCCTCAACTAACTAGTCCAGCTAGTGTAGTATCTCCACCTTAGACTCTAAAAAGATTCTGTAGATCAAACTCGGGAAAGGGATGGAGGTAGCCCTCTTCAATGTGGTCTCATGTATCTGCTCAGTGATAAGGGGACACCAATCAATGTCATAGCCAACTAAGATGCTGGCAACAAAAACTTCATGCTTTAGCTTAAGAGTATTATCTGCTAAGGTCAGTAGGATGCATGATCGAACAATAGCCTACCAAAATTTGGCAGGGAAGTTGAATGAAGCCTTTACTATAGGCTCCATGTGGGTGGTGACCCAAGAAGGTTCCGGACCCCTTGCTCTTCAATATACCTGGCCATCATCTTAGTAATGTGGCTCGATGCTCAGGATCCTTCATAATAAGTGGGTTCCGTGCCTGGCCCACCTATAATTTAACTCTACAGTGGATCTAGGGAGACCAAAAATCATACGGTGGATAGTCTCCTCTGATATGTCTACCACCGACCCCTCACTCATGTCTTTGTCAGCCTGGGCTGAGTGAGAGGTTTCTTCCCCTTAGGAAGAAAATGTTGGATGATGGCTGGATAAGATGCATAGAACTCCCTCATCATAATCTGGGAGTACCATACAAGAGACTCTGTCAGCCACTAAAGCCCATATCGAGTCATCATGTCGTGCAGACAAAGGACACGACTAAGTCCATCAGAAATCACCCTGGGCTCATCATAGATAAAATGGGTTGATTTGCCTCGCTCTTTCAGCTTCATACCCTCTCTATATATCTCCTCCGTGCTCTCGATGCACCACCAGTTAGCAAAGGCATCTGATGTTGATGATGAAGATTGTACAACAGAGGACTCGGCATCTGCTCCTTCCTTAGAGCGCTCTTCAGAACTGGGCTCCCCTCTGGATAGAGTCATCAGTGGCATGCTGCACCCATCATTGTCTCCCTCTTCAGGTTGGGAAGGACTAGCAACCAGATCCTGAGGCTGCCCATCTTTGGTAGCAGCTCTAGTATGTGGTCAAGAAGCATTTGGGTTCGGCTGGGCATCAAGTATCTCTAATGACCCGCTATGGTTCTGCTCAGTATCTGAAGGCTCAACATTTGAAGGCTCATCCCTGAGTTTTCTCCTTAGAACCTCAATCTTAGCACATGTACCTTTTGGGGAAATAATACCTGAAACAGAGACAAAAATGTACCATACTTAGCCCCCAAGAATTAAGAAATTGTATACAAAAAATTATCTAAGTGCAGTTGCAGAAAGGTTCTACAAAAGTCCCTATACGAGTAGTAGTGAATACTATGAATCATAAAGTGCTCTTGTAGGCCAGTGGTTCAAACCAATTTTAGTTACTGGATAAAGCTACGAAACCAAACACGACTCCTAAAGTTATTTACGAGTTGTAAAGCAAGATTGTAGAAAATTTTAGTGAGTAACAAAAGTCAGGCAGAGATCAAGGAGACCTATCTACGAGTTGTAATGTTATTTACGACTGGTAAAAGGTCTAGTCTGATGGATACTCAAAAGCATCAAGTTTCTGAAATTTCCCAAGAAGGACAATTAAGACTCGTAGACTGCTCTATGGGTCGTAAGAGCCTCTCGTGAACCAGAAATCTCAGTCACCTGAGTTCTAAGTCCATCACACAGACCCTATAAGGCATTTTCAACAACCAATTCTATCAGTATCAAAGCAAGAACACACACACCCAAAGCATACAACAACCAATACCCCCAACATGTTTGAGAAATACACTCTCTATCGAAATGATTAAGCATCAATTATCCTATCATCCCGACTATCCCTAATTCGTTCAAGTTGTCATGTACCTATGTCATTAATCATCAATTCACAATCATGAATCATTCAATATCATTCAATCACACATGGTGGATGATTCAATAGGCATAAACAAGTAGCATTCATAAGACCAAAATGCCCAATTCCAGAATCAATTAAAAATTCAACTAAGGGTAACCCAATTTCACATAACACAATTCAAACTCAACAAGGATCTCATGTTGAAACACCATACCAATCATAATCATCAACTCAATCAATTAGACAAGTCAAATTTAGGGTTTAAGGTGAAATTGACAACTTACCAAGAGTAGAGACTAACTTGAAGAAAAGAGAGAGGGTGAATGATCACAAAACTCTAGGGTTGTCGGAGTTTTGCCGAAAGTTTGGCCAAAGATGGCCAGAGGTTAATCGGACCTTTGAAGGGGGTGGGTTCCGATTAGGTTGATCGATAAATTTGGGTCAAATAGGGGTCAAAATAATTTGACCATTCCTTTTATAATTAATTGGGTCAATCTGAAAATTAACTGGGTCTGGGTTTACGAAACCCTGATTACGAGTCATAAATAACATTATAGCTCATAAGTTATAGTTTTGTAGAACCCTCTATAGTTAACGACTCATAGTTGGTCTATGAATCATAAGGTTGCCTCATGGACTAGAGTGCATATTTTCACTGGATATCTCTATGAGATGGGGTACGAGTCGTAAACTGCTTTATGACTCATAGACCTAATCGTAGAGAATTAACTTGATGCTCTTCTCAACCAAATTTGCCGACTTAGTCTTGTACCTGCATAATTTTCATGAAATACACTGTTACCCCATATGAAACCAACCCATTGTCCAAAATTACAATCAAAACACAAGAAAATAACTACCGATGAATCCAAAAATTGAAAATACACCTATAATTATGTTATTATGTCAAAAACCATGGGTTTCCTCCCAAGTAGCGCCTGATTTATGCTTGAAATATCTGATTTCGTGCCCCTTAGAGTCTAATCTTGTGTCTTAGCCTTCTTCAATAGGCGTTCAAACATCTTCTCAATTCAGGAATTTCCTGCACCTGCATCCCGGTTATGTGGTAGCACGTAAGGACCATTTCTGAAGAATTCTCTACGACCCCAACCCGCATTTGGACCCCTGTTTTTATCATAATAACCACCATAGTTCTTTAGAAAACTCCTTCTCGACCATAGTTCCAACCTTGGTTTACTTAACCTTCGCACCAATAGTCTTGATTGGACCCTTGGGCATTGGTTTGAAAACCTCCCGTTTGATCATTCATAAAACATGCATTCTCCTCAAAGTATAACTCCTTGTACATGGGTGTATGTGGAGGTTAGTGAACCACTACGTTCACTCTCTCTTGGTTCTGCTTGATAACCACATCCATGCTTGTGTGAAGCTGAGTAAGTTGCATAATTTTTTCATTAATTTTGGCTAGCTATGAACACACCCTGACAGCATATGAACCCTTTGTGGAAGCTCTATCCAGCTTTCCCTATGCACGATTCGTCTTGACCACTTTCTCCATATGCTCAACAATCCTTGCAAAATGATTGATCTAGAAACATGCCCCACATGATAGTGTCAGCACAAGCCTGACTGTTCTCATCAAGGACGCGGTAGAAGATCTCCACCAAGGCATCATCCACTATCTTGTGGTTAGGGATGCTCCTCAGACATTTAGTAAACCGCTCCCATATAGTGCTTATCGAATCACCAGGAAGTTGCTCAAAGTTGTTGATCTAGTCTTTCAACTTGAGCTTCTTCGATCTAGGGAAGTACCTCACCAAAAAAGCCTTCTGCATATCTGCCCAGCTAGTGATTGAACTCTGTGGAAGATCGGATAACCATAACAAAGCATTACCCATGAGAGACAATGGAAAAACACGAAGTCCCACAATATCCATAGACAGATTCTTTGTCCCCATCACACTCTTACAAACAAATGGCCACATTGTGCAAGTGGCGACCTGGATCGTGTAATGGTAAGCCCACAGATAGCCCATAGTTCTACAGCATCTGAAGTAATCCACTAGAGACTATGAACTTTGTTCTATCGGTAGTGGTGGAAACATAATAGCTCTAGTCACATCCATAGCCATGGGGTTCAACATGTACTGATTCCACTGGTAAGCATTGGCATTGAACTCATGAGGCTGTGGAATATCCTCCAAAAGAGGTGAATTCTCATTCCTATCAGCATCATCGTTATCCTGGTTCAAGGATGATTAGTCGCATTGTTGGCATTTTCTTGGGCCATTCTTCTTATAATTCGGTGGATTTCTGGATCAAGTGGAGTCAAGGAATCACCTTGACTTTGAGTATTGGGAGAACACTACTCGTACGCTCTACAAAGAAACAAACATAATAACAAAAGTAAAATAAAGGGAACTAAGGATTAACATTGAAATTACTTAATGAATCAACCTAAGTCTAGCCGTATTCCCAGGCAAAGGCACCAAAATCTTGATATCACCCAAGTTACACCTCCTTTTTAGAGGATAAAGCGGTCGTTGTCAAGACATAAAACCTTTCTAATGTTAAGGTCAAGCCCACATAGAATACGTAGAGTTAAGACAATTTCACCAATAAGCAATCCAAGTAGTTAACCAACTCAGTTCCCCAATGGATGTGGGTTTGCAATAATCAATACGAAAGTAAACTAAACTAACTATCACAAGAGACAATCAATAAAGGGGAACAACTAGGGTATTGTGTTCCCCATGATTTCCCAACTTAGTGTCACCAAATAACCCAATTCTTATCTAGTATATAGTATACATGAAGGTAATTTAAGTTCTCCAAGCCCTTTGGTCAAAGGTGAGAGGCGAATTTTTTACTATGTTACCTGGCCTAGTAATCCTGCAAATTTGAATACTAAAACACATAAAATCGACAAATATCGTATTGAGAACACACAAAACCCTAAGTTTTAAGCATTAAATATGTTGTATTTTGGCAGCACACCAACAACCATCAAAGATTCGACCCCATTTTGAACATGAATACCACTATCATTAGAGTCGGCCAACTTAACACCCAACCTAGCTAACCGGTGAACATCCTTTTAAAACTCCTTCTTCTCCTCCTCAACATCAGTCACATTTCCCATAGATAGCCTACTAAAAGCGTCGGCTACAACATTGGCCTTGCCAAGGTAATATTGAACACTCATGTCATAGTCTTTGAGGAGTTCCAACCATCTCCTTTGACTCAAGCTAAGATCCCTCTGAGTGAACACATATTGCAAACTTTTGTGATCGGTGAAAATATCAACATGCACCCCATACAAATAGTGTCTCCAAATTTTCAAGGCAAATACCACCATCACAAACTCAAAGTCATGAGTCAGGTAATTACGCTCATATACTTTCAATTTCCTTGATGCACATTCTATCACCTTCTATATTGCATAAGTACACAACCCAACCCAATCCTAGAGGCATCATAATACACCACAAACCCATCCAAACTATTTCGTAACGTCAAATGGGAGCCAATGTAAGTCAATCCTTTAATGTTTTGAAAACTCTTTTCACATTCATCCGACCATACAAACTTAACCTTCTTTTGGGTTAACTTAGTCAATGGAGATGCAATCAATCAGAACCCTTCAAGAAATTACTATATTAGTCGGCAAACCCTAGAAAGCTCTGAATATCCGAAGGAGTCAATGGTCTAGGCCAATTCTTCACGGCCTCGGTCTTCTTCGGATGAAACCTAATACTATCACCGAACAATAATGACCAAGAAAAACTACTTCACCTAACAAAAACTCGCATTTGCTAAACTTGGCATACAACTTCTTCTCCCTCAAGGTTTGAAGAAACAATCTCAAATGATCCATATGCTTCTGCTCACTTCAGGAATAAATGAAAGTATCATCAATGAAGACAACTACAAAACTATCAAGGAATGACTTGAAAACCCGATTCATAAGATCCATAAACACGGCTGCAGTATTAGTTAAATCAAACAACATCACCATGAATTCAAAGTGACCATACTTAGTCCAAAAAGTCATCTTGGGAGTATCAAACTACCTAACATTCAACTGATGACACTTGGAACGGAGGTCAATCTTAGAGAAGTAGGCAGCCCCTTGAAGTTGATCAAATAAATCATCGATTCTCGGCAATAGATATTTATTCTTAATGATTACCTTATTCAATTGCCTATGATCTATGGACATCCGAAGAAATCCATCTTTCTTTCTCACGAATAACACCGGAGCACCCCATTGAGATATACATGGCCCAATGAAACCTTTCTCCAGCAAGTCCTTCAACTAATCTTTCAACTCTTTGAATTTCACCGGTGCCATATGATAAGAGGGGATTGAGATAGGCTTAGTGTCTGGGGGAATATTTATACCAAAGTCTACTTCCCCTTCGGGAGGAATACAGGGAAAGTCTTCAGGGAACACATTCGAAAACTCATTCACCATCGAAACCAACTCAAGAGTAGGTGACTCGGACTCTACATCCTTTACCCTCACGATATCATAAATATACCCCTTGGAGATCATCTTTCAGACATTAAGGTAGGAAATAAACCAACCTTTAATAAAAGAATCACTACCCTTCTATTCAAGAATGGGCTCACACAGAGGTTAGAACATGACCTTCTGGTTTCTACAATCTGTAGAGGCATACGATGCATGCAACTAATCCATTCCAAGAATCACATCAAAATCAAACATCTCAAGTTCCACCAGGTCACATAGAAAGACTTTATGTAACACAAAAATCGGAAAAGCAAAGTGTAAGCATCAAAATCAAAGACGTTTAGCATACCAGTCAAAACATCTGGAGCCTCCTCAACTTCCTGTAGGGCATGGAGAGCATAGAATCTAATGTTCCTTGGGGCTCTACCTTGAGAAGATCTTGGTTGGACTAGAGCACCCTGAGCGACTTGACCCTGGCCCTTCTAAGAAACCTTAGGACAATCAGAAAAGTTGTGGACCTTGTTACCACACCCAAAGCAGGTGCCCAAACTCCTCCAACATTAACTTGTATGGTGCTTCCTGCACTTGTCACACAGAGGGTACCATGGTCTATCACCAATTGGTGCCTTAGAAGGGGGCAGTCTAACACTAGCAACCTAAGCATTAGAGCCTTGACCCTGTTGGAATCAACCAAAGCCACTACTTTTAGAGTTGGAGAATCCACCATCATAACAGGCCCTCTTGGGATCTGCATTCTCCTCTCTTTGAGTTTCTGCCCTTTGGCCTACTCAGTTTATACCATGAGTCTAGAAATATCCATATCTCATATGAGCATGGTCGTATATCATTCTTTCACAAGCTAGTTAGAGATACCAGAAATGAACTTGTGTATTCTTACACGAGGATCAGCCACAAGTGTCGGAGCATACTTGGAGAGCTTAGTGAACTTGAGAGGAAAGTTCATCACACTCATAGTTCAGTCATCTTAGCTTCCCTAAGCTCAAGTGGGAAGAAACGGTCCAGAAAGGCAAGTTTGAAATCCTCTAAAATGACAACATTACTACAAACCCTCTCCATAGATCATTGGGTGTACCACACCTGGGCCACATCCTTCAATTGATAGGTAGCCAATTCAGCTTTCTCCTCAAAAGTGAAACCCATAACACTCAACACCTTGGTGAGTTCATCAATGAATTCATGAGCATCCTCATCAGCCTTTGACCGAAAGAACTACAGAGGACTTATCCGAGTGAAATCCCTCACCTTAGAAGCCGGAGTAGGATCCTGAGGAAGGTTAGCCTACCTAGTCTGAGTAGTCACCACTTGGGTAAGCATAAAAAAGGTTGTACAGAATTCACCATTAATGATAGGCTCATCCAAAGGCCCTTAAGGTGCATAACCCTTATTAGTCGGGGTTGGTCTAGGAGCTCTTCCTCGAGGCATCTTCTGTAATGGAGTAAGGACATCATCATTATCTAAGAAACCAAACATACGATTTATAGCATGACATAAGACATGAAGAAGTGAGGAAATTCCTAGAATGTCTTCGTAGCCTCCTACACATAGGCATGGTGCACTTCACACCCATAAACATGACTCTACTTGACGCAGCATGTTAGACTCCGAGGATCATTTTTAAACCTACCTCTTTGATACGATCTCTGTCATGACCCAAACCTATGGTCTAAGAGTGATATGATTAAAGGGGACCAAGAGTCCCCAAATAAGACTCAAAGTATCCAAATTCATATCATCGTTCGGAAGTGAATTCAAATAGTGAAAACATAGTTCCAAGGGATGGGAGAGTAGGACTCAGGCTATGGAGATGTCATACTGAAAGGGAGTAACATGAATACCATTATCATATAACACATAAAGACTAAGGGGCGGATAAGTATGACTCACTCTTTGGGGGCAATTCATGACTTAGGATCCTTGACATTATAACACATAATCAATCCAAAAAGTTTATAACAAAATTATAAGAAGATAATCAATAGGTAGCCAACTCCATAACAACATCTCCAATCATAACACTTAGCATATAAATGTAAAGGAGTTTACAAGATATCCAACAATGCCTCCAAACATAAGATAGGTCAGGGGCCAAGACATACCCCAGGCTCACCCTCAAAGTAACATAGATAAAACACCATAGGTAGAAGGACGGTGGGTTGTTCTTAGAAGATAGAACTCACGACAACAAGCAAAACTTGTGATCCAAGCTAAATGTCACACGGTGGATGTTCATAGTCCTCGGTCCCTACATGGTGACATTATGTAGGCAAAAGTATGTGTTAGTACGTTTGAATGTATTAAGTATGCGGGATATAATGCCTATGTCTTACCAAACCTATACTCAATATTAGATGACAAGGGCACATAATATAGGAAGAGACGTATAGAAAGAGATATAGTATACAATATGTTGTGAAATCAATGATGCATGACATGCGTAATGCTCATATATAGTAAGGATGAGACCTCACCTGACATGAGTAAGACCAAGCGAGCTGTTACTTGGAATCCCGATGAAATTCCCTCACTGTTAAAAAGGTGGTCTACTTGCCAAAGGTAAACCATACTTTACCTTGTGCACCTCAACTCCCATTTTATATGAAGTAACCTTCCTTACTGGCAATCCCATTTCAGATGGGATTTCACATAATATAATATCATATTATACTTCACCTTATGGGCACTCCCATTTTGTATGAAGCGACCTTCATTACGGGCACTCCCATTTCGAATAGGATTCTCATAACCTCTGTTAGGCACATAATTCAAGGAAAAAGAGAGAACCCTCAATTCATCGGTGCTAGGTCGCCATCCCACAAGAATACTTATAAATATACATAGCTTCCAAAGAGGCAATAGTTATTTCAAACCCGTTAAATGCACATTTAGGGTCAAAGCCAAACATCATTCATGATAATTCATACTTAGGCTCAAATGCCAAATCATAATTCATAATACTCATATGTAGGAATAGCTCATTCATATATATATAAAATAGCACAAGCACCTAAAATGCTCAAAGAGCAATAATCAATAGACATTTAAGTGATCACATTCTTGTCATAACCAATATCCTATCCAAAATCATATATATAAACATAATTAGGATTAACCCACTTTATAACTTTCATAAAATTCATTGTTCATGAATGCATATGCTATGGAGGAGATGATAATGGCATGAGTAATGTAGATTGAAACTAAATTCAATAATACATTATAAAAATTCAAGAATGCAAATTCCAGTGAGTACTCCGTGTTGCTTTTGCAACGTGGACCAGTGTTATTTTGGTCCTATTTTTTTTTTGGTCCAAGAGTTTCAAGTCTTGGGCCTAAGGGTTCCCATACTTGAAAATACCTATACTTAGTCTTATTTCACCCTCATATCATCCTAAACATTCTTCAATACTCACTCAAACACTTGGACTAATATTTCTCTCAAGATTCAAGTCCCAAAACTCAAGACCAATCTTAAGGATTTCATTCAAGCTTCAAGTCTCCATCTTCAATCTCTTTCAAGGGTTCTCTAAATCTAAGGTATGTGGGTTTCTTTCATGTGTTCCTTTCACCCATGATACCCAAGTCTTCTTTCACTCAAATTGCATGATTTAAAGTTGACTTTCAAATGGGTCTTGCATATTGTGAAATCACTGCACACTATGTTAAATCTACGTAAGGTTGTGATGTGTATTGCTTGAGGGTGTTACAATGTGTTGATTGAGGTTTTACAATGTATTTTCGTACATGATTTCATCTCGATAATTCATGATTTTATACTAGCATTACACACCACCAAGTGTTTGATAAAATGTCCGGCTAAGGTTTCTTGAGAAATTGAAGGCCCAATGCATGTCTTATGGATTGAATGGTGTTATGATGATTATATGATGACTTCATGATGATGATAGGGATGTCTATATGAGTTATTTCATGGGAAGGTACCTATGGGGTTGCATATAGATCGTTGTGTTCTTATGTTTGTTGTGTTCTTAGGAAAATGAGGAGTTTTTTTCTTGATGATTGAAATGTAATGGTTGGATGTGCTAGTTTTAATGATTCCTACAGAAAAGGTCATTCCATAAGGTAGAGTGCTTAATGATTCGTACCAAAAAAGCCATACAGTAAGGTAGAGTGACTAATGATTCCTACTGAAAAGATCATGTTCTAAAGTATGGACACCCTAGCGAAAAAGTCATGCCTTAACGTAGAATAACTAATTATGCCTACTGAAAAGATTATATCATAAGGTATGGACATCCCACCAAAAAGCTCATGTCGTAAGGTAGAAAGACTAAAGGTTTCCACCGAAAAGATCATATCATAAGGTATGGACACCCTACCAAAAAGGCCATGCCATAAGGTAGAATAGCTAATTGTCCTTACCGAAAAGATTATATCGTAAGGTATGGACATTCCACCAAAAAGGCTATGTCATAAGGTAGAAAGGCTAAAGGTTCCCTCCAAAAAGATCATATCATAAGGTATGGACATTATATTGAAAAGGTCATGCCGTAAGGTAGAATGAATCACGTTTCCTACCCAAAAGATAATATCGTAAAGTAGGGGACATCTTATACTACCTACCAAAAAGACTATGTCGTACGGTATGGATATTTATAACATTCTCCAAAAGGGTTATATCGTAAGGTGAGTGGGGGTCATTTGGCCCATTTCATGAAGGCTAGTACAAAGGTGTTTGAGTATGTTTGGTATATTGAGTTCACATTCCTTATTCATGATTTACAAGTATGTTTTTACCTTAAGCGTTGAACAATTATGTGATATTGACGTTGTACCTATCCTTTGCTTATGATTATGCATTTAGTTATGTTGTCTATCCCTTGCTAGCATTGCATCCCACATGCTTAGTACATTCAAATGAACTAACGCGTACTCTATGCCTACATGATGTTACCATGTAGGAACCGGAGCTCCTATTGATTCTTCTTATAGCTAGACGGATTGTTTAATTTAGCCTTTGGTGAGTCCTCCATTTCGGGGATATTGGTCTATGTTTCTCTTATTATGTATTGAGGCACTCTTCTTCATTGCTTATGTTGACTATGAGGGTGAGCATAGTTGTATATCTTGGCCCCCGCTCTTGTCTATGTAGTAGAAGTGTTTTGGACATGTGTTGTAATCATGCTATGAGCTTTATCTCTCTTGGTTAGTGTTGTTATGGTATCAAAGATGTCCCACAGTCCCTTTTTCCCCTTTTATATATTTTCTCTTTTGTCATTTAGTTGCTTCCGCGTCCAAGGATGTGTAATAATATGCAAAGAGGCTTGTCTGGAGTTCCTTCGGGTTCCTCATTCGTCGATCACGATTAGACCCTAGGTCTAGTTCATGACAAAGATGGTATTAGAGCACTAGGTTGATAGATCCTCGAAGTCTAATACACCGCATCAATTAGATTCTTATTCATGGTTATGTTGTGCACCACAACTATAGTTGGAGGCTATGAGACATTTTAGGAAATGTTTCCTTTCTTCATGGTCTATGTCGTGCTTTAGAGGTGAGATAGGGCTTTCCCCTCTTACGAATATTCTTTGCTCTTCTAGTTGATCATACTGCTCCGAAGAGGAAGGAAATGGAAGGTTAGTTGAAGGTGTTGATGTTGATGGATTCGAGTTTCACTATTTCTCCCATTATTTCTTTTGGTTGCTAGTGAGCTTCTTGTGTGCCACGAGTTGTGACATGAACCTTCGGTGTTTACCTCTTGGTTGAGTATATTGTTGCTAGAATGCCCATAGGTATTATTCCATGTTCATATTGCATTAGGTCTTGCCTTTTGGCTTGTTAGATTTGATGTGGTGGATTTTGATATGGTACTTGGAATGGGATAGTTGCATGCATGTGTGTCTCCTTTGGTGGTAGGACCCGTAGAGTTATAATCTGACTCCCTTATGAACTCATCCTTGAGTGGAAGAGTCCTGATATGGTGATCAAGTGATAGAAAGGGGTAGGTCCATTTCATGTGTTAAGGTACCAATTGATCTTTAAGGATTCCATTTATCATCTTGTGAGAATTGGAGGTGTTGAACCTAAGTTGATTTGTTATAGAATTGTTGGTGGTGGTAGATGAGGCCTTGAATGTCCCTTTTCGATATTTTGAGTTTGAGGTCATGTCTTTGGTTTGACTAGTACGTTGTTTATGCCTACAAGCCTCATGAATAAGATCTTTTAGACCCTACTCGAATAAGCTTATGGTTGTTTTGACGATGATATGATGGGTAAGGATGGTCGATCTATTTGGTCAACTATAATGAGTTAGTCACTTCTCTGAGGTTGATTTGAGGTTCGGGTTTTGTCCCCAAGTGAGGATGGGGGTAGGTGATATCCCTAAGTGTCAGACTAGGAGTGAGCATTTCGAACATTGATGGAGTTGTTTGGTTGGCTTATGCACCGGTGGTGTTTGTGGGTTTCTTGAATATGGTCTTAAAACCCTACCGTGATATGTTTATGTGGTCTCCACTGATGAGGTATTGATTTTTTTTAGAGCTTGTGAATCATTTAGGGGTAGTGTTACAAGTCTTGGAGAATGAGAGATTGTTTGCTATATATGATAGGTGTGCATTGTGGATAGCAAGAAGGTGGTTAGAAATCTTTAAGGACTATGAAATGAGTGTGCATTATTTTTCCCTGGTAAGGCTAATGTTATGGTCGGTTCTCTAGGTAGCCTAGCATGTGTTGTTGATGGTGGCAAGGAGGAGACTAGTGGGGTCCATTGGTTAAGGGGAGTTAAGCATGGTGGTGTAGCATTCTTGGTGGTTCCAAATCTTCTTTGGTTAAGAGGTCTAGATTAAGCAAGGACTTGCTTCCGCCTTATTAGAGTTGGACGTTTTGGGTGGAAAGATGGTAGAGTGGAGGTAGTCTTACAAAGGGAAGATGGTAGTTCATGGCGACAAGTAGGATAGGTGTGATTAAGGTTGAAAAACGAGTTATAGTTGTGAGTCCTTATAGGATGAAAAGAGAAGTTGGTAAGGTTGCATAAGTTTGGGGATTGCCTATGGATAGGATTTACCTAGGGATATGATTATGGTTTGTTCAGTTCTTCATGTTTCTGGGTTGAGAAGATGTATTGGTGGTTCTAGTGCTATAGCACTCTTTGAGATTGTGGGTGATGTGGAGGACAAGTTGGATTAGGGGAAAGTCCCGGTCGTTTGGTTAGAGGTTGGAGAGTTGGATTTATTGGGACCGGATCTGGTTGTGGATGCTCTTGAGAAGGTTAGTATGAGTGGGGAAAAGTTAAGAACAGCCCAAAGTCATCAAAAAAATCTTATGTCGATGTGAGGAGGAGAGACCTTGAATTCAAAGTGGGTGATTGGGTTTATTTGAAGGTTTCTCCAATGAAAGGTGTGGTTTGCTTTGGTAAAAAGAGGGAAGAGTCCAAAATATGTTGGTCCTTATGAGGACCTAAAAAGGGTTGGCAAGGTATCTTACGAGTTGCCTGGTGAAATGAATTCGGTTCATCCGGTGTTTCATGTCTCTATGTTGAGGAAATGTGTTGGTGATCCTAATGCCATTATGCCTCTTGATGTCATGGGTGTTGTTGATGATAACTTGACGTATGAGGAGGTTCCGGTTTGAATCTTGGATAGACAAGTAAAGAGATTGAGGAACAAGGAGGTGGCATTCATTAAGGTCCTTTGGAGGAACCAACAAGTCGAAGTGCTACACGAGAGGCCAAAGCGAATATGAAAAAGCGGCATCCTTATTTCTTCCACTCCACTCAAGCCTAAGGTACTAATCCTAAGTTCCCTATGTGATTTCAAGTCTCATATTTCAACCCCTAAGTCATTCATATGCATTCATGTTTAAGTTGGTAAATATATGATATTTTACACTTATGTTGAGAATTTGGAAATGGTGTTTTATATGTTATGTTGCATTCTTGTTGGGGCGGATCTATTGATGATCACTCTTATATTGTACGTCGATTTTATATTCGGGGACGAATGTTCCCAAGGGGGAGCTATTGCAACAACCCCAAAAAGTGCCTAAAAATGTGCCTCGAAATGCCTGGAGTTTTTATTTTCATATATCTCAAAATTCGTTTGTTTTTTCGAAAATCTGACTTCAGATTCTTGTTCAAGAGGTCCAAATTAGGGGGAAAAGGGTCTAACCCTGATTTAAGAGTAAAGATTTAGCAATTACAAAAATTCAAGAATGCAAATTCCACTGAGTAATCTGTGTCGATTCTGCGACACGGACCAGTATTATTTTGGTCCTGTCTTTTTTATTTCGGTCCAAGACTTTCAAGTCTTGGGCCTAAGGGTACCCGCACTTGAAAATACCAATACTTAGCCTTATTTCACCCTCATATCACCCCAAACATTTCCTAATACTCACTCAAACTTATTTTTATCAAGATTCAACTCCCAAAACTCAAGACCAAATTTTAAGGATTTCATCAAGGATTTCATTCAAACTTCAAGTCTCTATCTCCAATCTCTTTCAAGGGTTGTCCAAAGCTAAGGTATGTGGGTTTCTTTCATAGGTTCCTTTCACCCATGATACCCAAGTCTCCTTTCATTCAAATTGTATGATTTAAAATTGATTTACAAATGGGTCTTGCATATTATGAAATTCACTGCACACTATGTTAAAGCTATGTAAAATTGTGATTGTTTTGCTATGTTTTAAGCTATAAATCTTAGATCTATTGTAAGATTTTATGAGGGATTTTGATGTATATTACTTAAGGGTGTTGCAATGTGTTGATTGATAGTTTTACAATGGATTTTCTTGCATGGCTTCATCTCTATAATTCATGATTTTATACTAGCATTACACACCCGCCAAGTGTTGGATAAAATATCCGCCTAAGGTTTATTGAGAAATTGAAGGTTCAATGCATGTATTATGAGTTGAATGGTGTTATGATGATTATATGATGACTTCATGATGATGATAGGATGTTTATATGAGTTGTTTCGTGGGAAGGTACCTATGGGGTTGCATGTAGATTCTTGGGTTCTTACATTTTTTGCGTTCTTGGGAAAAAATGAGGAGTTCTTTCTTGATAATTTAAATGTAATGGTTGGATGAGCTAGTTTTAATGATTCCTACCAAAAAGGTCATGCCATAAGATAGAATGGTTAATGATTCCTACCAAAAAGGCAATGCCGTAAGGTAGAGTGGTTAATGATTCCTACCGAAAAGATCATATTGTAAGGTATGGACACCCTATCAAAAAGGCTATGCCATAAGGTAGAATAGCTAATTGTTCCTACTGAAAAGATTATATCATAAGGTATGGACATCCCACCAAAAAGGTCATGCCATAAGGTAGAAAGACTAAAGGTTTCCACCAAAAATATCATATCATAAGGTATGGACACCCTACCGAAAAGGTCATTCCAAAAGGTAGAATAGCTACTTGTGCCTACCGAAAAGATTATATTGTAAGGCATGGACATCCCAACAAAAAGGCCATGCCATCAGGTAGAAAGAATAAAGGTTCCCATTGAAAAGATCATATTGTAATGTATGGACACCCAACCGAAAAGGCTATGCCATAAGTTAGAATAGCTAATTCTGCCTACCAAAAAGATTATATCGTATGGTATGCACATTCCACCAAAAAGGCCATGTCATAAGGTAGAAAGACTAAAGGTTCCCACCGAAAAGATCATATCGTAAGGTGTGGACATTCTACTGAAAAGTCCATGCCGTAAGATAGAATGAATCATATTTCCTACCCAAAAGATGATATCTTAAAGTAGGGGACGTCTAATACTACCTACTAAAAAGACTATGTCGTATGGTAAGGGTATTGATAACACTCTCCAAAAAGGTTATATCAAAGGTGAGTGGGGGTCATTTGGCCCATTTCATGAAGGTTGGTATAAAGGTGTTTGAGTATGTTTCCTATATTGAGTTCAAATTTCTTGTTCATGATTTACAAGCATGTTTTTACCTTAAGCATTGAACATGCATGTCATATTGACGTTATACCTATCCTTTGCTTATGATTATGCATTTCGATTATGTTGTGTACCCCTTTCTAGCATTGCATCCCACATACTTAGTATATTCAAATGTAATAACGCATACTATATATGCCTACATGATGTTACCATGTAGGAACTAAAGCTCCTATTGATTCTTCTTGTGGCTAGACAGATTGTTCAAGTTAGCCTTTGGTGAGTCCTCCAATTCGAGAACGTTGGTCTATGTTTCTCTTATTATGTATTGAGGCACTCTTCTTTATTGCTTATGTTGACTATAAGGGTAAGACCCGTTGTATGTCTTGGCCCCCGTCTTATCTATGTAGAAGAGGTGTTGTTGGACATATGGTGTAATCATGCTATAAGTTTTGACTCTTTTGCTTATTGTTGTTATGGTATTAGAGATGTCCCTTAGCCTTTTTTCCCCTTTTATATATCTTCTCTTTTGTCATTTTAATTGTTTCCACGACCAAAGATGTGTACTGATATACAAAGAGGCTTGTCTAGGATCCCTTCGGGTTCCCCATTCACCAGTCACGACAAGGCCCTAGGTCTGCGTCGTGACAGCCTACCACCCCCTTGGAGAAGCGAATGAGGTACCAACCCCTCAATATGGTTATACGAGCCTACTACCCCCTGTCATACTAGGTAACCAAGGTACAAACCATTCGATGTGGTTAATGAGGTACCAACCCCTCAATATAGTTATACGGGCCTACTACCCCCCATACTAGGCAACCAAGGTACCAACCCCTCGAAGTGGTTATACGGGCCTGCTACCCCCCACACCAGGCATCCAAGGTACCAACCTCTCGATATGGTTATACGAGCCTACTACCCCCCATACTAGGCAACCAAGGTACCAACCCATCGATGTGATTATACGAGCCTACTACCCCCCGTACTAGGAAACCAAGGTACCAACTCCTCGATGTGGTTATACTAGCCTACTACCCCCCGTACTAGGCAACTAAAGTACTAACCCATCTATGTGGTTACCTGGGCCTACAAGCCCCCACGCTAGGCTTGGTCAACTCACAACACTATGGAAGTTCATCATGAAATTAACATATGTACAACATGCTTTCATCATCATTAAGTCATATATCTCATGTGTCAAGCATTAGGTCATCAACAACTCAAGAATCATAACCTGGTTATTTTATCAAACACTTGATGGGTGTGCAATGCTAGTGTAAAATCAGGCAATTAAAGAGTGAAATCATGCAAGAAATCTTGAAGTAAATCATCCCACCAATACTTAGTAACACTATCATACAATGTACATCAAAACCCTTCATCAAATCTCAAGTTAGATCCAAGATTCATAGCTCAAAATATGTCAAAACAGCCACACTTTTACAAAATCCCAACATAGTTCATAGTCAAATTCATAGTAATAGACCCACATGTAAAATCAACTTAAAAACATGTAAATTAGATAAAATGAAGGATTGGGCCCCATGGGGAAAGGAACCAATGGTTGAAACCTACATACCTTGACTTTGGAGAATAACTTGATGAAGATTGGAGATAGAGACTTGAAGCTTGAGTGAAATTCTTAGATCCGGATGAGTTTTGGGACTTGTGTTTAGGGTGAAGTATGAGTCTAAGTCTTTGAGAGAGTATTGGGAATGTCTTGAATGATATGAGGGTGAAATATGGCTAAGTATAAGTATTTCAACGCATAGGAACACTTTATTCTCAAGACCCAAAAGTCTTGGACTGACTAAAAAAAAAACGCACAAAAATACACACTACCGCGCCCCAGCCGCCTTCGCGTTGAGGCCGCACAGTGCTCACTTGAATTCAATTTTTGGGAAAATGAAATTGCAATTTGTTTGATCTAAAATCGGAGCTAGACCAATTTCCCACTAAATTTGAACCCCTGATCAAGAATATAAAGTTGGATTTTTGATATCATGCACGGATTTTGAGATATATGGAAATTAAGATTCTGGGCATTTTCGAGGCACATTTTCGGGCACTTTTTGGGGTTGTTTCAATATCTCCCCCTTGGGAACATTTGTCCCTGAATGTAAAAGAGACGTACATGAGAAGAGTAATCATAAAGAGTTCACCCCCAACAAAGAATGCAACAATACACTTAAAACACAATTTTCAAAATCTCAACATAAGTGTAAAATCACCATGAACTTTGTCAATATAAACATGAATGCATATAAGTGACTTAGGGGCTAGAACATGAGACATGAAATCACATAGAAGAATTAGGATTTGTACCATATTCTTGAGTAGGATGGAAAAGATAAGCATATCATTTTTGCATACCCGTTTCGGCCTCCCGTGTAGCACTTTCGACATGTTGATTCCTCCAGAGGACCTTAATGGAAGCAACGTCCTTGTTCCTCAACCTCTTCACTTTTCTATCCAAGATCTCTACTAGAACCTCTTCATATGTAAAGTTATATTCAACAACACCCACAACATCAAGAGGCACAGCAGCAATAGGGTCTCCCACACACTTCTATGAATATGGAGGACCGGATGAACCAATTCCATTTCACTAGGCAATTCCAACTCATAGGCCACCTTGCCAATTCTCCACATCACCCTATAAGGACCCACAAATCTTGTATTTAGTTTACCTTTCTTACAAAAATGAACAACACCCTTCATGGGTGACACCTTTAAATAAACCCAATCACCAACTTTAAACTCAAGCTCCCTTCTTCTCACATCGACATAAGACCTTTGGCAACCTTGGGCTTTTTTCAACCTTTATCTAATCATCATAACCTTATTAATATCCTCCATAACCAGATATTATCCGAACAAGGCCACCTCTCCAACCTCAAACCACCCAACCAATGACCTACAATGTCTACCATAGAGAGCCTCAAAGGGAGCCATTCTGATGTTAGAATGATAGCTATTGTTATAGGCAAACTTAGTCAATGGAAGATGATCATCCCAACTATGCTTAAGCTCCAAAATACAAAACCTAAGAATATCCTCAAGAGTTTGGATAAGGGTGGAAGGTTGTACTAAGTTTAACCTTGGTACCAAGTCCCCTTTGGAAAGACCTCCAAAGATGTGAAGTAAATTGAGCATCACGATCTGATATGATGGACAAAAGATCCTCATGCAACCTCACCAAGTCATAAATGTATAACTTAGCACAATCTTCAGCCCCATATGTAGTCTTAACTAGTAGAAAGTGAGCTGGTTTTGTCATCCTATCAACCACAACCCAAATGGAATCAAAACCCTTTCTAGTCTTAGGCAACCCAACCACAAAATCCATATTAATCTCTTCCCTCTTCCAAGTAGGAATCTCTATGTCTTGGTCTAGGCCACCCGGCCATTGATTCTCAGCTTTGACATGTTGATAACTATGACAACCAAAAACAAATTTGGCAATGTCTTTCTACATACCTCCCCACCAAAACACATCCCTCAAATCTCTATACATCTTGGTAGCCCCGGGGTGAATAGAATACGAAGAACCGTGAGCCTCATTAAGAATCTTTCCTCTCAAGCCATCAGCACAAAGTGCACAGAATCTAACTTGGTATCTAAGGGTACCATCTCCCCCTTGGGAGAAGATCTCCACCTTACCATCATTTACCAATGTCTTCAATTCTAACAAAGTGGGGTAAAGATCTTGCTTAGCTTTCACCTCCTCAAGCAATGAAGATTTAGAACCATCAACAATAATAACACCACCATTACCAACCTCTACCAACATAACCCCTAAAGTAGCCAACCGATGGAACTCCTTATCCACCTCTATGCCCCCACTATCAACATGAGCTAGGCTACCCATAACACCCTATTCAAAGCATCTACCACAATATTAGCCTTATCGGGATGATAATGCACATTCATATCATAATCCTTAAGAAGTTCTAACCACCTTCTTTGCCTCAAGTAGAGATATTTTTGATTGAACACATATTGGAGACTCTTATGATCAGTGAACACATCAACAGGCACCCCCATACAAATAATGATGCCATATCTTTAATGTAAATACCACGGACTCTAGTTCAAGATCATGGCTAGGATAATTCCTTTCATGCACTTTGAGTTTCCTAGAAGCATAGGCTATGACCTAAGTATTTTGTATCAAAATGCAACCAAAACCAACCCTAGAAGCATCACAATACACAACAAACTCTTCTAGCCCTTCCAGTAGAGACAAAATAGGAGCGGACACTAGCTTATCTTTCAATGTTTAGAAACTCTTTTTACACTCATTGGTCTACACAAATTTGGCTTTCTATTGAGACAACTTTGTCATGGGAGAAGCAATAGAAGAGAATCCATTCACAAACCTCCGATAGTAACTCGCTAAGCCTAAGAAGCTCCTAATATCTGACAGGGTCAATGGTCTAGGCCAATTTCTAATCATATCCATCTTTTTAGGATCCACCTTAATACCATCCCCCAACACCACATGACCTAGAAACACAACCTTCAACCAAAATTCACACTTTTCATACTTAGCATACAACTTATCTCCCCTCAATCTTTGTAGCACCACCCTCAAATGACCCAAATTCTCCTCCTCACTATGTGAATAGATCAAAATAGCATCAATGAAGACCATAAAAAATAAATCAACATAGGGCTTAAAGACCTTATTCATAAGATCCATGAAAATAGCTGGTGCATTGGTCAACCCAAAGGACATCACAACAAACTCGTAATGTCCATACCTAGTCTGGAAGGCCATCTTAGGAATATCACACTCCCTCACCTTCACTTGATGACACCCAGACCGAAGATCAATCTTAGAGAAGTGGCTAGCCCGTTACAATTGGTCAAGCAAGTCATCGGTTCTTGGAAGAGGATACCTGTTCTTGATGTTGACCCTATTAAGTTGCCAGTAGTCAATACACATTCGAAGAGACCCATCCTTCTTCTTCACAAACAACACCGGTGCACCCCAAGGTGATTGGCTAGGCCTAATAAAACCCTTCTCCAACAAGTCCATCAATTGCTCCTTCAACTCCTTTAACTCTGACGGGGCCACATGGTAAGGGGGAATAGAAATGGATTTGAGTATCGGGGAGGAGGTCTCTACCAAAATCTATTTCCCTTTCGAGAGAACACCTCGAAGGTCATTTGGAAAGACATCAAGGAACTCATTTACAATCGGAACCAACTATATAGGAAGGACCTTGGACTTCACATCCTTAACCCTCACAAGATGATAAAGACACCCTTAGAAATCAACTTACGGGCATTAATGCAAGAGATGAACCTACCCTTGCCCACCGACCGCATCATGACTCTCCTACTCTAGGATGGGTTTATTTGAGAATTGGAATTTGACCCTATAGGTTGTACAATCAATAGAGGCATAGTTGCATGTAACCAATCCATCCCAAGAATGACATCAAAATCAATCATATCCAACTCAACAAGATCACAAGGTAATATTTTATGCAAGATGCAAACGAGATAATTTCTATAGACTTTTCTAGCAATAATAGATGCACCAATATGAGTAGACACCTCATATGACTCACACAATAATTTGGGCTCAACATGAAACTTTTTGGTAACAAAAGGGGCAACAAATGAAAGAGTGGCACCCGGATCAATCAATCCATACACATCAAAATCAAAGACTATTAGCATACCGGTGACGACATCGGGTACCTTATCAACCCCTTGCCTCCATGTAAGGCATAAAACTGATTGTGCCTTGGGGCACCACCTTGTTGACCACCTCTCCCAAAAGAAACTACATTGGCACCTCAGCTTTGAGGACGAATATCCTTACCCTTGTTGTGATTTTGAGGGAAATCTATTGCCTTATGTCCCATCTCCCCACAACCATAACAAGCATCGGTATTCCTCAAGCATGGGCCATCATGACTCTTACCACACTTTGGCCTCACATCAATAGGACCCACACCACCATCACCTTGGGCCTTTGGGATGTCATTAGCAAACCTCCTATAGGCAGCATGAGAAGATCCTTGGCCTTGATGAAACCAACCACCCTTACGACATTAGAACTTTCCCTGAAAATAGGCCCTCTAAGCTTCATTACTCCTCCTCTTCCTCAATTTTTCCTCCTCTATTTGTTCAACATAGGTCATCAGACTGGACAAATCCATGTCACTAATCAACGTAGTGGACCGGCACTCCTCATTCACCAAGTCGAATACCCCTATAACAAATTTATTCATTCTAGACCTTGAGTTGGCCACTAAGTGGGGAACATATATTGAAAGTTGGTTGAACTTGAGGGAATACTCCCTCATACTCATAGGTCCTTGTTTCAAATTCATGAAGTCCACCAATTTAGCCTCCATAAGCTCAAGAGGGAGGTACTGATTAAGAAAAGCCACCTTGAACTCCTCCCAAAGCACCACATTATTGATTCCCTTCTTCTTCCATTGATTAAACTATATTTGTCCCACCCCCTTAGTTGGTAAGCCGCCAACTTCGCATTCTCTTCTAATCTAACACCCATAATAGCCAAAACATTGTACACCTCATAAATGAACTCTTGAGGGCCCTCATCCACCTTTGATCCATAGAATTATGGGGGATTCATTCTCATGAAGTCTTTCACCCGAGATACCGGTGTAGGAACATGAGGGGCTTGGGCCCCTTGATTGGCTTGATTAGTTACAACTTGTGCAAGCAAAGTGAGAGCATCCCGGAGCTCACCACGAGTCGGTTATCCCTAGGGTGTGTGGTCACTTCTTGCTCTTATGTTAGGCATGATCTAGCATAGCAAACAACGATCTAGGGCCTAAACATGACACGGCATATGGGGAACCCGAAGGGGCCCCAAGCAAGTCTCTTAACATATCATTACACATCCTTGGTCGTAAAAGCAATAAAATACAATAAGAGATTGTAAGTAGGGATAATCAGGGCTAAGGGACAACTTTCATATCACAACCTTTAAGAGTCAAGAGAGAGTCAAAGCTCATAGCATAACATGAAACATGTCCAACAACATCCATGAAACTTAGATACTTAGCGGGGGCCAAGACAAGCAATTGGGCTCACCCTCATGGTCAATACATACATAAGAGAAGATATTTTTAGAACATAACATGAGATCATAAACATTGTCCCCAGAATGGAGGACTCACCGACTAGCTTGAGAGGCAATCGTACTAGCCATGTGGAGGAGGAGGATGATCAAGTGGGGCTCAGGTTCTACATATAACATCATGTAGGCATAGAGTATGCATTCGTACATTTAAATGTACTAAGTATGTTGGATGTAATGCAACAATAGATAGGCAACATAGGCAAAACGTAATATCATAGGCAATAAATAGCATAGTAACAAAATGACATGAATGAAGCATGCTTGAAGTAAGTCATGCTTATATAGGACAAAATGCATGTTTAGAAAGTGACTATCAATATAGAATATCCAAGGCCGACCACCCCATTGGAAAGGCAAATGTGGTACCAACCCCTCAATATGGTTATACGGGCCTACTACCCCCTGTACTAGGCAACCAAGGTACAAACCCCTCGATGTGGTCAATAAGGTACCAACCCCTCAATATGGTTATACGGGCCTACTACCCCTGCTAAGAAACCAAGGTATCAACCCCTCGATGTGGTTATACGGGACTACAACCCCTTATACTAGGCAACCAAGGTACCAACCCCTCGATATGGTGATATAGGCCTACTGTACCTCGTACTAGGCAACCAAGGTACTAACCCCTCGATGTAGTTATACTATCATACTACCCTCCATGCTAGGTAACCAAGGTACCAACCCCTCGATGTGGTTACCTGGGTCTACAGCCTCTCGAGCTAGGCTTGGTCAACTCACAAAACTATGGAAGTTCATCATGAAATTAACATATTTACAATATGTTTTCATCATCATAAAGTCATATATCTCATGTGTCAAGCATTATCCCTTCAATAACTCAAGAATCATAATTCAGACATTTTATCAAACACTTGGTGGGTGTGCAATGTTAGTGTAAAATCATGCAATTAAAGAGTGAAATCATACAAGAAATTTTGAAGTAAATCATCTCACCGATACTTTGTAACACCATTATACAATATACATCAAAACCCTTCATCAAATCTCAAGTTAGATCAAAGATTCATAGCTCAAAACATGTCAAAACAGCCACACTTTTACAAAACTCAAACATAGTTCATAGTCAAATTCATAATAATAGAACCACATGTAAAATTAACTTAAAAACATGTAAATTAGATGAAATACAAGTTTGGGCACCATCGGTGAAAGGACCCAATGGTTGAAACTCACATACCTTGACTTTGGAGAATAACTCGATGAAGATTGGAGATGGAGACTTGAAGCTTGAGTGAAATCCTTAGTTCCAAATGAGTTTTGGGACTTGAGTTTAGGGTGAAATATAAGTCTAAGTGTTTAACAGAGTATTGCGGAATGTCTTGAATAATATAAGGGTGAAATATGGCTAAAGTATAGGTGTTTTCACACATGGGAACACTTAGGCCCAAGATCCAAGAGTCTTGTACTGACTTAAAAAAACTGTACAAATATACACTCTGTGATGTCCCAGCCACGTCGCGCTGAGGGCACGTAGTGCTCACTTGAATTTGATTTTTGGAAAAATGAAATTGTGATTAGTTTGCTCTAAAATCGAGGTTAGATCTATTTTCCACTCAATTTGACCCCTTGATCAAGAATATGAAGTTGGATATTTTATATTACACATGAATTTTGATATATATGGAAATTACGATTTTGGGCACTTCCGAGGCATATTTTCAGGCAGTTTTTGGGATCGTTTCGGGGTGGTATATCCATATACTAGTTAAGTGGTATGTACGTTGACCACTATGATGGAGGGTGTTATATCCATCTACCAGTTAAGGGGTATATACCTTGACCACTACGATGGGGGGTGCTATGCCATCTACTATGTTGAGAGGTATATACCTTGACCACTTTGATAGGGTGCTATGCCCATCTACCAATTGAGAGGTAGATACCTCAATCGCCTTCCAAGGGGGTGGTAGGCCTTGGATTCCAAGTACTAGTTGGTTGGTCTATGATGATGGTCTCTTCCTACGTATGTATTATGTTCTATATGAGCATGTTTTACTTTAAACATTGATCATGCATGCCATGTTTCTAATATACTATATCTTGTTTACGATTATACATTTTGATTAAGTTACCTATCTCTTGTTGCATTGCATCCTACATACTTAGTACATTCAAACATACTAACGCATGCTCTATGCCTACATGATGTTACCAAGTAGGAACTAGAGCCCCTCACGATCATCCTCCCCATGGCTAGTTGACTATTTTGAAGATAAGCTATTAGTGAGTCCTAAAGTTCGAGGACACTATCTTTACACTTTTAGTTTTGATCTTTCCTTATGTTGTAGCTTGATACTAAAAGGGTGAGCCTAAAAAGTGTCTTGGCCCTTTCCCATATCCCTCATGCTCCTACTCCAACATCTAGGGTAAGGGACTTCATGAGGATGAACCCACCGGAGTTCCATGGGTCTAAAGTGGATGAGGACCCTCAAGAATTTATTGACGAGGTATACAAAGTATTGTCTATCATTGGTATTAGATTGGAAGAGAAGGTGGAGTTGGCTCAATGGAAGGAGGAGAAGGGGAACAACAATGTGGTCCTTTGGGAGGAGTTTAAGGCAGCATTTCTTAGCTGGTTCTTCCCTCTTGAGCTAAGGAGGCCAAAATGATGGAATTTATGAATTTGAATCAAGGGTCCTATGTGTGAGGGAGTATGCCCTCAAGTTCAACCGACTCTCCAAATATGCTCCACAATTGGTGGCCGAGCCAAGGTCTAGGATAAACAAGTATGTGATAGGTGTGTTTGACTTGGAAAATGAAGAATGTCATGTCGCCATGTTTATCGGTGATATGAACTTGTCCCACCTCATGACTTATGCTGAACAATTAAAGGGGGGAAAGTTTAGAAAATGAAGGGGTAATGAGGCTAAGAGGGCCCGTTTTGAGGGTAGATTCCGAAGTCCCAAGAGTGGTGGTTCCATCAAGGCCAAGGTTCTTCTAATGCTCCTATAAGATGGTTATCTAATGACAATGCAATGGTCCAAGGTGGTGGTGGAACCTAATGCTAGGTGCCCAAGATGTGGTAACGGTCATGATGGCCCATGTTTAAAGGATACCAATGCTTGTCATGGGTGTAGTGGAGTGGGTCATAAGGTGATTGATTGTCCACGTCCACAATATAAGGGTAGAGATGGCCATCCATAAGGTCGAGGTGCGAATGCGGTTCCTATGAGAAGAGGAGGTCAACGAGGTGGTGCCCCAAGGTACAATCAATTTTATGCTCTTCAATGGATTTAAGGGATTGATGAGGTGCCCGATGTCATCACCAGTATGTTAAGAGACTTTGATTTAAATGTATATGCATTGATAGACCTGGGTGCCAATCTTTCTTTTATTACTCCTTTTGTTGCCAAAAAGTTTCATGTTGAACCTAAATTATTTTCTGAGCCTTATGAGGTGTCTACTCCCATTGGTGTATCCATTATTGCCAGAAGGGTATGTAGAAATTGTCCTGTTTTCATTTTGCATAAAATGTTATCTTGTGATTTTCTTGAGTTGGATATGGTGGATTTTGATGTCATTCTTGGGATGGAATGATTGCATGCATATTATGCCTCTATTGATTGTAGAACCTATAGGGTCAAACTCCAATTCCCTAATGAACCCGTCCTTGAGTGGGATAGTCATGATATGGTGGCTAAGGGTAGGTTTATTTCATGCATTAAAGCCCAAAAGTTGATTTCTAAGGGGTGTCTATATCATCTTGTGAGGATTAGGGATGTTGAGTCTAAAGTCCTTCCTATAGAGTCGGTCTCGGTGGTGAATGAGTTCCTTGATGTCTTTCCTAATGAGCTTCCTGGTATTCCTCCCAAAAGGGAAATAGATTTTGGCATAGATCTCCTTCCTGATACTCAACCCATTTCTATTCCCCCTTAACGTATGGCCCCGGTGGAGTTGAAGGAGTTGAAAGAGCAATTAAGAGACTTGTTGGAGAAGGGTTTTATTAGGCCTAGTCAATCACCTTGGGCTACACCAGTGTTTTTTTGTGAAAAAGAAGGATGCTTCTCTTAGAATGTGTATTGATTAACTGCAACTTAATAGAGTCACCATCAAGAATAAGTACCCTCTACCAAGGACTGATGATCTTTTTGACCAACTTCAAGGGCCTAGTCACTTCTCTAAGATTGATCTTCGGTTTGGGTATCACCAAGTGAAAGTAAGGGAGCGTGACATTCCCAAGGCGGCCTTCTGAACTAGATATGTAGGTTGACCAATACACCAGTTATCTTCATGTATCTTATGAATAGGGTCTTTAAACCCCACCTTGATTTGTTTTTGGTGGTATTTATTGATGATAACGTGATCTATTCCCATAGTGAGAGGGAGCATGTGGATCACTTGAGGGTAGTGTTACAAATCTTGAGGGAGGAACAGTTGTATGCTAAATATGAGAAAGGTGAGTTTTGGTTGAAAGACGTTGCCTTTCTAAGCATGTGGTGTTAGGTGATGGTATTAAGATGGATCCTAAAAAGACAGAGGTGATTAGAAATTGGCCTAGACCTTTGACTCCATCTGACATTAGAAGTTTCTTGGGCTTAGCGAGTTATTATCGGAGGTTTGTGAATGGGTTCTCTTCTATTGCTTCTCCCATGACTAAGTTGACCCAAAAGAAGGCAAAGTTTGTGTGGACCAATGAGTGTGAAAAGGGTTTCCAAATTTTGAAGGATAAGCTTGTCTCCGCTCCTATCTTGTCTCTGCCGGAAGGGTTGTAGGGGTTTGCTGTGTATTATGATGCCTCACGAATTGGTTTGGGTTATGTTTTGATGCAAAATAGTAAGGTGATAGCTTATTCCTCTAGACAACCTAAGGTTCATGAAAAGAATTATCCTACCCATGATCTTGAATCAGCCGTTGTAGTATTTGCTTTGAAAATTTGGTGTCATTACTTGTATGGGGTTCATGTTGATGTGTTCACCGATCATAAGAGTCTCCAATATGTGCTCACCCAAAAAGATCTCAACTTGAGACAAAGAAGGTAGTTAGAGCTCCTCAAGGATTATGATATGAGTGTGCATTATCACCCCGGTGAGGCTAATATTGTGGCCGATGCTTTGAGTAGGGTATCTATGGGTAGCCTAGCTCATATTGATAGTGGGGGCAAAGAACTGGCTATGGAGGTTCATCGGTTGGCTAGATTGTGAGTTAGGTTGGAGGAGGTTGATAATGGTAGTATTGTGGTTGTTGATGGCTCAAAATATTCATTGATTGAGGTAAAGGCAAAGCAAGATCTTGACCCCACCTTGTTAGAATTGAAGTCCTTGGTGAGAGGTGGCAAGGTGGAGGTTTTCTCCCAAGGGGGAGATGATGGCCTTAGGTACCAAGGTGGGTTGCGTGTTCATAGTCTGGATGACTTGAAAGAGGAAATTTTGGATGAGGCTCACAATTCTTCCTATTATATTCAACCCGGTTCTACAAAGATGTATAGAGATTTGAGGAAATTGTTTTGGTAGGGCAGTATGAAGAGAGACATTGCTAAGTTTGTACCTGGTTATCACACTTGCCAACAAGTTAAAGCCGGCAATCGAAGGTCGGGTGGCCTAGCCCAAGATATTGATATCCCTACTTGGAAGTGGTAGGAATCAACATGGATTTTGTGGTTGGGTTTCCTAATACTAGAAAGGGTTTTGATTCTATTTGGGTTGTGGTTGATAGAATGACAATGTTAGCTCATTTTCTACCGGTTAAATCTACTTATGGTGCCAAAGATTATGCTAGATTTTACATTCATGAGTTGGTTAGATTGCATGGGGTGCCTTTGTCTATCATATCAGATCATTATGCTCAATTCACTTCTCACTTTTGGAGGTCCTTCCAGAGAGGTCTTGGTACCAAGGTAAACCTTAGTACGGCCTTTCACCCTCAAACGGATGGCCAAGCCGAAAGAACTATCCAAACTCTTGAGATAAGCTTAGATCTTGTGTTTTGTAGTTTAAGAGTAGTTGGGATGATCATCTTCAACTCATTGAGTTTGATTACAACAACAGCTGTCATTTCTAGCATTGGTATGGCTCCTTTTGAGGCTCTCTATGGTAGACTTTGTAGGTCCCCAGTTGGAAGGTTTGAGGTGGGGCAGATGGCTTTATTAGGCCCTAATTTGGTTATGGAGGCCTTGGAGAAAGTGAGGTTGATAAGGGAGAGGTTGGAATCACCCAAAGTCGACAAAAGTCCAATGCTGATTTGAGGAGAAGGGAGCTTGAATTTAAGGTTGGTGATTGGATCTATTTGAAGGTCTCACCCATGAAGGCTGTGATTCGTTTTGGTAAAAAGGGTAAATTGAGTCCAAAATTTGTGGGTCCTTATAGAATGTTGAGGAGGATTGGTAAGGTGGCTTATGAGTTGGAGTTGCCCAATGATATGAATATAGTTCATCCGGTCTTCCATGTGTCTATGTTTAGGAAGTGTGTGGGAGACCCAAGTTCTATTGCACCTCTTGATGTTTTGGGTGTTGTTGAAGACAACTTGACTTATGAAGAGGTCCCTATAGAAATTTTGGATAGACAAGTGAAGAGGTTGAGGAACAACGATGTTACTTCCATCAAGGTTCTTTGGAGAAACCAACAAGTTGAGAGTGCTACATTGAAAGCTGAGGCAGACATCCAAAAACGATACCCCTTATCTCTTCCATTCCACCCAAGCCTAAGGTACTAATTCAAGTCCCCTATGTGATTTCAAGTCTTATGTATCAACCCTTATATCATTTGCATGCATTTATGTTTATGCTGACAAGTTCATGGTGATTTTGACACTTATGTTGAGATTTTTGAAAATGGTGTTTAAGTGTATTGGTACATTCTTGTTGGGGATGATTCCTTATTGATTACTCTTCTTATGTATGCTTTGTTGACATTCGGGGATGAATGTTCCCAAGGGGGAGATATTGAGATGCTCCAAAAAAAAGTTCCCGAAAATGGTCCTCAGAAATGCCCATAATCGTAATTTCCTAACATCTCAAAATCCATGTGTGATATCGAAAATCCGACTTCATATTCTTGATCAGGTGGCAAAATTGAGTGGGAAATGGGTCTAACCCCGATTTTAGAGCTACCGAAGCAAAATTTGATTTTCTAAAGTTTGCACAAAATAGTGGCAGTCCACAACAACTCCGTGAAATGGGTCTAACCCCGATTTTAGAGCAACCGAAGCAAAATTTGATTTTCTAAAGTTTGCACAAAATAGTGGCAGTCCGCGTTGGCTCCGCAACGCGGAGCTGTTGCGGAGCAGTGTATTTTGTTGTCAATTTTCTTATTTGGCCTAAGGCTTTGGGGTCTTGGGCCTAAGCCTTTCTTGGCGTAAAAATATATATACCTAGTCATTTTGCAACCCCATATCTTTCAAGACATTCCCCAAAACCCTCTCAAATACTTAGCCAAATATTTCACCCCATTTGAAGTCTCCTAAACTCACTTTCGGATCTTCAGGAATTCATTCAAGCTTCAAGTTCTCATTCCAATCTTCATCAAGAAAATCTCCAAAGTAGAGGTATGTAGTTTTCAACCATTGGGTCTTTTCACCCATGGTGCTTAACCTTCTTTTTCATGTATATTGCATGTCTTTCAAGTTGATTATTTATGAGTATCTTCTATTATGAAATTTGAATATAAACTATGTTGGGGTTTCATAAAATGTGATTGTTTAAGCATGTTTTGAGCTATGAACCTATGATCTATTATGAGATTTGATGAAGGGTTTCAATGTATGTTACATGAAAGTGTTCCCAAGTATAGCTAGGTTAATTTACATTAAGTTTTCTCACATGATTTCACTCTTGACTTGCATGATTTTGAACTAGCATTACACACCCGCCAAGTATTTGATAAAATGTTCGGTTTAGGGTTCTTGAGTTATTAATGATCTATTGCATGGCCTATGAGTCAAGTGACTTTATGATGATGAAAGTAATATAGTTATGTATTGACTTCATGAAATAGTACCTTTAGTGTTGCAAGTTGACCAAACCTTGTTGAGGGGGTTCTATGCCTCAACCACTATGATGGAGGGTGCTATGTCCATATACCAGTTAAGGGGTGTATACCTTGACCACTATGATGGAGGGTGCTATGTCCATCTACTAGTTAAGGGGTATATACCTTGACCACCATGATGGGGAGTGCTATGCTCATCTACCATGTTGAGAGGTATATACCTGGACCACTTTGATAGGGCGTGCTATTCCCATCTACCATTGACAGGTAGATACCTCAATTTCCTTCCAAGGGGGTGGTAGGCCTTGAATTCCAAGTACTAGTTGCTTAGTCTATGATGATAGTCTCTTCCTACACATGTATTATGTTATATATAAGAATGTTTTACTTCAAACATTGATCATGGATGTCATGTTGCTAATATACTCTCTCTTGCTTATGATTATGCCTTTTGATTAAGTTGCCTATCTCTTATTGCATTGCTTCATATATACTTAGTACATTCAAACATACTAGCCCATACTGTATGGCTATATGATGTTACTATATAGGAACCAGAGCCCCTCACGTTGCACTCTTACTTTTGCTCTTTCCTTATGTTGCACTTTGATACTAAAAAGGTGAGCTCGAAAAATGTCTTGGCCCCCGCACAATCTATGCTAGAGATGTTGTTGGACAAGTTATGTAATTATGCTTAAGCGTAGCTCTTTTGATGATCTATACTATTAAAGATTTCTCTTAGTCGCCCTATCTTTATTTCTATTCTCTCACTGTTATTTAATTGTTTATGCGACCAAGGATGTGTAAATAATATGCTAAGAGACTTGTTTGGGGACTCCTTTGGGTTCTCATTCATCGTGTCACGTCTAGGCCCTAGGCTTGGATCGTGACAAGTAGCTCATCCAAACTAAAGTTTCTTAACATCAATATAGGCTTCATAGCTTTCATAACTTTCTTAATACATTCATTGTTTCATAACATACATAACAACCCTTCAATTCATATCATTCATCATTTCACATAACTTGCCATAAGACTTTCACATTCGTAGAAGCTTGGTATACATCTTTATATAAATCATGGTGGGTTCATGTACAAACTTTAGAACCACGCAAACCATGAGTAAATGCCATGAGAATTACAATATGAAATCACTTATTCACTACTAAAAAAAACAGCATTTAGCGGTGAATATTAGGGACGGATTATATGATGTCACTAAATAACGACGGATTTGCAACAGAATTGTCATTTTGTTGCAAGATTAAGAAATAATCTTTTGAATAATTATATAGTGACGAATTGGCGACGGAATATTTATTTCGTCGCTAAATATTAGCGTGAAATTTCGTTGCCCAAATTTTCTCTATGTATTTAGTGACAAATTTTTAATTAATATTTTGCGACGGAATTAGTGACGAATTTTATAGTCCGTTATTAATTCCGTTGAAAAAGTTTTTCTTGTGTTTTATATTATATTATATAAATATAAATATCAAATAGGGCACAGATCCTTAAACCATTTCGAGCTCTCAAGCTCTCCATCTCCTTAAACTATGGCACAGATCCTTATTCTCCACAAGTTGCACACTCGTTCTCAGGTATTTCCCTGTCTCTTCTTCTCCGATTGATATGCATTCTCCACAATCACTCCATCTCAAACGTCCTCCAGCAGCACATGTCAAATACTGTTCTTCTTTTGCTTTCTAAAAATATTTAAGGGATTTGTGAGTTTCATAAGTTTTTCTCTCAAATCTTTTCATTTCATATGGCTCGATTAAAGGTTGGGGTATTGTAAAATTAGGAATTTTAGCAATTTGGAATTTTCTGAGGTCCAAACAAGCATTTGGGGTTAAATTAAACATATATACTTATTCACCTTTGTGAAGTAAATCACACACTGATTTATTTTTATTTTATACTGCAGCTAACTTTTATGGTTTGGGACTACTTACTGTTGATTCATTCTCTTTGTTAAAAGGCATATCTATCTTTTCCCCTTTCAGAAAAATATGTTGATTTAAGTTTCCGTTTTGTACTTTTATTTGGTTCGTTTTTTCTGGTAATAGATAATGGTAGTGTAATATTGAATATATTGCTTAGAAACTACTTATGGGTTGATTTTGATTTTTCAATTTAAGGATTTTTTGGACTTGTATGATATAGAATTTCTTTTTTGGATTTGTGATTGATATTCTGAAGTGGTTCTTTTTATTTTTTTTTACTTGAAATGTACTTGTGCCGAGAGTCGATGAAAACAACCCTCTATCTCGGCAGCTAACTGATGTTGATATGTTACCAAAATCAGAATAACTGGAGCTTTGACAACTTTTTTATGCTTCATACTAGTAAACTTTGTAACTAAACAGAGAAAAATTCTTGAACAAAGATAAAAGGTTCATTAGTAGTTTCTCATAAAAGAGTTTCAGGAAAGACCATGGAGATACAAAATAATTTGTCATGCTTCGTGCATAAAATACTAATGTTTCTCCAATATTACTGGTATTTGTGGACAATGCAAAGCATCTCATGAGTATTTATATGCGTGCAGCTGACAAGGTTGTATCTTCTGTGGTTCTCTTTTTCTATAAATAATTGTCATAATCATGAATAATTTGGGATTGAATGACTTCCACTCCATAGAAAAGTAAAGAAGACGTTTGAATTTTGTGATATTAAACTAAAAATACATAAAATGTATTAAAATATCATTTAATCTTGTGGTCTTAAACATGTCATGCGTAAAATAAGAATTAAATCTTTATAAAAAAAAACATTATTTTTTTTTAAACGGACTAAAAAAGAAAGTAAGACAAATAAACTAAAATGGAGGGAGTAAACAACTTGAGTATCTTTCTAATGGTGAAGAAATTTCCCCTCCATATCTTTTCCTGTAAACTGCAAGTCTTCTTATAGTTAAATTTTCTTGAAAAATCTTTGTACCTTTCTAGTGATGATGACTTCAGTAAACATGTATTAAATTTATGAAGTGATCTTCACCAATGAGAGTACTATAGAAGACTGAGTCAATCTTGACAACATGATCAGAAGACAACAACATTATTACCCCAATGCATCAAAGGCTCCAGCCCATTGCGGGGTAAGGGAGGTCGGACGTACGCAGTCTGACCCCTATGTTTAAGAACATAGCGCGACTATTTCCGGATGACCCATGATGAGAGTCGAAAGTTGCATTGACTAACTGCTACTTCACAATTGAAAGAAGCGCAGACAATTTAAAGAGTCATTTTGCTTTATTCTATCATACCCCAAAGCCAAAAAATAGTGAATCTTTGGCTCCATCCGAGATTGATGAAAATCAGAAGACATTGATCAAAAAACCAAATTCGTCAACATTCATAAATGTCCTGTAAGCTGTAGTAGCATTCAAATGGAGGATCCAGGTAAAGAGAATTTTTTTTTCTAATTTAGTTTTGAAAAGCTCACAAGAATTTTTTCACCCTGCCTAATGAGCAACTTCACAAACTATTTTTATTTTGTTAATTTGCACATTTTGATCAAATTTGATGAACATGAATGATAATATCTTTTGCTCAATCAGTTCATATTTGTTAATGATTACAACAACAACAACATTACCCCAATGCTTCAAAGGCTCCCCGCCCATTGGGGGGTAAGGGGGGGTCGGATGTACGCAGCCTGACCCCTATGTTTAAAAACATAGCGCGACTGTTTCCGGATGACCCATGATGAGCATCGAAAGTTGCATTGACTAACTGCTACTTCATAACTAAAAGAAACGCAAACAGTTTAAAGAGTCATTTTGCTTTATTTCATCATATCCCAAAGCCAAAAAATAGTGAATCTTTGGCTCTATCCGAGATTGATGAAAAATATTTATTAATGATTAATTTTTAAAATTTGAATATTAATAGGAACATGAACAATCTAGAGCATGATTGGACGTATGAGAGGTTGGATGCTCGAGGAGCTATAAACTCTAATTTTGTAGCCGAGGTGGATAAATTTATCCAATTTGCATGTTCACAAAAGAATTGCATGTCTGTTCATAAAATTATATGTCCATGTAAAGAATGTCTCAACATTAAATACATGGATATTGAAACCGTGAAACATCACCTTTATAAGTTTGGATTTGTTGATAACTCTTTTGTTTGGAAGCATCAAGGGGAAAAAGATGTGATCGGTGAGATTTCTTCTAATGGTGGTACTCAACTTGGATTAGGATATGATAATTCATACCAACAAATGGTTTTGGATGCAGTTGGTCCCAACTTTCCCTCGGGTTCGAGTTGGCAATCATTTAACAATATTGAACTCGAGTTTTCTAATCCTTGTGAAACTTCAATGGAGGAAGAACCTAATCCTAAGTCTTAAAAATTATATGACAAAAAGGCAGCTGATGCAAAATTATATCCCGGTTCTTCCCTTTATCAACTTGCGGTTGTCTCTCGATTATTAAATATTAAGATGGAGAACAATATGTCACAAATAGGTTGTTATAACCAAATGATGCAATTGTTGAAAGAGCTTTACCTAAAGATTACATAATGCTTGATAGCTATTATCAGACCAAGAAGCTAGTGCATAGCTTGGGTTTGTCAGTTGAAAAGACCGAGTTGTGAATCAGGATTTATATTGTATTGGGGTGATAATGAACATCTTACTTCTTATATATTTTGTGGCAACAAGAGATACAAGCTTCATGCTGGCTCTCGTAAGACAAAGTTGGTCCGTTACAAGAAGATGTGTTATTTTTCTTTGATTTTTAAATTGCAAAGATTATTTGCAATTGCAAAGATTATATGCAACCCATGCTACAACAGTTGATATGAGATGGCATCATGAGTATACAAAAAGAGAGTGTAATGCATCATCCATCAGACTCTGAGGCTTTGAAGCACTTAAATGTAACTCATCCTTTTTTTTGTTGTTGAATCAAGAAATGTAAGGTTGGATTTATGTATTGATGGTTTTCAATCATTCAGCCAGTCTGATAGAAGATATTCTTTATGGACAGTGATTGTCACTCCTTACAGTTTACCTCCTGACATATGTATGGAGGTTTATATGTTCTTAGAGATTATTATTCCAGGGCCAAATAATCCCAAACATAAAAGTGATGTTTATCTACAACCTCTAATAAAGAAATTGACCTTGTGGGAGACAGGTGTCGAAGCTTTTTGGCATCTAACTAAAGTAAAACTTTCAACTAAGGGCATCTTTGATATGGATAATTACTGACTTTTCAGTATATTCTATGTTATCTGGATGGAGTATTGCAGGTAAGTTAGCATGTCCATATTGTATGGAGGAAACACAATCCTTAAGATTAAAACATGGTAGGAAAACATCTTGGTTTTACTGTCATAGGATGTTTCTTGACCAGCATCACCAATTTAGGAGAGATCGAAAAAACTTTCTTAAAGGCAAGACTGTCCAAAGATCATCACCGCCCTATAGAATAGGAGAGGAAGTACTAAACCAAATTTATAATTTGGGCATTAGAAATGTAACAAAGTTAGATTCGGAAGAAGTTAATCGAAGAGTATGTAAATCTTGTGGATAGAAAAATCGAAATATTTCTTGGGATTTGCCATATTGGAGTTCTAATATTATTTGACATAATCTTGATGTTATGCATATTAAAAAAAATGTCTTTGATAATGTTTTTAATATAGTTCTTAATTTTGATGACAAAACCAAAGACAATTCACAATCACGTCAAGATATGATAGAGTACTGTGATTTACCTCAATTGGCAAAGGATAATAGTGAAAATTATTCCAAGGTTGTACGTACAATAGACAAAGAAGCAAGAGCTCTCTTATTCAATTGGGTGAAAGGCTTAAAATTTCCACATGGGTATGTTTCGAATTTGAGTAGATATCCAGATACAAATACAAAAGGTTATTTTGCATGAAAAGTCCTGATTGTCACATGTTCATGCAATGACTAATGCCTATTGCCTTTCATGAACTACTTCCTAGTAATGTGTGGCAGGCACTTATAGAATTGAGCTTATTTTTCAAAGATCTTACTTCAACTACTCTATGAATAGATGACATGGAGAGATTAGAGAGAGATATTCCACAAATTTATAAGTTACAACGTATATTTACTCCTGGGTTCTTTGATTCAATGGAACATCTTCCTGTGCATCTTCCATATGAAGCAAGAATAGCGGGACCTGTGCAATATCGATGGATGTACCCTTTTGAAAAGTAAGTGAAGCTTTATGTCTAACTTTTGACTAGTATGCTATACATCCCATTTTTTAGTACAAGGATCCATCCATTTTATCTATTTAGTACCTGGGAACTCTTAAAAGGATGATTGGAAATAAAACTAGTGTTGAGGGATCAATTTGTGAAATGTACTTGATAACAGAATCAACACAATTATATTCTCATTATTTTGAACCTCATGTCATGACACATAATCATGACGTGGAGCGTAATAATGATGGTGGTATTGTGAAAGATCTTGAAGGAAATTTATCAATATTCTCCCGTCCAGGTTGACCTTGGGGAGAAGCCAAAAAAAAAAAAAAGAGATTTATCCCTTGAAGAAATCAAGGCTGTCCTATCTTACTAATTATGAGGAGGTTGAGTCATTTGTGAGGTAACAAAAGTTAGTAAAATTTTCTTAATAATATAAATATATCCTTATATCACAATTTTTCAGTTTAACTTGTTTTCTTGTAATGAGATAAGTTCATGCACCATTTACAAGAAGAATTTTCAAATCTATCTCAGGGTCAAATATATGAGAGCCTTGAAGCAAATTTCTCTATGTGGTTTAAGGAATTTGTAAGATTTTAAACATTATTATCTTTTATATAGTGATGTACTTAAATTAATTTAGAAATTTTACTAAGCCTTATATTTTTTAAAAATAGGCCCGATGCAATCCGATTGAGAATTAATTCTTGCATAGTCTTGCTCGTAGACCATTAATAAGCACTACATGTTATTTGACTTATTTTGTTGATGGATATATATTTCACACAGAATGTCATGGTAGTGCAAGATCAATAATGAACAATAGAGTTTGTACCTTGAATCCAAATTTTGGTGATTTTTATGGATAGATAAAAGAGATCATACAAGTAGAATACCGTAAAGCACCTTTAAAGCAAACGGTATTATTCAGTTGTTACACCAATAGTGCCTTCTCCTGCTATTACTGATGTACAAGAGGATGATCCCCTGATTTTGAGTGATGATCGTATCCCCTTTAGTTTTTCATAACTTTAATTTTTATTAGTCTATCTTTTTGGGAAGTACAAATTGTGCAATAACAACACTTGACGAATGTCGGTTCTTCTAAAAATAGTTGATAGATTGAGCCGAATGTTTGGAATTGAAATGTGATTTGAATGTTGCTATCTATATATTTTGAACCATCTATGGATATTTTATATGAATGTTGGTTATTTATGAGTATTTTGTGATTTCTATTAATTTATCTCAGCATATATATGTTTAAAACAAATAAATTAAATTATTTTACTGAAAACTTTTTTAGCAACCAAATTTAGTGACTATTTGGTTATTAAAAACTAAAAAATATTTCTGGCAGACTAGCGACGACAAATATGCTAGATCAAGTGATGGAATTTCTTACGACGGTTGCCGACAGATTGGCGACAAAGTTTTCGTTGCAAATTTACTCAAAATGACGAAATGAAATATGAAACTAGTAACAACAACAACAACATACCCCAGTGCCTCAAAAGGCTCCCGCTCATTGCGGGGTGAGGGGGGGTCGGATGTACGC
>JAABOM020000092.1:19386251-19425207 GCA_011800125.2 Solanum clarkiae | reverse complement strand
TCTCATTTCATCATAATAGCATCATTCATATCATATCTCATGCTTTGGACCTTCAATTCCTTAAGAAACCATAAATGGACATTTTATCAAATACCTTGGGGGTGTGTTCTGGAGGTAAAAAAACTATGCAATTTAGAGATGAAATCATGCAAGAAAATCTGTAGTGAAACCATCTAACAACACCTCGCAACACCCCCAAGACATTCACATCAAAACCCCTCATAAAATCCAATACTAGATCCAAGATTCAGAGCTTAAAACATGCTAAAACAACCATACTTTCATGAACTAAAATCACTGTATAGTAAATTCCTTTATACACAAGAACCACATGTAAAATCAAATTTAAATTATGCAACATTAGTAAAAAATACACTTTGGCACCATGGGTGGAAGAACCCAATGATTCGACACCATATACCTCAGCTTTGAAGAAGTTCTTGGTAAAGGTTGACAATAGTAACTTGAAGCTTGAAGAAAATCCTTAAATTCAGATGAGGGTTTTGAGTCTTGAATTTGGGAGTGAAAATATGGCTAAGTGTTTTGGGGAGTATTGTGGAATGTTTAGGATGATATAAGGGTGAAATGTGACTAAGTATAGATAAAAACATGTTTGGGGAAACTTCGTACCAACACTTAGAGTATTTTGGGCCGCACAAGAAAACTATCAGGCGAAAAACACATCTCCGCATTGTGGAGAGGACATGGCGCGTCGTGGAAGCATTGCGAACATCTCACTGGAAATCCTCACTTAAAAATTACTAATTGCTAATCTTTAGCTCGTAAATCGGGGTTAGACCCTGTTTCACCTAAGTTTGACCCAGATTAGGAACATGAAGTCGGATTTTAAAAATAACGAATGGATTTTTAGATATATGGAAATTAAAATTTTGGGCATTTCGAGGCACGTTTTTGGGCACTTTTTGTGGTCGTTTCAATATCTCCCCCTTGAGAACATTTGTCCTCGAATGTAAAAGAGACGTACAAGACAAGAATGATCATCAACAAACCATCCCCAACAAGAATGCAGCATAACATGTAAAACACCATGTTCAAAATCTCAACACAAGTGTAAAATCATCGTAGGTTTACTAAATTAAGCATGAATGCATATAAATGACACAGGGGCTGAAATGTAAGAATTGAAATCATATTTGGGACTTAGGATTAGTAACTTAGGATTGAGTGAAGTGGAAAAGATAAGGATATTGCTTTTTGCATATCCACCTCGACCTCCCAAGTAGCACTTTCGACTTGTCGGTTCCTCCAAAGGACCTTAATGAATGCCACCTCTTTGTTCCTCAATCTCTTTACCTGCCTATCCAAGATCTAGACTGGAACCTCCTCATAGGTTAAGTTATCCTCAACCACAACCAGAACATCAAGAGGCATAATGGAATTAGGATCACCAATACACTTCCTCAACATAGAAACATAGAATATCGGATGAACCAAATTCATTTCACTAGGAAACTTCAACTCATAAGCTACCTTGCCAATCCGCTCTATCACCTCATAAGGACCAATATACCTTGGACTCAACTTTCCTTTTCTACTGAAATGGACCACACCTTTCATTGGAGAAGCTTTCATTGGAAAAACTTTCAAATAGACCCAATCTTAGGTGGAAGAGATAAGGATATCACCTTTGCTTGTCCGCTTCGGCTTCCCATGGGCACTTTTACCTTGTTGATTCCTCCAAAGCACCTTAATGGAAGATACATTTTTGTTTCTCAACATTTTCACTTGCCTATCCAAAATTTCTACTGGAACCTCTTTATAAGCCAAATTGTCTTCAACAACTCCCACAATATCCAATGGTACAATAGCATTTGGGTCACCCACACTTTTTCTGAACATAGACACATGGAAGACTGGATTAACAAAATTGATTTCACTAGACAACTCCAACTCATAGGCCACCTTACCAATCTTCCTCCATACCCTATAAGGACCCATAAATCTTGGACTCAACTTACCCTTTTTACCAAAACGAACCACACCCTAAATGGACGAAACCTTCAAATAAACCCAATCAACATCATTAAATTCAAGGTCTTTTCTCCTCATATCAACATAGGACTTTTGACGACTTTGGGCTGTTTTCAATCGCTTTCTAATCAAACTCTCTTTCTCTAAGACCTCTATCATCAAATTCGGACACAAAAAGGCCATCTCCCTCACTTCAAATCACCCAAATGGTGGTCTATAATACCTACCAGAAAGGGCCTCAAAAGAAGGAATGCCAATGCTTATATGATAGCTTTTGTTGTAAGAAAACTCAATGTGTGGAAGATGATCACCCCAACAACTATTAAACTCCAATACACGAGCTCTAAGTAATCCTCAAGAGTTTGAATAGTTCTTTTCGCTTGACATCCGTTTGAGGTTGAAAGGCCGTACTAAGCTTCACCTTGGTACCAAGACCTCTTTGGCAGGATCTCTAAAAGTGTGAAGTGAATTGAACACCATGATCTGATATGATAGAAAATGAAACCCCACGCAATCTAACCAATTATGAATGTACAACCTAGCATAATCTTTGGACCCACAAGTAGTCTTAACTCGTAGGAAATGACCCGACCGCAACCCAAATAGAATCAAAACTCTTTCTAGTCTTCGGAAACCTAACCACAAAATCCATGTTGAGTTCCTCCCAATTCAAAGTAGGAATCTCTATATCTTAGGCTAGGCCACCTAGTCTTTGATGTTCAACTTTAACTTGTTGGCAATTATGGCAACTGGACACAAACTTAACAATGTCTTTCTTCATACCATCCCACCAAAAGACATCTCTCAAGTCTCTATACATATTTGAGGAAATGCTGTGAATGGAATAGGAAGAATTATGAGCCTCATCAAGCATCAACCTTCTCAAGTCCTCAACATTAGGTACACACAATCTACCTTGGTATCTAAGGGCACCATCTCCCCCTTGGAGAAAACCTCCACCTTACCATCTCTCACCAAGGTCTTCAACTCTATCAAGGTAGAATAAAGATCTTGGTTTTCCTTTACCTTCTCAACCAATGAAGATTTAGAACCATTAACCACTACTACACCACCATTATCAACCTCTTCCAAACTAACCCCCAATCTAGTCAACTGATGGACCCCCCTAGCCATCTCTTTGCCACTACTATCAACATGTGCTAAGCTACCCATGGACACCTTACTTAGAGCATCGGCCACAATATTAGCCTTACAGGGGTGAAAATGCACACTCATATCATAATCAATAAGAAGCTCTAACCACCTTTGTTTCCTCAAGTTGAGATCTTTTTGGGTGAACACATATTGGAGACTCTTATGATCGGTGAACACATCAACATACACCCCATACAAATAATGACATCAAATCTTTAAAACAAATATAATGGTGGCCAACTCAAGATAATGGGTAGGATAATTCTTTTCATATACCTTAAGTTGACTAGAGGTATAGGCTATCACCTTACTATTTTGCATCAAAACACAATCCAAAAACATTCGTGAGGCATCACAATACACAACAAACCCTTCTAACCCTTTCGGTAGGAAATGAGCCGGCTTTATCATTCTATCAACCACAACCCAAATAGAATCAAAACTCTTCCTAGTCTTAGGCAACCCAACCACAAAATCCATGTTAATTTCTGATGTACTGTCAAAATACAACATATATGCTAGCTAACACAAGGGATTTTGTGAGTTCTTAATGCGACTTGTTATGGTTTTTATGTGTTTTTGTATTGTTATTGTAGAAAGGGTAGGTTGGCATGATTTGGGAGGAAAATTACAGATTTTGCTGAAGCAAAGGACATAAGAGCTCACCTACGAGTTGTAGCCCAAGATTCAAGTCATATGGTGATCTCGTAGCAAGAAATAAAGATTAAAAAAAAGAAATTTGCTAAGTGGAGGTCAGCCTTACGAGGACACCCTACAAGTTGTAGGTCTCAATACGACTTTTATAGGTGGAATCATAGAACAAAACAGAGATCCAAAACTTTGGACAAAAAACTGAAAGCCTAGACAATGAGAGGAGCATACGAGTCGTAGCCCACACAACGACTCATACCAGTTGAGTCCAAAATGCAAAACACCTGATACGAGACTACGATTATGACTCATAGGTTACCTTACGAGTTGTACCAATGAGACGTACCAGCTGCCTGAATTCTTTTCTGTGTAATTTCTAGGACTAAATGTTTAACTACTATAAATACTTTAAGTTAGAATTTTATTTAGAGGAGATTCCAGATTCTGAACATTGAACATCACCTTTGAATATTCTCTATAATATTTTAGGGTTTTAACATAGATTTTCATTTTCTCTTAGAAAACCCACTTTTGGGGAGTGCAAATCCCATATTGTATTTATTCTCAATATATCAATCTTGTGGTTTACAACTTGTGGTGCTATCAATCTTCATTTCTTTGGGTAAAACTCTGAACTATGTATTGACTTTGCATTTTTGTTGGTTTTGCTTTAGCAATGAGTAGTTAAGAACACACAACTTGGAGTTATGGGAACCATGGGTAGTTTACTTGTGATGACCTAGATTTATTGTATTTGTATGATTGGGGTTTTGCATGTATTATCTATTTTCCTTTATTATGATTGTTGTTTGGTGGTGGCCAACACCAAACCATACCTACTATTATGATCCCGAACAAGGTAGTGATGAATAGGAAAAGGGGAGTATATGGCAGGATTCGATTGATGTGTTCTCATCTAATTAACTAAACTTGACCAAGGGGAGGTTGATTGGGACAATAGGTAATAGTTAGTTAGCACACTATGGTTACCGATCGAGCGCCATGGTGAAATTCGACCTTCACCTTCACAAGAGGGATAAAAGAATCTAAGTTACCATCCTCCATGCAAATTACCAATTGTAGTTACATAGTCTAGGTTAATCGAGTTGTCGAAACATGGAGAACACAATTCCCAAGTTATCCCTAACATTGAGTGTTTTCTCGAGTAGTAGTATAGCCATCATTTTACTTTTGTTTTTAAATCACAACCCTCTCCTCTTTTTAGATAATTTAGTTATAGATACTCGAAATGATTGGTAGTAAACTCTTGTAGTCAAGCCCTGTGTTCCTTGTGGATTCGACCCTAACCTTCGACTAGGTTAATTACTGACAGCGACCACTTTCTTATTGGAGCATGAACATTATCAAACATTATGGTGCTGTTGCTGGGTAATACGCCTAGGTTTTGATTTGAAAGGTATCAAGAGTTTTCTAGGCCTTGCAGGGTTCTACCAACACTTCATAAAGGATTTTTCCAAGATCTCGCAACCCTTATGCAAGTAGTTGGAGAAAGATGCCAAGTTTATATTCAACAATGCATGTATGAAAGCCTTCAAAGAATTGAAAAGAAAGTTGACTTCGGCACCCATTATTGTGGTTCTGGATTGGTCAAAACCATTTGAAGAAATCTGTGGTGCAAGTGGGGTTGTGCTAGGTGTAGTGTTGGGGCAGCGCAGGGATAGGATTCTGCATCCTATCTACTATGCTAGCAAAGCAATTAATGTGGCCCAGAAAATTTATAGAGTCACTAAATCAGAATTTTTGCTGGCCTTAGTTTTTGTCTTTAAAAAATTTCGTTCATATATTTTAGGAGCTAATGTGATAGTGTACACTGACGACGCAGTGCTCAAATATATAATGGCTAAAAAGAATGCAAAATCAAGACTGATCAGATGTTTACTCCTGTAAGAATTCAATTTTGATGTGATTAACCGAACGAGATCAGAAAATTAGGTAGCTGATTGTCTTTCTAGATTGGAAGATGAAGCTATGGTGAAATTTGTTGATGCCTGGACATCAATGATTCATTCCCCAATGAGAGAGTTTTGGCAACCTCACATGATCTTACACATTAATTTTCATACTATGCTAACTACTTGGTGCGTGATATAGTGCCTCCTAATTTGAACATCCATCAATGTCGCAAGTTTATGCACGACGCAAAGAAGTTCTTCTGGGATGAGCAATATTCATTTCGCATTTGTATGGATGGGATCATCCATAGATATGTTCCAGAAGTTGAGATGATGAGCATTCTTGAAGCATGCCACTCATCGTTGGTGGGTGGCTATCACACTGGAACTCAAACTACTTATAAGGTGTTATAGTGTGGCAGTCTATACATCAAGATGTCTATGATTATGTTAAGTCTTGTGATAGATGCCAAAGAGAGGGTGGGGTTTTGCAAAGGTACAAACTCCCTCTAAATCTTATTTTGGTGATAGAACTATTCAATGTTTGGGGCGTTGATTTTATGGGACCCTTTATTAGCTCTCATGGTAATAAGTATATTCTTGTTGCAGTTGATTAGGTCTCTAAATGGGTAGAGGCCATAGCCTTACCAAACAATGAGGGAAAGAGTGTTATGGGGTTTCTCTGAAGAAATATTTTTTCCAAGTTTGGTACACCTCGGGCAATTATCAGTGAAGGAGGTTCTCACTTTTGCAAATGACTGTTCAAAGCTCTCCTTGAAAGGTATGCTGTGAAGCACCGAGTGGCAACCCCGTACCCTCCCCAAACAAGTGGGCAAGTAGAAGTATCAAACAAGGAGATAAAGCAAATCTTATCCAAAATGGTGAATGAGAATCACATTGATTGGTCAAGAAAGTTGGACACGCCTTATGGGCCTACCGTACGACCTTCAAAACTCCAATTGAAATGTCTCCATATCAATTAGTGTTTGGGAAAACGTGTCATCTGCTAGTTCAACTTAAGGACAAAACACTATGGGCACTGAAGAAACTAAATCTAGACTGGAATGAAGCATCAACATCTAGAATAATGCAAGTAAATGAGCTTGATAAGTTTAGGCTACGAGCATATACTACTCTAAATTGTACAAATAAAGGATGAAAGTTCAACATGATTGGAAAATTGAGAATCTCCAATTTACTCCTGGAGACATGGTGTTGCTTTATAACTCTAGGTTGAAGTGGTTTCTCGGGAAACACATATCCAAGTAGATGGGACTTTTAAGGGTGGTACGCGTTTTTAGTCATAGAGCTATAGAATTAGAAAGCTGGGATTATAAATTCTTCAAAGTCAATGGTTAGACGGTCAAACTATACATGGGGGATATGAAAGAAATCAAGATTGTGGAAGATTGGGACCTTGAAGAGGCATGAGTACAAAAAGCTTCCCGTCGTGCCACAACAATAAATCAGGCCCTCCTTGGAAGGCAACCCAAGGTATGCCCCTTGTATTTTTTTCTACATGTATGTATTTTGAGGACAAAGTATTTTATTTTTGTGGGGTGTGAGAAGTTATGGATTAAGGTAAAGTCTGAGTAGCCTAGAGTCCATAACTTCCCCTATTTTTGATCCCAAGGTTTTCTTGCTATGTTTCTCTTTCCTTATGGATGTTTTAACTTTTTATTGAACCGACATGTTTAGGTAGTGTAGGTAATGTGTAAATACATTGTAGTATGGTCTTTTGACATATACATATTTTTTAAATGCTTTTGAATGGTTTGGAAAATTTAGGGACCCCCAAATATTTTGAGATTGTTGGTTATTGATACAATCATGCGTTTTGATTATCTAGTGATGTTTGTTCTAATAATGTAAAGGTAAGTTAAGGCTTGAAACATGACCTATGAGTTGATTGTGTGTGCAATGCCATATGTGTTGTGAGCTTATTTTGCTACATTCATGTGTCATTATGGACTCAGAACTTGCCTTGCTACTCTAAGATTCATTTGATGATGTGATTGATTTGGAAGGGATCCTAGGCCTTTGTTTGTTTAGTGAGCCTACTCTTGCCTAAATGACCTACCCAATATGTTAGTGAACCCTTTGTTTCAAACGTTTGAACCTCTCATGCACTCATTCTTTCTTGATACCTAGCTAGTTTAGCCTTGTTTTGTAGAATACCTAAATATTGGCCTTGGACTATCCTTGAACATGTGAACCTTAATTGAGGCTGAAACTAAGTTGAGGGTGGCTATAAATGGTGGCCCTGGTTTGGGTAATAAATATTGTGTACTTCATCTAGGCTAAAATCCTAATTTGAGAGTGACCTTTGTTATGGTGAAATAATAACAATTAGATGGTTAGTTAGAAAATAAAGAAAGAAATGAAAAATCATGAACCAGGTGAGGAAACATAAATGAAAAGTTCCTTGAATTGAGAAAAATTAGTAAAAATGAGTTAAAAAATAAGTCACAAATGAAAAGATAAAGAAAGCACCTGGGGAAAGCTTGAAACAAAAGAATAAGGGTGGATTTAGTGAAAATGGTTGGATTATGAAGGTAAAAGTGTTGGTAAACATGGTTCAAGGATAGCTTTTAGTAACTACTTGCCTAAAATGCCATACCAAAGCTCCATGAGTGTATGTTACAAGTCGTTAAGTCCTAAAGTGATCTAAATCCACTTTTTCACCAATTCGGAAATTGAGTATCGGGTCTAACCTATAGTGTTAGTCATTTTACATGAATTTCATTTGTGAGAGTGAGAATGCTTCCGCAGTTCCTAAATTCTAAATGCATTTTGAGTGAGTAAGAGGGACTTTTTTTTGTGAGGGCATTTTCCCTACTTGATTAGCATATGACTATACCAGTGATTGTGGATGGTTGATACTCCTTAGCTTATCATAGTTGGTTTGCCAGATACATCTTTGTGTTTTTGTTTTGCTTAGTAGCTTTGCAATCTAGTTTTGCAAATGAAAGTTTGATATCTTAATAAGAGTAAATGATGTATATGCCATTGTGTAACTGCTATGTATTTCTCATTGTCTGCGTAGATTGAGTTGTCGCTTGAGGACAAGAAATAATTCTAAGTTGAGGGTGTTGATGTACTATAAAAATAAAAAATATTTGATGCGAAAATACGAGGGATTTTGTGAGTTCTTAATGCGAATTTTTATGGTTTTATGTGTTTTTGTGTTGTTATTGCAAAAAAGGTAGGTTGGGATAATTTTGGAAGTGTAGATTTTGCTAAAGCACAGGACATACGAGCTCACCTACAAGTTTTAGCCCAAGCTACGAGTCGTATAGTTATCTTGTAGTAAGAAATTGAGATCAAAAATTAGAAATCTGCTAAGTGGAGTTCAGTCTTACGAGGCCACCATACGAATTGTAGGTCTCAATACGACTCGTATAGGAGGAAACGTAGCATGAAATAGAGAGCCAAAACTTTGGACCAAAAATTGAATGCCCAGACTATGAGAGGAGCGTATGAGTCATAGCCCAAGCAATGACTCATCCCAGTGGGTCGTACAATTTGAGTCCAAAATGTCAAACACCCGATAGAGACCCCAATTATGACTCGTAGGTCGCCCTACGAGTTGTACTTGCGAGACGTTCCAGCTACAGCTATTTTTTCTGTGTAAATTTTAGGGATAAATGTGTAACTACTATAAATACTTTAAGTTAGGGTTTTATTTAGAGGAGATTTCAGATTCTTAACATTGAACATCACCTTTTAATATTCTCTAGAATATTTTAGGGTTTTAGCATAGATTTTCATTTTCTCTTGGAAAACCCACTTTTGGGGAGTGCAAATCCCATATTGTATTGATTCTCAATATATGAAGATTGTGGCTTGCAACTTGTGGTGCTATTATTCTTCATTGCTTTGGGTAAAACTCTCAACTAAGTCTTGTCTTTGCATTTTTGTTAGTTTTTCTTTAGCCATGAGTAGCTAAGCATCCACAACTTTGGGTTGTGGGATCAATAGGTAGTTGACTTGAGATGACATGGATTTATTGCATTTCTATAATTGTGGTTTTGCATGTGTTATTTGTTTCCCTTCATTATGATTATTGTTTGGTGGTGGCTAACACCAAACCTTGCCTACTACTACGATCCCAACCAATGTAGTGACAAATAGGAAAAGAGGAGTAGATGATAGGATTCAATTGATATGTTCTCATCTATCAACCAAAACTGACCAAGGGGAGGTTGACTGGGACAATAGGTAACGGTTGGTTTGTACACCATGGTTGCCAACCAAGTGCCATGGCGAAATTTGACCTTCACCTTCATAAGAGGGATGGAAGAACCTAAGTTACCGTCCTGCATACGAATTTCCAGTTGTAGTTATGTAGTCTAGGGTAATCGAGTTGACGAACCATGGGAAACACAATTCCCAAGTTGTCCCTAAAATTGAGTGTTTTCTCTAGTAGTAGTTTAGTCATTATTTAACTTTTGTTTTGAAATCACAACACCCTCCACCACACTTTTTAGAGAATTTAGTTATATATCCTCGAAATGATTCATAGTGAACTGTTGTAGTCAAGCCCCATATTCCCTGTGGATTCAATCCTAACCTTCAATTAGATTAATTTCTAAAAGCAACTGATTTATTAATAGAGCATGAACATCATCAATTTTCTCCCACATCCGAGTAAGAATCTCTATGTCTTAGGTTAGGCCACCCGGCCTTAGGTTTTCGGCTTTGACTTGTTTGCAATTATGAAAACCGGTTACAAATTTGGCAATGTCTTTCTTCATAACTACCCACCAAAACACATCTCTCAAATATCTATATGTCTTCATGGAACTAGGTTGAATAGAATAGGAAGAGTTGTGAGCCTCATCAAGAATCCTACATCACACTAGAGATAAATCAGCAACTAGAAGGATGATGCAGAAGAATAATTTATTCTTAAATCGAGATGATATTAAGGAACATAGATGTATGGAGAATGACTTGAGCAACCCAGAATAGCAAAATTCCTATGGAAGCTATTTTTAACTTGAAGAAGATGAATCTGATTTAGCATTGCAGTGGAGGAATTTTCTAGAATATATGAGTACTTTGATATTATTGTGTAAATGTTGGGCCCTTTAGTCAGAATTGTACTTAGACATTTTGTAGGGTTATGAATAAAATGGGATGGCATCCAAATTTAATTTAACAAAAAAAAATCAAGAATCCTCTCTTTCAAGCCCTCAACATTAGGCACACACAACCTACATTGGTACCTAAGGGTACCATCTCCCCCTTGGAAGAAAACCTCCACATTGCCCTCTCTCACCAAGGCCTTCAATTCCAATAAGGAGGCTTCAAGATCTTGCTTTGCTTTTACCTCATGAAGCAAGGAAGATTTTGAACCATCAACAACCACAATACCACCATTACCAACCTCTTCCAACCTAACCCTCAATCTAGCAAATCGATGGACCTCCTTAGCCACCTCTTTGCCCCCACCATCAACATGAGCTAGTCTACCCATAAACACCCTACTCAAAGCATCTGCTACCACATTAGCCTTATCGGGATGTAATGCACATTCATATCATAATCCTTAAGAAGTTCCAACCACCTTCTTTGTCTCAAGTTAAGATCTTTTTGAGTGAACACATATTGGAGACTCTTATGATCGATGAATATATCAACATTCACCCCATACAAACAATGACTCCAAATTTTCAAAGCAGAAACCATGGTGACCAATTCAAGATCATGAGTAGATTAATTCTTTTCTTGCGCTTTGAGTTGCCTAGAAGCATAGGCTATCACCTTACCATTTTTCATCAACACACAAACCAAACCAACCTAGGAGGCATCATGATACACAACAAGCCCTTCCAACCCTTCCGATAGAAACAAGATAGGAGCAGAGACAAGCTTATCCTTCAAGGTTTGCGGATACTTTTCTCACTCATCGGTCCACATAAACTTAGACTTCTTTTGAGTCAACTTAGTCATGGAGAGGCAATAGAAGAAACCACATTCACAAACCTACGATAGTAACCCACTAAGCCCGAGAAGCTCCTAATGTCCAAGGAAGTCAAAGCTCTAGGCCAATTTTTAATCACATCCATCTTTTTAGGGTCCACCTTTAATACCATCCCCCGACACCACATGGCCTAGAAAGGCTACCTTTTTCAAAAAAAAATTCGCACTTCTCATATTTAGCATACAACTTCTCTTCCTTCAATCTTTGTAGCACTACCCTCAAATGAGCCACATGCTCCTCCTCACAATGAGAAAAAATCAAAATATCATTAATGAAAACCACCACAAACAAATCAAGGTAGGGCTTAAAGACTCTATTCATAAGATCTATGAAGAAAGCCAGTGCATTTGTAAACCCAAGGGACATACCCACAAATTCATGATGTCCATACAATGTCTGGAATGCCGTCTTAGGAATGTCATACTCCCTCACCTTCACTTGATGATACCCAAACCGAAGATCAATCTAAGAGAAGTGACTAGCCCCTTGAAGTTGGTTAAACAAATCATCAATTCTTAGGAGAGGGTATAACCCTATTAAGTTGCCGGTAGTCAATATACATTCTAAGAGACCCATCCTTCTTCTTCACAAACAACATCGGTGCACCCCAAGGTGATTGGCCAGCCCTAATAAAACCCTTCGCCAACAAGTCCCTTAATTGCTCCTTTAACCCTTTAACTCCACTGGGGCAATACGGTAAGGGGGAATAGAAATGGGTTGAGTATCAGGAAGGAGGGCTATACCAAAATCTATTTTCTTTTTGGGAGGAACACCGGGAAAGTCACGTGGAAAGACATCAAGGAATTCATTTACCACTGGAACCAACTCTATAGGAAGGACTTTAGACTCAACATCCATAACCCTCATAAGATTCTGGAGATATACTTTGGAAATCAACTTTTGGGCTTACATTATGACTCTCTCACTCAAGGACTGGTTCATTTGGGAATTTGGCCCTACGAGTTCTACAATAAATAGAGGTATAATGTGCATGCAACCAATCCACCCCAAGAATGACATTAAAATCAACTATATCCAACTCAACAAGAGCACAAGGATATATTTTATGCAAGATGCAAATGGGATAATTCCTATAGACCTTTCTAGCAAAAACAGTGCACCAATAAGAGTAGACACCTCATAAGACTCACACAACAATTCAGGCTTAACATGAATCCTTTTGGCAATAAGAGGAGTAACAAAAGAAAGAGTGGCACCCAGGTCTATCAATGCATACACATCAAAATAAAAAGATTTTTAACATACCGGTGATGACATCGGGCACCTCATTAACCCTTGCCTCCAGTGTAAAGCATAAAATCGATTGTGTCTTGAGGAACCACCTCGTTGGCCTCCTCTACTAAAAGGAACTGCTTTATCATCCTGGCCTTGAGGATGAACATCTTTACCCTTGTTGTGAGTTCCTGGTCAATAAATCATCTTGGGGCCTACCTCTCCACAACCAAAACAAATATTGGTATCCCTCAAGCATGGGCCACCATGACTCCTACAACACTTAGGACACCCGAGTGTAGGCATCACACCACCACCCTCTTGGGGACTTGGGTGGTCATTGAAAAATCTCTCACTAGGAGCATGAGAAGACCCTTGGCCCTAGTGAAACCAGCCACCTTGGCGACTTTCGAACTTATTATCAAGGCGGACCTTCTTGGCCTCACGACCCTTCTCCTCCTCAACTTCTCCCCCTCGATTTGTTTGGCATAAGTCACTTAGCGGGACAAATCTATGTCACTAATTAACATAGCATACTAGAACTCCTCACACACCAAGTTGGATACTCCTATCATGAACTTGTTCATTCTAGACCTTGAGTCGACAACCAAGTGTGGAGTATGTTTTGAAGTTGATTGAACTTGAGGGAATACTCTCTCACACTCATGGATCCTTGATTCAAATTCATGAACTCCACCATTTTGGCCTCTTTAAGCTCAAGAGGAAAGAACTAGTTGAGGAAAGGCACCTTAAACTCCTCCCATAGAACCACATTGTTGTTCCCCTTCTCCTCCTTCCATTGCGTCTACCATATTTGAGCCACCCCTTTCGAGTTGGTAAGCCGTCAACTCCACCTTTTATTCTAACCTCAAGCCCATAATGGATAACACCTTGTATACCTCATCAATAAATTCTTGAGGGTCCTCATTCACCTTAGACCTATTGAACCCTGGTGGGTTCATCCTCATGAAGTCCCTTACCTAAGATGCCGAAGTGGGAACATGAGGGGCTTGGGCCCTTTTGTTGGGTTGATTAACCATAACTTGAGCTAGCAAAGTGAGAGCATCCCGGAGCTCACGATGAGTCGGTTCTTCCTCGGGTGTGCGGGCACTTCTTCCCCTTCTCTTAGGAATGATCTAGCATAGTAAAAAATAATCATGAGGGAGGGAAACCTTACCTTAACTTTTATAGCATGACATAGAGTAAGAAGAAGGGAAACATTTCTTAAAATGTCTTATAGCATCTTACTCATAGTTGTGGTGCACAACACAATCATGAATAACACTCTAATCAATATAGTGTATGGAATGTCGAAGACCATTATCAACCCAGTGCTCTGATACCAAGTTTGTCATGACCCAAGCCTAGGGCCTAGATGTGACACGATGAATGGGGAACCCAAAGGTATCCCAAACAAGCCTCTTTGCAAATCATTACACATCCATGGTCACAGAAGCATTAAAACAACAATAAGAGATAGTAATAAGGGAACATGGGACTAAGGGACATCCTTCATTTCATAGAAAAATAGTAAGCTCAATAGAGTATAACATTAACACATCATAAGGTTCCAACAATACCTCTAGTACATAGATAAGAGCGAGGGACCAAGACAAGCAGCCGGACTCATCCCTCTTAGTCATAAGCATACATCAAAGAAAAGAGTCTTAATACATAATAGGATCAAATACATTGTCCCCGGAATGGAGGACTCATAAAATATGCTTTGAGACATATCACACTAGCCACGTGACAGAGGAGGATGATCAAGTGGGGCTCCGGTTCCTATATGGTAACATCATGTAGGCATAAAATATGCATTAGTATGTTTGAATATACTAAGTATGTAGGATATAATGCAAAAATAGATAAGAAACATAGTGAAAATTGATAATTAAGAGAGAGTCATATAACAATATGAAATGCATGAATGATACTTGAAATAAACATGCTTACATATATAGAACATATTACATATGTAGGAATAGACCATCATCATAGGTCAAGCAACTTAGTACTTGGAATCTAAGGTAGACCACCCCTTAGAAGTGATTGAGGTACCAATACTTCAATTGGTTGATGGCTTACACCCACATCCAAGGTGATTGAGGTACCAACCTCTCAACTGATTGATCGCTTAGCACCCCCATCTTAGGTGATTGAGGTACCAACTACTCAATTGGTTGATGGCTTAGCACCCCCATCATAGATGATTGAGGTACTAGCCCCTCAATTAGTTGATGGCTTACCACCCCTATCTAAATGATTGAGGTACCAACACCTCAATTGGTTTATGGCTTACAACCCCTATCCAAGATGATTGAGATACCAACCCCTCAATTGGTTGATGGCTTACCACCCCCATCTAGGTGATTGAGGTACCAACCCCTCAATTGGTTGATAGCCTACCACCCTCATCTTGGTGATTGAGGCATCACCCCTCAATTGGCTATGGTCAACTCGCAAAACAATAGATATTTCTCTTGAAATAAGAACATACATATCATCCTTTCAGCATCATGAAGTCACTTAACACATATGCTAAGCATTAGGCCTTCAGCAGCTGAAGATACATTAACCTGACATTTCATCAAACACTTGGTGGGTGTACAATGCTAGTGTAAAACCATGCAATTCAAGAGTGAAGTCATGCAAGAAAAATTAATGTAGAACCACCCACCAACACTTGGTAACACCCTCATATAACATACATCAAAATTCTTCATCAAATCTCAAGATAGATCTAAGATTCATAGATCAAAACATGCTTATACAGTCACACTTTCACAAAACCTCAACATAGTTCATAGTCAAATTCTCAACTTAGAGACATGTAATTTAGGTAAAAAGGAAACTGGGGCAGCATGGGTGAAAGGATACAATGGTTGAAACACACATACCTTGGCTTAGGAGCATCCTTAATGAATATTGAAAATGGAGACTTGAAACTTGAGTGAATCTTTAAGATCTGGATGAGTTTTGGGATTGAAATTTGGGGTGAAATATTTGTCTAAGTATTTGCCAGAGTATTTGGGAATGTCTTGTATGATATGAAGGAGAAATGTGACTAACTATAGGTATTTTCATGCATGGGAAGGCTTAGGCCCAAGACCCAAAGGCCTTGGACTGACTCAACAAAACTGGTAAAACTAACACCGATCCGCACCCAGTCACGTCATGCCAGGGGCGCAGATCAACATTAGATAAGAAATTTTGGTAATTTAAAATTGTAATTTGTTTGCTCTAAAATTAGTGTTAGAATCATTTCTCTACTCAATTTTGCCCCCCGGTCAAGAATATGAAGCAGGATTTTCAATATAACACACGAATTTCGAGATATATAGAAATTACGATTCTGGGCACTTTTGAGGTACATTTTCGGGCACTTTTGGGGTCGTTTCAGTGTGGTCAACTTGCAACACCATAGATACTTTTCATTAATTCAACACATACATACATTCCTTTCATCATCTTAAATTCAGTTGACTCATAGATGGATATTTTATCAAACTCTTGGCAGGTGTATAATGCCAATTCAAAATCATGCAATTCAAGAGTGAAATCATGTGAGAAAACTTAGTAAATCAACCCACCAACACTTGGTAACACCATAATGCAAGATACATTGAAACCCCTCATCAAATTTCATAATAGATCATAGATTCATAGCTCAAAACATGATTAAATAGTCAACGTTTTATGAAACCCCAATATAGTTTATAATGAAATTCATATTAAGAAATTCCCATAGATAAATCAACTTGAAAACATGTAATTTACATAAAATGAAAGGTTGTGTACCATGGGTGGGAGAACGCAATGGTTGAAACCCACATACCTCAAATTTGAAGATTTCCGTGAGGAAGATTTGAATGAGAACTTGAAGCTTGAATGAATTTCTTAAGATCCGGAGATGCAGTTGGGACATTTGAATTTTCATGCAATATTTGGCTAAGTGTTAGAGGGGTTTTTAGGGAATGCTTTGAATGATATGGGGCTTAAAAAATGACTAAGTATAGGTGTTTTTAAGCATAGGAAGGCTTAGGCCTAAGACCCTAAAGCATGAACTTAAACAGGAAAAACTGGCAACAAAATACATAGGTTTGCACTGTGGCCGCATTGTGCCAGGGCACAGAGCCTTACTATTTTTCAAAACTTTTGGAAAACAAAATTTTGTTGTGGTTGCTCTAAGATCGGAGTTATACCCGTTCCCCACTCAATTTTTTCAGCTAATCATGAATATGAATTCATATTTTTTATATCACGCATGGTTTTTTGAGATATATAAAAATTATGATTATGGACATTTTTTAGGCAGATTTTTGACACTTTTTGGGGCGTTTCAGAAGACATGAAGTCCCACAATATCCATTGATAGATTCTGTGTTCCCATCATACTTTTGTAGACAAATAACATACTGTGAAGTTGCCTATAAGGACCTTTGATGGTAGGACCACAAATAGCCCACAGTTCTGCAACATCTGAAATAACCTACTCCAGATTGCGAACTTTGTGTTTGCCGGTAGTGGTAGCAACACAATAGCTCTAGTCACCTCCATAGCCATAGGATTAAGCTTATACTGATTCCACTTATAAGAATTGACACTGAAATCCTGAGGCTGTGGAGCAATATCCTCAAGAGGGGGTGGGTTCTTATTCTCAGCATCGTTGTTATTCCTGTTTAGTGCTGCATAGGCTAAATTACTGGCATTGTCTTGGGTGATTCTTCTCAATGTTTTGTGGATCTTTGGATTAAAGGAGTAAAGGGATTACCTTGACTCTAAATATTGGGTATAAACTACACTTACACCCTGAAAAAGAAGAAAAATAACAAACAAAATTAAATAAGGGAACTAAGTATAAACACTCAAATTACTAAAGAATTCACTAAGTCTAGCCGTATTCCCTGCCAACAGCGCTAAAATCTTGATGTCATCCAAATTACACCTCTTTTTTAGAGGATAAATCAGCCGATGTCAAGAAATAGAACCTAACAAAAGTTAGGATCAAATCCACAAGGAATACATAGTCTCAAGAGAATTCATCAATTCACAATTTGAATAATTAATCGACTTACTTCCCCAAAGGGAGGGGTTTTGTAATAACCAATGAGAAATATAACTAAACTAACTATCACAAGAGAGAAGTCAATGTAGAGAAACTAAGGCATTATGTTCCCAATGATTCCCCAATTCAGCATCACCGAATAACCTAATTCTTTTCTAGTGTATAGCATGTGGGGTGGTAAGTTATGTTCACCAAGCCCTTTGGTCGAAGGTGGGAGGTGAATTTCATTATGTGACTTGGCCCATCTCCATAGTCAGCATTACTAACCCTTACCTATTAGTCCCAGTACAACCTTTCCTTGGTCTAGTTTGGTTGATTTGATGAGAACACATCAATCGAATCTTGTTAATTAATCTCTTTTCCTATTTATTGCTGCCTTGGTACAATCAGTAACACAAGACAGGTTCTATTATTGGCCACCGCTAGAAAACATGCAAAATGAAGAGAGTTAATTAATACATGCATATACACTTTTCAAAAATCATTAATTATTTGGTTTTACTTTGTTAGTTCTTCATGGTTCCGATAACCCTAGTTGTGGATTTTAGCTACTCATGTTATGTGTAGATGCAAGAATAATAAATAGAGTAGAAATAATTGAACACTTACACAAAAAATAAGAACAAGCAAAATCTAACTTCAATAAGAATCACAAGCTTCAAGGTAAATTTCAAACATAAGTGTTCTCAAAGACTCTCCAATATGATCTTACAATTTTCTATATATGTATATAGAGTTGTATGAGTACCAGGTGAAAACTTTTGAAAAATAACCTAAAAACCCTATTTATAATTATTAAAATTCAAGTCCTAAATAAAATAAGAGAACTGGTCAGCACACCATACGGAAGGTGTTTTACGAGCTATATTGCATTCTACTGTCCGTAATCGAGGTCTCGTACTCAGCTGCTAGAATTTTGGATTTCAACAGTATGATACCCCTCTCAACTCGTAAAGTGTTTATGACTCGTAAAGGGCTTTTGTCTAATGAAATTCATTAAAGTTCAAGTCTCAAATCATCAATGCATGAACTATCTTCTATGACTCATAAAACACTTTATAGCTCATCTGCATGTTCATAGAATAACCTTCAGAAAATAGCCCCTCATTGGAATTGTCCACGAAATCATCCGTAGAATGATCTATGGCCTGTAAAGGGTCTCGTATGATAGAAAAACTCAGCAACTTTTGCAATTTTCCCCCAAATCAAGGCCAACCTATAATCCTACAAACATAAATACAAAAACATACAAAACCAACTAACATAGCATTAAGAACACATAAAATTTCAAGTTTTAAGCATCAAAAGTGCTGTATTTTGGCAGCACATCAATGAGTCCAAGAGTAACATGCATAAACATAAAGGAAACTTATCAATTAGAACAATTCTCAAATAATCCACCATAGTTATTGCAAAACTCCAGATAGTAAATCATGAAATTTATCTTAATAACCATCATAAATTATAACTTGTCATGACATTGTATTAATATGCTTCATATAACTATCAATTCTTCATAATATCCATATTTAAAGACCTTTTAGGAAACATCATAAGATTAACAAACTTAGAACTAAGTGAAATAAGAAGAATTCTTGATCTTTTTGGGTTGAAGGTACCCACAAATCATCCCACATACCTTGTTATGATGTGATGAGGAAAATTTGTAATGGACGTGAGAAATTCGAAACCCTGGCTTGAGATCTTCACTTGGAACCTGGAGGATCTTGAGAGTGGTTTTAGGAAGTCTTACACTTAGGCGGATATTGGGAATGAGTTGAACTAAGAAGAATTTGAATGGTATAAGGCTAGAACAGAATCATTTAGGATATAATGTGATGTAGTTTAAGACATAAGACATGATAATAGGTTTAAAATACCCTTTACTAAAATTATTGGGAACTATGCTACAAGACCTATCTGCTGGTCGTAGAATAGAATACATGTTGTACATTCTAGGTTTCTTCCTGGTGACATTTTGGAACCTTTGAAATCATCTCCAAATTGCCATCTATGAGTCAATTTTATGACTCGTAACCAATTCTATGGGTTGTAAAGTCCAATTATGAAACTACCTAATACTTATAAAAAACTTTGAACTTCAGGAGTCCAACTACATATCATTCTACGAGTAATAAACTAAACAACTACTCATCCTACTTGTTCGTAACTCACAATTCAAAAACTCACTTTTCACTAATAGAGATCACCATTCCATGAACACATTGTACCGTCCATAGTTTAATTTATGGTGTGTAAACCCATCTCATAAACCACCCCTACACTTAGCCAAATTGTCACCGCATTGTCCAAATACCATGACACTTGTCTATGAACCATGAATTAGACCATGAGCCATATATGTGGCTTCTACTTTGACCTGTAGATTCCCACTTTATGCCTTTCCTTGTAAATTTCATTCTTTCTACTCACAGGGCCTTACAATCAGGGAGGAGGTTTATGCCAAAATCTATCCCCTTTTAGAGAGGGACACCAAGAAAGTCATTGGGGAAGACATCAAGAAACTCATTAACCTTAAGGATTGACTCAAAGGAAGGAATTTTAAACACAACATCCTTAATCCTCATAAGATGATAGATGTAACCCTTAGCAATTAATTTCTAGGCTATAAGATAAGAAACCTACCCTTTACTTCAAAGTCATGATATTTCCTCTTGCGAATGGGTTCATTAGGGAATTTAAACCTAACCTTATGGGTCCTCCAATCAATAGAGCCGTGAGATTCATGCAACTAATCCATCCCACGAATGATATCCAAATTATCATGTAAAGTTCAACAAAATCACAAGGTATGACTTTATGCAAAATGAACATAGGGCAATGATTATAGATCCTTTTAGTGACAAAAGACACAGTAATGGGTGCAGACAACAAAAGGGGTTTACGTAATATTTTAGGGCATTTGTCAAACCTATTAGTAAGGAATAGGGTAAAGAGAAAGACAAGGTCGCATTCAGATCTAACAAAGCATACACATCATAATAAAGAACCTTTTACATACTTGTGACAACATTGGGTGCCTCATCCACCCTTGCCTCCCTTGAAGAGCGTAGAACTAAATGTTACATGGAGCACCTCTTTGTTGACCCCCTTGAGAGCCCTAACCTCCACAGGTACCATGACCTTGGGGATGGCCATCTTTACCTCTTTTTGGAATGCTTTGAGAATAGATAATATTTTTGGAATGCTTTGACAATCAATGATCTTGCGGCTCATCTTGCCCTACTCTATTCTACGCGGCCTTTTGGATTTCTATGGACCAATTGACAACCTAGTCTTCTTTTACCAAGCTTGTCATAAACCATGCCTAAGGCATGGATCTGTCATGAAAAATAAGAAATCGGAAGGTACCTCTAAAGATCCTCGTAGGACATTAAGCACATAATTGGTATATCCATAAAACAAGCGAAAACCAAGGGATAGGGTCTAAGGGATAATCATAAGCATACAAAATATTGTCATAATAAGTACATACATCATCTTATATCAAACAATACCTCTAGAGCATGGATGGGGTAAGGGCTCAGACACATCCCAAGCATACCTTTAAATGTGTGTAAAGCAAAATAAAAGTATCATAGTCCATAAACAATAAGCTAGATAAAGGGATTTTGTCTTCGAACTAGAGGACTCTCCAATGAAGTAAATCCTTCAATTCGATGGTCAATCGTAAGTGCGAGGAGGAGGATCATTGTTGGGCCCTACTTGGTAATATTATGTAGGAAAAATATGCGCTAGTACTACATAATGTATTAAGTATGTGAGATGTAATGCAAGAAAGGAGTCATACATCATAATAGGCAAGATACACAATCATAACAAGGATAATAAACTCAATAAATAATGAATGATCAATGCCTTGGTAAAATCATGCTTGAAAGAAACATAAAATTCATAATATATCATGTACATAACTATGTGGAGATGACCTTAACCAACACTAAGACCATGGAAGCTACAACATAGAATCCCGATGTTTCCTCCACAATGGAGAAAGGGAACCCTACTTGAAAAGGTAGATTATACCATAATTTTTGCATGTCATGAACAGGTTTCTATAGTGACCACTAGCTAATACATAATCCTATGGTGGAATGTATTTACGAGGCAAAAGGCTGGGGGTAATCCTCCACCATAGGCCTCATTCGATGCTAAGGCATATCCTACAAAATATACATCAGAAAATCATACTAGTCTTACATTCATAGGTTCAATCATACTTGTAATTCATACTTGTCAAAATTTCATGCATATATAGTAGCTCATTTGAAACTGTAAGTGATTCAAGTATGTGAGGATTATCCTTTCACATAGAGAATCCATGATGAGAAAAATTTTCACCAATATTTTCTTATCCTTCAAAGGACACCCATATACATAATCAAGAAAATTCATATAAATGTGATTGGAGTCTTTGACATATATATCACGCTTTCATAGAGAATAGCATAAACTAGGTGGGTTCAAGTTCAAACATAAACTTGTTATTCAATAAGAGTATGCATGAACACCATGAATTTTATCACTTTAAATCACAATTCATTCAACCCACCATGCATTCAAGGAAAGCCGTAATTTATCTTGTTGAAGAAACACTTACTGAATCTAAAATTCCTTGAGTTTGAGAGTTGATATAAATCAAAACAGAAAAATAAAGCCTCAATAAATCATAAACTATGCATTTCAAGAAATAATTGGAGGACCCATGAAAATTAAGTAATCTAAACTAGAGGAAAATCACAGAGAAAGTATCACGACCTAAGCCTAGGTCCTAGACGTAACACGGCGAATGAAAGGCCAAAGACAACCTAAACAATCTTCTTAGCATATATTATACACATCTTTGGTTGTGGAAATGAAAATAAAAAATAACAAGAGTCAAGTAGAAAAAGGGAAGCGAGACTAAGGAATGTCTTTCATAAATATAGAAACATAAGAAGAGTCAAGCTCAAAGGCATATACAAAATTAGCATCAAACAACGCCTGTACTTTAGAATAGAGTGGGGGCCAAGACACTTCCCTGCCTCACTCTCATGATAGCAAATGTTCAACATAACAGAAGTCTCAACATATCATGAGTAACGTAGATATTTCCCTCGGAGTTGAGGACTCAAAAAGGCTTTCGTCGAAGTACTAGAGTAGCCACGTGGAGGACGATGATCAAAACGAGCTCTGGTTCCTACATGGTAATATCATGTACATTTGAATGTGTTAAATATAAGGAGTGCAATGCAATAAATACATAAGCCAATATATTTAAAATGCAAAATCATAATCAATTGATATGCAATCTCAATATGATATGCATGATCAATGCTTCTAATAAACATGCTTGAAAATAATTTAACTTGCATAATATACTATACATATGTGGGAAGAGACCTCAACTGACATAGACCAAGCAACTACAACTTGGAATCGAAGGCATGACACCCCCTTGTACAGGTGACCGGGCATGATACCCCCCAACGAAGTGTGGTCTACTTGCCAAGACAAACCAAATATGATAACATGAACTAGATGGATCCACTAGTATAGCAAGCGCATAATATATAATACTATAGTGGTACATACTTTAGAGATGAAATACTTTATATAGGGACCCCTTGAGTTGAGCCCTTATCTTTAAGCCTCAATTGGTGCTAAATCTAATCCCATGAAATACTTGAAATAATCATAATTTAGTATACTAAATCTAATCCCATGGAATACTTGAAACAATCATATGTTAGTAATAACACGAGTAACTTGTAAGAGACATCATAACATGATGTGAGTAGATCATTAAAATACTTGACCTCTACTAGGAGTCTAACTTGAACATGAGAGTAATAATAATCATACATGATCCCTTGCCTTGTCATGAATGGCTCACAAGAGATTAAAAACTTGAAATAGGAGTCAACTTGATACTTGTAAAATCATAGATACTTTTCATGAATTCAATACATTCTTCAAATCCCTTAATCATCATGAAATCACTTGACTTGTAAATCATGTATTAGATCATGATCAACTTCAGAATTCATTTCATGTAATTTTACCAAACACGTGGTGGGTTCATGATAACTATTCAAAATCATGCAATTTAAGAGTTAACCAAGATGAGTAAACTCAATGCAAATCAAACCATCAATATTGTAGTAAAACCCTCATTTAGGGTATCTTGAATTCCATTACAAAGCTTATAATAGTTCATAAATTCATAGCTAAATCATGCTTAGTCTCAATAGACAAAATTAATTCATGGAATAAGCCTGAAATAGATATTCATGCATACTTGACAAAACGCCAACATAATTTATACTCATATTTCATAATAAGAGATACACATAAGTAATACAACTTCAAATCATGAAATTTTCATAAAAGGGAAAGATTGCGCTCCATGGGTGAAAGGAACCATGGATGAAGAACCACATACCTTAAACTTTGAATTACTTGGAATGAACTTGAAGGAAACTTGAAGCTTGAGATAGGTTCTTGAGTCCCAAAATTGAGCTTGAAATCCTTGAATTTGAATGAGAGATTTGATAAGTTCTTGGAGAGGTTTTTGAGAGGGTTTTGTGAGTTATAGAGTTGAAAAATTGCTAAATATTGAAGATTTCATATTTAAATGGGTATGGGGCTATTACCCCGATGCCTTTGGACAAAATGAGAAAACTAAGGAAAAACTTACACTGATTTGCATCCCTGGCGCAACACGGACCTAATGCACAGGCCATCTTACACCAGTTCGCACACCAGGCGCATCGCGCCCTGGCACTGACAACTACTGGAATTCAAAAATTAGCAAAAATTATTTTTTGCTATAAGTCTTCAAGAATCCGGGTTATACCCATTATCCACTCAATTTTCCCCCTGATTAAGAACATGAAGTTGGATTTCTGAAATCACACACATATTTTAATATATATGAAAATTACAATTATGGGGCATTACGAAGTACATGAGAGGTGTTTCAATATCTCACCCTTGGGAATGTTTGTCCCCGTATGTCAATTTTTTCACGTTTCCCAACTTCTATTTTTTCACTAAGGCACTTCACATGAGCATTCCACATGACCCATGGAGTGCCACACGGCCAGTGAAGTCTCCACTGAGATGACACTTTTCCAGTTTTTACATCCGTTCACTAATGGTATTTCCGTTAATGCTAATTATCCTAATGACCCTTTTTGACTTTTTAGTCTATTTTAACCTTCCTAGAAGACCTAAACTCTAATCTTAAGGACCCAATTTCATTACTCTCATCTCAACCACACTATCAAATCCGCTCAAGAGTCTCCATCAAGCTCCAATTAAATTTCAAGGAAATCTAAGAACAAGATTAGATTTCAAGATCATTTCCAAGCCTCTATTCTTCCCAATCTCAATTCCAAGCAACTCTAGACCTAAGGTATATGGTGTTGAACCATTGGGTCCTTCGACCCATGGTTCCTTAACCCTCTTTTGATTAATATTGCATGATCTAAAGTTGATTTTACATATGGGTCTTGTATATTGAGAACTTTACCGCAAAATGACTTTAGTTCATGAATTTATAGTTGTTTTAGAATATTTTGATCTTCAAATCTTTGATCTAGTGTTGGTATTGATGAGGAGTTTTGATATGAATGTCTTGAGGGTGTTTCAAGGTATTAATTAACGTACTTACCACTAATTTTCCTGCATGATTTTATCTCTAAATTGCACGCTTTTTAACCCCTATTACACACCCGAAGTTATTTGATAAAATGTCCGTCATGCTTTCTTGAGCAATTAAAGATCCAAAGCATGAGATATGATATGAAAGATTCTATGATGATGAAATGTGCTTATGTATATGATCATTCCTACATAAGGTGTTGCATTATAGCTTATGATGAATCCTATATAAAGTGTTCCACCAGGCCATGACCAATCCGGGGGGATAAGAGCCTGGGTAACTATATGAGGGGTTTATACTTCACCACCTCGGATGATTGGGGTTCGACTATCATCAACCGAGTTGGGGGTTCGTACTCATTAACCATGTGAGGGGTTTACACCTTGCCACCTAGGATGATTGGTGTGTGACCAACATCAATCATGTGAAGGGTTTATACCTCACCACCTAGTATTATTGGGGTGTGGCCATCATCAATAAACCAAGGTTGGAAAGCTAGTTTGGTCTATTCTTCATATATGATATTTTATATGAGCATGATTTACTCAAGCATGTTTTACTCTAGCATTGATCATACATGCCATATTACTATATTATGTCTATTGTCTATTGATACACATTTTGGCTATAATGCCTATTCCTTGTTGCATTGCATCCCGCATACTTAGTACAGTCAAACATACTAACGCATACTCTTACCTACATGATGTCACCATGTACGAACTGGTGCTCGAGTTGATCCTCCTCCCCACGTGGTTAGGTGGTGCTATTCTAAGCTTGTTGGTGAGTCCTCCATTTCGGAGACCTTAGTCTATGTTGCTATTAACTATATATTAAGATTCTCTTTACTTCATCATTTACCTATGACTATAAGGGTGAGCTCCGATTGTATATCTTGGCCCCCACCGTTATCTATGCAGTAGAGGTGTTGTTGGACAGAGCTATGTATTTATGCCTTGAGTTGATTCTAATATCTCTTGACTCTATGTCATGACAAGTCCTCCCTTAGCCCTTTTTCCCTTTATTTCTATTCTTCAAATGTCATCTAATTGTTCCATTACCAAGGATGTGTAATGATGTGCTGTGAGGTTTATTTGTGGTTCCTTCGGGTTCCCCATTCGCCGATCACGTGTAGGCTCGAGGCTTGGATCGTGACAAAGATGATATCAGAGTGTTAGGTTGATAGATCCTCGCAGTCTAGTACACCGCGTGATTAGAATCCTATTCATAGTTGTGAAGTGTGCCATGACTATGGATAGGAGGCTATAAGGAGTTTTAGGAAATGTTTCTCTTCTTTATGTCCTAAGTCGTGCTATAGAGTGGTGGTAAGCATTTCCCCCTAATGATTCTTCTTAGCTATGCTAGATCATGTCGAATAGTAGAGGAAGACGGGCCCAAACTCCCGAGGAGCATCCTACTAATGGTGAATTCCAGGATGCCCTTATTATGCTTGCCCAAGTGGTAGCCAACCAAGTCCAATAAGGGGCCCGAGCACCTCATATAACTACCCAAAGAGTTAGGGTAAGGGACTTCATGAGGATGACTCTATTTTTCCATGGGTCAAAGGTGTATGAAGATCTACAAGAATTTATAGATGAAATCTACAAATCTTGTCTATCATGGGTGTTGGACGAAATTAAACGGCAGGGTTAGCGGCATACCAACTCAAAGGGTGGCTTAAATTTGGTTTGACCAATGGAAGGGTGAGAAGGGTAATGGCCATGTGGTGCTTTGGGAGGAATTCAAATCAGCGTTCCTTAATCGGTTCTTCCCTCTTAAACTTAGGGAAGCAAAGTTGGTTGAGTTTATGAACTTGAAACAAGGTGGTATGAGTGTGAGGGAGTATTCCCTCAAACTTAATAAACTTCCAAAGTATGCTCCTCACTTGGTGGCCGATCCTAGGTCAAGGATGAATAAGTTTTACGGGGGTTTCCAACTTAGTAAGTGAAGAATGCCGATCCGCTTTGCTTATTAGTGATATGCAGTTGATGATCTATGCCAAGAAAATGGAAGAAAAGAAGTGGACAAAGAGGATGGGCCATGAGGCCAAGAGGGTCTGATTTGGGGGTAAGTTCCAAATGGGTGCTAGATTTCACCAAGGCCAAGGGTCTTCCCGTACTACCAATAGAGGATTTGCCAATGACTTCCGTAGGACTCAAAGTGTGGTTGGAGTGGCTCCTATAGAGGTGTGTCCTAAATGTGAAAGGAAGCATGGAGGTCCATGTTTGAAGGGGTCGAATGCATGCTTTGAATGTAGGGAGCTTGATCATAAGAAGGTAGATTCCAAGAAGCCGTGGTAAGGGCCGAGGTGCAAATAAGGTTCCATTATGTAGAAGTCGCCCTCAAGGTGGTTCCCCAAGACACAACTGATTTTATGCTCTACATGAGAGGGAAGGGGTTGGTGAGGTTCTCGACATTTTTATCGGTATATTGAAAATCTTTGATCTGGATGTATATGCTTTGATTGATCCATGTGCCACCCCTTCCTTTAATACCCCCTTGGTTGCTAGAAAGTTCCATGTTGAGTTGGAGTTGTTGCATGAGTCTTATGAGGTGTCTACTCCTATAGGTGCATCAATTATTGCTAGGAAAGTGTATAGAAATTATTCGGTTTGCATCTTACATAAAATTTTACCTTGTGGTCTTGTTGAATTAGATATGGTTGATTTTGATATTATTCTTGGGATGGATTGATAGATGTCTCTCATTGTTCAGTCCTGCTGGAAAATTAAGGAATGATATTTTGTTAATTTTAGACCTGTTTCACATCTAATCTATGTCATTTTGACCACTATAACCACCCTAACCACCTTAATCTTATTAAAACTACCCTTACTTTTGTTCTAACTCATTCACTCTCAAATTCATACCAAATATTCTAAGTTTTCTCTCTCAAGTAGAACCTCCATTGAAGCTTAGAGTTTCAAGCTTGGTCAAGAGGATTTCAAGGTCAATTTGCTTAAGTTTCTAGGGTTTCTCTTTTGAGATATATAGGGCTTCATCCATGGATCCCAATTCAAACCCTCCTTTTTCCTCAAGTTCAAGCATGAATTTTATGTTTTTCATGTTTTCCATTCTAATGCTTGAATTATGATTATTATATAATTATTGTACCTAATTATATATCAACTATGATGAATGACATGATTTTCAATTGATTTTAAGTATATGTTGATTAGGACTTATTGAATTGATATGAGTTCGTTTACTAATGATTCAAAATGATTTCAATTGCATTGATCCCATATGATTTTCATTTAATTTCAAGATTTCATCTTCACTTGTTCATGGACCCATAATTTTCCCCAATTTCCTATGATTAAACTATGATTTCATTAATATGATTCCAAGCATGCAAGTATGACTATGATTATCATTGTGATTATGAGGGTAACCTCCTAATATCTATGCAATGATTACAAGATGGGGAGTATATCCGCACTTTATGTAAGCATGTAGATAGACTATTCTTATGACATGAAGTATTTTACTTGAAAATTATGAAAGTATGATTTTGATGAGCTATGAACTATGATGAAGTCTATGTAAATTCATGATTATATATTTGGTGGAATTTGACTTGGCACCGAATGAGAATGAGAGTGGGAAACTATCCCTAAGGGTTCTTATATAAATTCATATATCTCATAAATATGTGCCATCATCGGATTATGTTATGTGCTTATATAGCATTATGTTAGTGGATACATACACATATGACACTCACCTGCTGGGTAGAGCTCATATGGTGAGGTATAGTCTATCGTGGGAAGTAAACTATTCTTTCTTCATATGCATAGGCTATATCGGGATCCCTTGTAATAGTCCACATGATCTTATTTTCGTTTATGGTCTATTCACACATATCTATGTATTCTATGTTATGAAATGGTTTGAATCTTTTCATTCATAATTTTAAAGATGCTTTGATCATTCATCTCTCTCATTCTATTGTTATGATTATTGATGGAGATGTCAAAATACAACACTTTTTGACACTTAAAACATGGAATTTTGTGTGTTCTTAATGCAATGTCATGGGTTTGATGAGTTTTTATGTTTTTTTGCAGGATTTTAGGTTTGGAATTGATTTTAGGAAAAATATGTAGCAGTTGCGATTTTAACGATCCACGAGACCCTTTTTGGGCCGTAGAGTATTCTAGGAGTTGTGAAGGAGGTTTCGTATACAATTCTAGTGAAGGATAGATTTCTAATGTTTGGTTTACAAACATGCAGATGAGTTATGGAACACGTTATGAGTCATAGATCAAGTCTCAATCCTTGAGGATCAGAGAAGGAGGACATTCTGAAGTTTCATCGGAAAAAACTCACTACAGGCCATAGAACTTATAATGGGCCATTGAGAGGTGGCGTAGAACTCAAGTCCAAATTTGCAGCAACAAAGTACGAAAGCCTAATTATGAGCTGTAAATCAATATATAGCTCGTACTGCATCTCGTGAGGCATAACGACCCAATTATCATATTTTCTTTAGGACTTTTATTTTAAACATTATGAACAGGTTTTTATTATTTTTCTTAGAATAGTTTGAACTGTTAGCAGAAAAATAATAAGAGAGAGTAGAGAAAAATATTGGAGAGTTTGAGAAACACTTGTATCCTTCAAAATCATCTTATAATTACAATCTTGTGATTCTCAATGAAGCTTGGATTTACTTGTGCTTAAATCAAATGTGTAAGTGCTCAATTATGTTATTCAAATTCATAAGTCTTGCATCTACACAAATCATGAGTAGATAAATCCACAACTAGGGTTATTTGAACCACGAAGAGCTAAAAGGTAAAATCAGATATTTCGAAATTCTTGAAAGTGTGCATGCATGTATTAATTAATTCTATTCGTTTTGCATGTTTTCTAGTGGTGGCCAACATCTGAACCCGCTTAGTGTTACTAGTAAATGAATAGAAAATGAGATTAATTAACAAGATTCGATTGATGTGTTTTTGTTTAATCAACCGAACTGGAGCAAAGGGAGGTTGTACTAGGACAATAGGTAAGGGTTAGTAATGTCGCATTGCGGAGATGGACCAAGTCACATCGTGAAATTTGCCTCTCGCCTGGGCCAAAGGGTTTGGTGAACTTATCTTACCATTTTGCATGCTACACACTAGAAAAGAATTAGGTTATCCGGTGATACTAAGTTAGGGAATCATAGGGAACACAATACCATAGTTTCTCTCCATATTGGTTTAAATACTTCTTTTAGCATTGCATGACTTTCATTGAATATTGTTAACCCCCCCTCCTTTTGGGGAGATAAATTGGTTAATAACCCAAATTGCATCATTCTTCTAAGTCTACCATATCCCAATGGGCTTGGTCTTAACCTTGGTTAGGTTCTATATCTTGACAATAACCACTTTAGACTCAAAAAAGAGGTGTAGCTTGGGCGACATCAAGATTTTTGGCGCCGTTGCCGAAAAATATGACTAGAGTTGTCTAATTCAAGTGATTTTAGAATTAATTCTTATTTCTTCCAGTTCATGTTTTTTGTTGTGTTTAGTTCTTAACAGGGTGTACATGTAGTGTATGCCCAACAAGCAAAGTCGAGGGCAGACCCTTGACTCTGTTTGAACCAAAGATCTAGAGAACAATGAGATAAATGGCCCAAGATAAAACAAACAACATGACTAATGCAACTCTTAATGGAATGAGAATTGGAATGCCCACAATGGAAATCCATAGCACTTCAATGCCAATACTTATCAGTGGAATCAATATTGGCGAAATCCTATGTCTATGGAGGTGATTGGAGCTATTGTGCTGCCACCACTACCAAACGACACAAAATTTATGGTTTCGAGTGGGTTGCTTCAAATGCTGCAAAAAGCATGGGGTGTTCACAGACCTACCATCAGAGGATCCTCTAGCCATCTTGAAATGCCCTGGAAAGATGCCTCAGAAATGCCCATAGTCATAATTTTCATGTATCCCAAAATCCATGTGTGATATCAAAAATCCAAATTCATATTCTTTATTAGGGGGCAAAATTGAGTGGGAAATGGGTATGACCCCGATTTTAGAGCACCCGTAGAAAAAAATAGTTTCAAAATTTATTATTTCTAGAAACTATTTGCTACAATTCCGTAATGTGGACCTATTGTGGAGTAGTGTCGTCACTTTCTTATTTTTCTTGTTTCGTTGTAAGGTGTTAGGGTCTTGGCCCCATGCCCTCGTATCCATGAAAACACCTATACATAATCATTTTTCAACTCTATATCATTGAAGATACTCTCAAAACCCTCTCTAACACTTAAAAAAATATTTCATCAAAACTCAAGTGTCCCAAGCATAATTTCGGATGTCAAGAACTTCATTCAAGTTTCAAGTTCTCTTCAAATCTACATCAAGGAAATCCCTAAGTTTATGGTATGTGGGTTTCAACCATCGGGTCATTTCACCTAAGGTGTCCAATCTTCCTATCTTTATGAAATTGCATGTTTTCAAGTTATATATGAGTATCTTTTATTATGGATTATATGCATGAAGTATATTGGGGTTTTATGAAATGTTGATTAAATATATATGTTTATCTGTCTTAAAATTATACTACGAGTTGGTTTTGTCTATTGAAACTGTGTATGTTATGAGCTATGAAACTATGATCTATTATAAGATTTGATGATGGATTTCAATGTATCTCACATGAGGGTTTTGCAAGATGCTGGTGGTAAATTTGCATTAAGTTTCCTCACTTGCAAGATGCTGGTGGTAAATTTGCATTAAGTTTCCTCACAAGATTTCACTATTGAATTGCACAATTTTGAACAAGCATTACATACCCACCAAGTGTTTGCTAAATGTCAAGTCAAGAATTCTCAAGTTAATTACATCTTTTATATGTCAAGTGACTTCATGATGAATATGGGCTATCAAGTATGTTATGAATTCATGATGTTATCTATGATTATGTAAGTACACTGTTAAGCCCTTTTTTGAAGCTTTAATCTCTTGTAGGCCTTTGATGTTAATGCAAGGGAGATGTTTGATGATGATCTATTCTCATTTTTCAAGTTAGCCTCACCATAAGAGGTAAAATTTGTTTAAGAGCTACTTATATCACGATTCCATATTTATTGCAAGTTATTAAAGTATGATTATTATAATTATTCCATGGGATTAGACTTAGCACCGATGTATGGAGGGTTTTCTCTCTTTCCTTGAACTATGTGCCAATATAGGATTATGTTATACCCTTGCTATACAAGTGGATCCATTTAGTGCACTTTCTCTTGAATTTCTTCCCAAAATGGATGGGCTCTGGTAAGGTGAAGTTATTCATGAAATCCTTTCTGAAATGGGAAGGGCTCCTGTAAGGAAGGTTACTTCTCTGAAGTGGGACTAGCTCCCATAAAATAAAGTATGGTTTACCTTAGCAAGTAGACCACCTCTTTATCGGTGAGGGTTAACCATCGGGATTCCAAGCTGTAGCTCACTTGGTCTTATTCTATATAGGTTGAGGTCTCTTCCCACTCATGTGTTAGGTTCTGTGCAAGTTGAATGACTTACATCCATGTTTTAATTCAAGAATTGATCATGTATGCTATGTTGAAATTATGCTTATCAATTGCCTATTACTATGCATTTTGACTATATTGGCTTATGTCTTGTTGCATCTACATATTTAGTAATGCATTCTTTTGTCTACATAATCATCCTCTACGAGGCTAGTGAGATTCTTCAAAGACAAGCTTAGTGAGTCCTCAAGTTCGAGGAAACTATCTAATTTTTGCTATTTTAAGACTTCTTGTGTTGAACATTTGACATTATGGGGGTGTTCCCAGGAAGTGTCTTGACCCTCACTTCAACCTATTAGGAGGTGTTGATGAGACAATTGATGTATCTATGTTTTGAGATTTTGACTCTTTATGCTTTATAAATGTCAAGACTTCTCTTATCCCCTTTTTCCCTTGTTTAAATTCTTGTTGTCATTTACTTTGCTTTCGCGACCAATGATGTGTTATTGTTATGCTAAGAGGTTTGTTTAGGTCCTTTCAAGTTTCCATTCACCATGTCACATTTAGGCCCTAGGCTTAGGTAATGACAAACTTGGCATCAGAGCACTAGGTTGTTAATGGTCCTCGAAATCCAACACACCACGTTGATTAGATTCTTGTTCATGGTTGTGAAGTGCACCACAACTGTGAGCAAGAGGCTATGAGGCATTTTAGGAAAGTTCCCTTGTTCATGATCTATGTCATGCTATAGAATTTAAGGTAATGATTTTGCCTTATGTTCTTTGCTATTCTAGGTCATGCCTATTTCGAGAGGAAGAAAAGCTCGTACTCCCGGGGAGCAACTGGCCCCTCCCGCTTCTCAAACTTCTCAAGATGGGGGAGTAGCCAATGAAGAGTTTTGGGATGCTATTGCCATTTTGGCCCATGCCATGACTAACAAATCAACCAAGAGCCCCAAGATGCATATGCTTCTATTCCGACCTCAAGGGTGAGGGATTTTACTAGGATGAACCCACTGGAGTTCCATGGGTCCACGGTGGGTAAGGATCCACTAGACTTCATTCATGAGGTGTATAAGGTGTTGTCCATTTTGGAGGTTAACTCAGAGGAGAAAGCGGAATTGGCGGCCTACCAACTAAAAGGGGTGGCTCAAATATGGTTCACTCTGTCACGACCCAAGCCTTGGGCCTAGATGTGACATTACGAATACAGAACCCAGAGGAACCCCAATCAATCCTCTTAACTTGTCATTACACATCATTCTTTGCAGAAGCATATAAAATACATAAAGTAAGCTTGAGGGGCAAAGGGGCTATGGGATAACTTGTAAAACATCATCACTAAGAGACAAGGAGTCATAGCTTGTAGATATATAACTTGTCCAACTAACAACTCTAAATACATAGATAGATTTGGGGCAAAGACAAAGTAACTGGGCTCACCCTGGTAACCAAAATAGGAAATAAAATAGATTGTCTCAATACAACTCAAAAGGAAAATATTGACGAAGGTCCCTGAAATGGAGGACTCGCCGACTAGCTTGAAATGGCACCGACTAGCCACGTGGAGGAGGAACATGATCAACTTGAGCTCCATTTCTTACATGGTGATATCATGTAGGAAAGAGTATGCATTAGTACATTTGAATGTACTAAGTATGTGGGATGCAATGCAATTAGAAAGAAACATCATAATTGAAATGCAAAACAATAGGCAATAGGCATATTATAACAAGATGGAATATATGATCAATGCATAAGTAAAACATGCTTAGGTAACAAATGTTCATATAGGATATCATATATGTAGAAGAGACTAAGCTAGATTTGCAAATGTACAACCCTTTGGTAGGTTAGTGATGATGCCGCCCCATCATTTAGGTGAATGAGTAATAACCCTCATCTAGGTTGGTGATAAAGTCACCCGATCACCATGGCGGAGAAATACAAATCCTTCCCTAGGCTGATGAGTACAAACCCCCATCTAGGTTAGTGATGATGCCGCCCCAGCACTAAGTGGAGAGGTACAAACCCTTCACTAGGTTGATGAGTACAAACCCCTATCTAGTTTATCCAGGTTCTTAGTTCCCCAGATTGGGTATCGTCTAATGCAACACTTTACACAGAATTTACCATATACATAATATCATTTCATCATCATATAGATAATCATATCATATCTCATGCTTTGAACCTTCAATTCGTCAAGAAACCCTAGACGAACATTTTATCAAACACTTGGGGGGGTGCAATGGGGGTAAAAGACCATGAAATTTAGAGATGAAATCATGAAAAATAATATATAGTAAAACCATCAATCAACACCTTGAAACACCCCAAGACATTCATATCAAAACCCCTCATCAAATCCAACGTTAGATCCAGGATTTAGAGCTCAGAACATGCTAAAACAATGACACTTTCATGAACTAAATCACTGTGCAGTAAATTTCTCAATATACAAGACACACATATAAAATCATATTTAAATCATGCAATATTAGTAAAAAGGAGGCTTAGGAACCATAAGAGAAAGGGATCCAATAGTTCAACACCATATACCTTAGCTATGAAGAAGTTGTTGGTGAAGATTGAAAATGGAGGCTTAAACTTGAAGAGAATCCTTAGCTCCGGATGAGAGTTTTGTCTTGAATTTGGAGTGAAAATATGGCTATGTGTTTTAGTGAGTTCTGGTAAATGTTTTTGGGGGATATGATGGTGAAATTTGGCTAAGTATAGATAAAAACATGTTTGGGAAAACTTAGGCCCAAGACCCCAAAGCGTTCGACTGAGATAAAAATCACCGGAAGCAAAATACACAGGTCCGCAACGCGAACCTATCAAGGAGGCCAAATTAACACATGTCCGCGACAATTGCGCGTCGTGGTGCTAGCACAGACAGTCTTTGGAAAAAGAAATTTTGTAATTTTGAAATTGTGATTCGATTTCTATAAAATAACTAATGGATTTTAAGATATATGGAAATTGAAATTATGGACATTCTGAAGCACATTTTTGGGCACTCTTTAGGGTCGTTTCAAGATCTCCCCCTTGGGAATATTCATTTCCAAATGTAAAAGAGATGTACAAGACAAGTGATCACAAAGAAATCATCCCCAACAAGAATGCAACATAACATGCACAATACCATTTTCAAATTCTCAACAAGAATGAAACATAACTTAAACATGATTGCATATGAATGACATAAGGGCTAAAATATAAGACTTGAAATCACATATGGGACGTAGGATTAGTACCTTAGGCTTGAGTGGAGTGTAAAAGATGATGATACTACTTTTGCATGTCCGCTTAAACCTCCCATGTAGCACTTTCAACTTGTTGGTTCCTCCAAAGGACATTAATGGATGTCACCTCTTTATTCCTCAATCTCTTCACTTACCTATTTAAGATTTAAACCGGAACCTCCTCATTATAGAGTTATCCTCAACAATACCCACAACATCTAGAGGAACAATGGCATTAGGATCACCAACACACTTTCACAACATAGAAACGTAGAATACCAGATGAACCAAATTCATTTCACTAAGAAACTTCAACTCATAAGCTTACTTTCCAACCCTCTTTATCACCTCATAAGGACCAGCATACTTGGGACTCAACTTCCCCCTTTTACCAAAAAAGACTACACCTTTCATTGGAGAAACCTTCAAATAAACCCACTCACCCACTTGGAATTCTATGTCTCTTCTTCTTACATCGGCATAGGAATTTTGATAACTTTGGGCTGTTATTAATCTTTCCCTAATCATGTTAACCATCTCAAGAGACTCCATAACCAGATTCGACTCCAATAGAGCCATCCCTCCAACCTCAAACCATCCCACCGGTGATTTGTAACGTCTCCCATAAAGAGCCTCAAAAGGAGCCATACCGATGCTAGAGTGATAGCTATTGTTGTAGGCAAACTCAATCAATAGAAGATGGTCCCAATTACCCCTCAACTCTAATACACAAGCCCTAAGCATATCCTCAAGTATTTGAATTTTCCTCTAGGCTTGACCATCCATTTGAGGGTGAAAGGCCCTCCTAAGGTGAACTTTAGTACCAAGATCCCTTTGAAAAGACCTCCAAAAGTGTGAAGTAAAATTTGTGCACCACGATCCAATATAATGGATAAAGGAACCCCATGCAACCTTACTAATTCATGGACGTATAACCTTGCTTACTCTTCAGCCCCATATATAGTCTTAACTGTTAGAAAGTGACCCAATTTCGTCATCCTATCAACCACCACCCATATGGAACCACAACCTTTTCTAGTCTTGAGCAACCCAACTACAAAATCCCTATTAACCACCTCCCACTTTCAAGTAGGTATATCTATGTATTTGGTTAGGCCACCCGGCCTTTGATGTTTGCCTTTGACTTGTTGACAACTATGGTGACTGGAAACAAATTTTGTAATGTCCCTCTTCATGCCCCCCACTAATACACATCCCTCAAGTCTCTATCCATTTTGGTGGAACTGGGGTGGATAGAATAAGAAGAATTATGGGTCTTATCAAGAGTTCTCTTCCTCAAACCATCAACACATGGCACACACAACCTACCTTGGTATCTAAGGAAACCATCTCCCCTTTGGGAAAAAACCTCTACTTTGCCCCCTTTTACCAAGGCCTTCAATGCAAGAAAGGAGGAGTCTAGATCTTGTTTTTCTATCATCTCATCAACCAAAGAAGATTTCGAACCATTAATATCAACTACACCATTACCCATATCTTCCAACCTCACCCCTAATCTATCTATGCACCTTCCTAGCAATCTCCTTATCACCACCATCCCCATGAGCTAGGCTACCCATAGACACCGGACTTAAAGCATCTTCCACAACATTTTCCATACCCGGATGGTAATGCACACTCATGTCATAGTCCTTAAGAAGTTCTAGCCACCTTCTTTGTCTCAAGTTGAGATCATTTTAAGTGAAGACATATTGGAGGCTATTATGATTGGTGAAGATATTCACATGCACCCCATATAAATAATGAAGCCAAATCTTTAATGCAAACACAATAGCGGCTAACTCTAGATCATGGGTAGAATAGTTCCTTTCATGCACTTTGAGTTGTTTAGAAGCATAAGTTATGACCTAATCATTTTGCATAACAACACAACCCAAGACAACTCTAGATGCATTACAACACATAACAAAACCCTCAAGCCTATCCAGTAGTGATAATATAGGAGTGGACACAAGCCTATCCTTCAATGTTTGGAAGCTCCTTTCACATTCGTCAGTCCACTCAAGCTTAACCTTCTTTTGGTCAATTTGGTCATAGGGGAAGCAACGGAGGAGAACCCATTCATAAATCTTCTATAGTAACCCACAAGACCTAAGAAACTCCAAATATCTGATGGGGTCAATGGTCTACACCAATTCCTAATTACATTGGTTTTTTAGGATCCACTTTTGTACCATCCCCCTACACAAGATCACCAAATAATGCAACCTTCTTTGACCAAAATTCACACTTATCATATTTGGCATATAATGTCTCCTCCCTCAGTCATTGGAACACAACCCTCAAATGACCCATATGCTCCTCCCTACCATATGAATAGATCAATATATCATCAATGAGGGCTACAAGAAAGGAATCAAGGTAAGGTATGAAGACTCTATTCACTAGGTCCATGATGATGGCTGGTGCATTAGTCAATCCAAACGACATCAAAACTAACTCATAATGCCCATATCTAGTCAAGAAGGCCGTCTTGGGAATATTGCACTCCCTCACCCTCACTTGATGATACCTGGATTGAAGATCAATCTTAGAGAAGA
>JAABOM020000092.1:19371901-19386151 GCA_011800125.2 Solanum clarkiae | reverse complement strand
AGCCAAGCTAAATATGGTCAACTTGGCAACTTCACTTCTTAATTCTGTCCTAGTATTCGAATATACATCCAGAACAATGAAAACAAAGAACATTTGGCAGAGATCAATGCAACTACTATTGAATCACACTGCACACCTGTATCATATAAGAGGCAGCAGAGGTGAAGACGGGATTTGAACTTTATGGGTTTTGATTATTATTTTTTATAACCGTAGTGTCCAATCAACTTTGCATGCACTTCAACTAATTCTATGGGATACTTGCCACCTCCCACGAGCAATAGTACCAGGTAACTTGGTCCATCAATGCTAGGACAAATACGAAGAAATCACCTAGTGTTTTGTCTCTTTAGGATTTGACCTGAGAACTCATGGTTCTCAATCCACTTGATTGACTACTAGGGCACTTTTTTGGGTATTCCGTCAACCCATACATAAGCCTTCAAGCACCACCCCTAGTTTTTGAAAGACCAAACATTCCCCTGGATTCTCTTTATCTATTACAAAAAAGGGACCTCTGGTGCTCTCATGAACTCATGAAAAGGCCAAAATGGATGGGTTAAGAAGAAAAGGCTGTTCTGGAAGACAAACCATTACCTTGGAAAATCATGTAAACGTAATTGTTTTATTGCTCCTATTCTAAATTTAAATTTAATCTTCTTGTATTTGGTCTGCCCCAAAAACTACTTCGACTTTCTTAAATGAAAGTCCATATAATAGTACAGAAAAGTCAGACAAGGCACTCTAATAAATCCATCTTTTTAAATTCTTTTTCAAAATTTAAAAGATGAGCCTTTGCCCCTAGATCCCCTAGTTAATTCTCCTAACAATCACATTAAATCAAACTGGACACCTGTTTGGGTTATGGGAGCAGTTTTTCTTGCAATACAACATGCAAAGGCAAAGCAAATCAAAGTAACCATAACAGAAATGAAGAAAAAAATTCCATCCATGCTTACCTCAAATGAAAGTCCAAGAATCTCCTGAGATAGATAGTGGCAATCATTGTGAATAAGAACAGCAGAATGGTTGATGGAATCAAGCTGCCTTTCGAACTTACCAAGTCAAACATGGAGGAAAAAACAGGAAAAAGAAGAAAGAATAAGAATTAATGACAAAGGAATTATGATCATGAAAAAGCTACAAAAGACTGACACCAAACTGCCCTTGCCAGTAAAACTCAGGGTTGTGATGAAAAAAGGAAAAGAAAGCATGTGTAGGAGATGGAGAAAAGATGTATAGAACAAAACAAGCATGTTCTGCATTATTTAATGATGCGGCTCTCTTCTATGCTAACCTTGACAGGTATGATAGCTTCATAAAGAAGTAGAGAGTCCCTAGCAGCGTGATAGAATTCCAACCCCACTCTAGAAGATGACAAGCAAACATCCTGCATATTGGAACCGTTTTCCACATGGGTCATTAGAGGAAAGAATGTATGAAAATACAAGGCAAAGTAAACGACCAAAATTGGCAGAAGAACCAGAAAAACTAACATCGGTAAAATTTCTTCAACATCAGCCCTCACAAGAAAAAAGGAAATTGGCAATCGAAGTCATAAATATGCAAAATATCTTAGCATATTCATCTGATTACAACAGAATCTGCAGCTTAAAAACTCACTCTGTCTCCATGCATTAAAGAAAGGAATTGCACATCACAAACAATTGAAATATGAAAACATTATAAACTGAGTTAACATACTCTTTTTACTTATGAAGGTGGTATCCGGGTTAGCTTGCATGCTTCTCGACTAATTACATGGGATATCAGGTACCTCCCACTAGTACAGGTAGTGGGTAACTTTCCACCAAAATAACTAAGTTAATATGCTTTTGACTTTTTTCTCCTTTGATTTATAACCATCTCAGAAATTGAGGTTAATTAAACCAATTGTCACCATTTCCATTGCACTCCCTAAAAAGTGATCATGACTTCAGCCAAACAGATTTTCTGGAAAAATGTAAACTTCCTAGAGCAAATTTAGTAAAAGTACTAAAAAGCCTCCTAATCAATGACATTGCTTTAGCAACCACTGAAAAGCTTATATTAACTTAAAAAGACAGCAAGAATGATCAATCTGCCTTGGCAATGGAATATCTTTCATCTCCACAAGATAGCTGATGGCGCACAACTGTGACAAGCTATCTAGTAAAAGAAGATGGAAATTTTTCAAGGTTACTTTTCTTATTTTCAGCTCATACAGACAAGGTGGAAAGGAAATGAAAGAATGAATACAGTGAACTCATGCAAGTGAGCCGGTCACAAAAAAATAGGGATCAAATAGAGATTAACCATGGACTTCACTGACTAAATACTAGACAATGTCATCTCCTCTTTTGGATAACTCGAGAAATCCCCGAGTGATAGTAGCTCATGTTCGAAACTAGGTAGAGAATAGGCCTAACCCTTATGCTTCCCCACTTGAATAACAGGCTATTATATGCAGCAGGGTTCAAACCAGTGACATGTGCCTATAACAAACACATCACGCGTTGTGCTCTTACCACTAGACGAAAGCTCTAGGGTTGGATGATAAAATCTTAGTTCTCGATGCTATTCCAAATTAACCTCTCGCTTCAAAATTTCAGCCCTCCTAAATCTCATTAAACAATGCTGGAAATGAAGGTAAATAAGATGCTTTGACTTGAAAAGTCAATTCAGAGCACTTCTGTATCAAGACACTTCTTGATACTAAAGGACGGGGATTAAAAATAAAGACGAGCAGATAGAGCCAAACAAAAGCAAACCTTGGCCGTTTGATTTAGATTAAAAGGAAAGCAAAGGAGGCATACGGCATAGCGATGGAAGTAAAACAAATCGGTTGCCTGTGAGTAAACAAAAGTCTGACTGACCTTGAGTGTTCCATGAACTAATTTCATTAGTTGCAACGCTGCTTCAGACACCACACATCTCTCAGATGTAAAAAGCAAATCGACAACAAGGTCAGATGAACTTTCAGCATCATCATCAATCTTAAATTTGGAGTTTCTCCTAGTGCCATCCTGCAGAAACAGCTCTACATCACATTCAAAACCTAGACATTGACAATTTAAAATCAAAAGTACAACAGTTAGTACTTACCTCAGGAAGGCGAAAGCCAGACTGTAAAAGCTGATCTCTTGCCTTGGCCAAAATCTCAACCTTTTTCCTCGATGAAAAATGAACCTCCACATTATCAGCAAATTTGCTCAATCTTTCATCCTTTCCATCAGAGGAAGCAATGAACATTAACTCCTTCAAACTTGCCTCAAAGTTAGATGTGCAGTTTACAATTTTCTGAAAGTCTGCCAGTTTGGAAGCATCATCAGGCACGTTCTGAAACAAGAAAATCAAAATTGTGAATTCAATATATAATAAGACCTAGTCAATAATGAAAATTATGCATGCTAACCAGTTGTTTTATTTATCAAGTACTACTAAAAAGAATAAAAATCAGTAAATATTTGATGCTTCAGTAGTTTGATAATGCACGTCATAGCAAAATTCCATACTTACACCCATATGAGATCACCCTCAATTACTCCATGTGATGTAACAGATATTTCTGGCTATTTTTTGTCAGAGATTCTCAACAATGAATTGAAAAGCCAATTTGAAGAATCAGGTTTTTAGTGGCATGCTTGTGTGGGTCTCTCTCTTTTCCATAGCATAATATATATATTAGATCTGTTACATCAGATATATGGATTGATTGAGGGTGATCTCACATGGATGTAAGTATCTAGGAGTATGTGCAGTTTTTTGCTAGTTCTTTTGTGTATTCTAATGATTTGTGTGAAGTATCGACAACCATATCTCACCCATTCAAAACGGTACATCAATGCAAATGAAAGGACCCTGGTAACATAGGTCACATTAGACCTTTTGTAATCTTTCAATGAAAAACATAGTTTACATCACTTCAGCCAAAACAGGGCCCACTTCAGCAAATTTACCGAAGTTGAACCCGATACATTGATTCGTATGTCCTAGCTTTCTTCAGAGTAAATCCCAGCTTTTTATCTAAATCCATCCAATAAAAGAGCTAATTAAACAATATATATATAGATATATTGTTTGCAATACAATTTTGTCTCAAAAACTCGTTCAAAAAGTCACGAAATCAAATGACTCCTGAAAATTGCTAACAATTACCTATCCTTCATCCAACACATAAGAGTTATCTTAGTTCTACATGAAAGTGTGAATTACCCACACTAACACATCAACTGATCTTTTTAATATTAGTAATAAGAGTACTTGCAGGGATATAGTAAAAAGCTAACAGTCCGTCATAAATAATACCCTGTAAAGGATCTCAACATTAGCAACGCATTTATAATTGGCACAAAGGAAAGATGACTTGTAATAATTCAGATTGCAAAGAGAAACCCCTTATGTTAAGGCATAAGGGTATTAAATTGGACCTTGGAGAGGAAGTTGGATACTATCAAATCTGACATCCTTGGCCATGTTAATTTTCCGAAGCACAGCATCCATGTACTATTCCCAAAGCACAAAGACTTGCTAATAAACTTGACAATATCAACAAGAACAGAGTACATACTTTCACCATCAATACTGTCAACCTGCATGTTGAGGAACAATTCGGTTGTTATGGACATTAAAACCTTAATAGCAATTAGAATCGTCTTTTACTTCAAAGCATAAGGGGATGGATTTGGTTTTTCTTTTTTAATGATATAGGTAAAACAAAATGGTTGGATCATGCAGCTTCCAGAATCAAATATAAGGCAAAAACACAAAGCAGGTAAGAGAATCTTTTGAAGAAATCACTCCACCCATGTCCAGGTGAGTGGATTATGTTATCCGAACAAAACTCATTTAACTTCTGGAAAAATAATCATCTTTTCTAGTAAACAATGTAGAATGTCAAGGAAATGCCTCCAATCAATGCTGCTCAGACTCTTCAAAAATGCCACCGGTTGCGGGTCAGATTCTCCAAAATAGTGCATTTTTGTAGGATCCATCACAGGTGCGGCAAAATTTTTGGAGTCCATGCGACATAGCTCTAACTATAGAACATGTTTGGATTCAAATCGAAGTGATGCTTTTAAATAAATGAATATGTATAAATAATCAAGAGAAAAAACTGTAATGTCGGCATTAAACATTTACATTCGGATCAGCAGATGGAAGTATCTTCAGATTTGCCTCATCACCATTTCCGGACTCCTGATTAATCCATTCCACCGCAATAGTTGACCTGAAACTCACCACTGGCGCGATTACATGTTTAATCATCAAATCTGCTACTTTTGCCAGCCCATAATCCATAATACCAACTGCCTAAAAATGAAAATAACAAGAATAAAAACCAAATCACATTTACTCTAAATTTACCAGAACATCAATGTATATCAGAGACCTCAAATAAAGTGAAAACGGAGAGGCATAGTTCAAACTCACACTCATCGCTTTTAGAATTGTGTGGAGCTCAATCCCATCAACACCTCTGATGCTTAACTGATACTTTAGGTGAACTGTACTGTTTTCTTGCTCAAACCACACTGCATTGTCCATACATTGCAAAAGCATCTCTTGCATCTACACAGCCAAATCCAATTCCTCTAAACAAGAATCACAGAAACTAAATAGAGATCAATATATCATCTTCTGTTAACTTCCCACCCACCCACCCCATCCCCCACTCCTAGAGCTTGCAAATAAGCACAGAAAAAAATACGTAAACATAGACATTACAATAAAGGAGCAGCCCGGTGCATAAAGCTATGGCGCAAATTCTGGAGAAGGAACGGATCACATTGGGTTTTACATATGCAGCTTACTTTGCATTTCTGCAGGAGGTTATTTCCATGGCCGTTCATTGAGCCAAGACATAGACATCACAATATTTTTTTTTTCTTTTGATTGGTGATCCAGAACAAAAACCTTCTTCAGCAGCTCATTGCAAAAGGGAAGAAAAAAGAGAGGAGGCACGACTGATTTGGAAACGGGAAAATTTAAAAAGGTTCCCTTTCTGCCAGCCTGCCACAGCTAGAAGTTAAAGTAGCTCGAGCCATAACTAGTTTGAGGTTAGCTATAAGAATCTTCTCTATACATGCAGTTCTATTCAGGTCCATTTCATTCCTAAATATATCTACATGGGCACACATGTTGCTACGGTAAAATAAAAGGTCTAGTTTTTGACGTCCCACATTCCAATGCATCTCCATATGGACATAGAAACTACTACCCCAGAATAAAAAGACTTAATTTTTAATCAATTCTCCAACAAAGTCTCAGTAAAAAGACTTACATAATTAATTATCTATTTCACCATATCTTCAATAAGAGCCCACATATTCACCAAAAAGAACTACAACAAAAACAATGACAACTCACAAATAAGCTTCAACCCCAAAACAGTTGCGTTCAATATAAGAATCCTCAATTTCTGCAGTAGATATTTAAATATTTCGCCAAACGAAAAAAAACGGAGCAAAATGAATTCATTTCCTTTATTCATCTTAACAATTAAACAATCATACACGAAAACAATATCAAAATGTTACCTCCTCAAAACACTCAATCCACTCTTCCTTCAACAGTCCGTAAACCAAAGGCTGCTTCTCCTCATCATTACTCGTCACCAACACTGCCTTTAACTCCCTTAATGCTTCGGCCGCTTGTTCAACTCTCCCTACCTTAATCTCCTCCTTCACAAACCTCAATCTGTCACTCAATTCCAAAATCACATCAAGTAACCCTAACAATTCCTTCTTTTCCTTCAACTCTCTATTTTTTATCAGAATTTCATCAACTAAGGCTTTGGTTTGAGCTTCAACTGGATGATCCGAGATGAGTTGAATCAAGTCAGATACTTGAGAAGAGAGATTTTCAGATCTTGAAACGATGTCGGAGCACTGAGAAAAGAGTGCGGAAAAGTCGGTGTAATGTGAGAGAATGTATTGCCGGACTTTGGATTTTATATCGACCGAACGAATTTGTAGACGGTCGATGAGAAGACGGAGATCTGGGGCTGATAACGGCGAGTTTACATCGTCGATGTTTGGCGATGAGAGTAGATCTCGAACGTCAATTGAATTGAAAAGTACATCCATGTCTCGCCGGTAAACACCTCCTTTCTTTTTTCTCTGGACGGAAAACCCTCCTTTTATCTCTCGCCGGAAAACCCCACTTTCTCTTTCGCTGCTTGCTATACAGGATACTGGCGCTCTCTCGCTGCTCGCTCGCTCTAGTTTCTTAATATGGTACTTTTACCACATTGCCCAATTGTAGGGTCGTTTTTCTCATCATTTTGAGATGTCATGACTACCTATTACAAAACAGGGAAAAGAGGTTAGATTGGACAATATCATCTTGTGCAATTATTAGAGTGAATGCAGCAGTGAAAACATATAGACCAGTGAAAGCAAGAGAATCTAACTTATCCATTAGGAGCTGTTTGCTAAAACCATATTACTGTTGCATCAGGTATCAATCAATTAATACTTCACTCAAATACAGGAAGATAACTATTTATATATCGTCATCATATCAAATTAAACCTATGGTCTTTTCTGTATCATGAAGATAACTATTTATATATTGTCTTGTGGCTACTTAGTACACTGCAGATATTTTAGTCTTAAATAGGAGTGTGTCTGCAGCCCTCCTTGAGATCATTTCATTTAGTTCAATTTCAACATGTACTACTTGTTGATCTTCTAACATTCTAAAACACCCATACAGATCTTCAAATTTTTCATTTATGTTCTATCCCCTGGAAGTTGTGCAAACCAAAGAGACAACTGATAGTGATCATGTGATTCTGTTGTTGGGGTGAAGCCAAATGCAAATGTTTTATTATCAGAAAACCATGCTTGATTCTCTTTAGCTACCAATCTTGAACCCAAAACAACCCCACTAACTGACTCAATGTAGCAACAAAGCTCTGCTAAAAAAAAAAAAAAAGAGCACTAAGGCCAAAGCAGAGTAGATCAAATTTGAAGCCATTTGGACCATTTTTTTGGTCGGTTCTGCTTATTTGATGGCACGTGTTTACTCAAATTCATTGTTGATTTTCACCTATAAATCGACCAAATTGCCAAACTATTAAAGCTGGAATGCAGTTATTCTCGTTTTCACACTTCCTCCTAGACCAAAGCATTCAAATAAACGAAAAAGCACTTCAAATCCAACACACAGAATACAGATACACAACCCAAATCAGAAAAGAAATAGTACCTAAAAATGGAACATCAGTTGAATTGTTGAAGAGATGAAGAAATCTGGAAAAGAAAAACAACATTCAAGCATCCGTAGAATGAAGTCAGAACGAGATTGGAGATCGGAGATTGTTTCAGATGACGCTAAAAGCTATGGAAAGTTGAGGAACGCTGTACATTAGAAGGCCTGAAGGGTCAAATCTGATCCATTTGTAATTTGGGCCGGCCTGCCCTGCCCCAGCCCGTTATAATTTTTTAAAAACAATATTTTACCTGTATTAATCTAACCTACCCTGTTTAATCCTTGTCCTGTCCCATTAAGGATATAACCCGTTTCGCTCTATCTTAATTGTCACCTCTGTCTTTATGAATCAAAAAATAAATTTTATATTTAACTCTTAATTAATTCTTATCATTAATTATAATTATTTTTATGTTATATTTTTTAAAACATTATACCTATTATATTTATAAAATAATTTAATAAAATTACTCTTATTATTTACTACTTCTTAATCCTTATAGCAACCTTCATCACGATAAACTTGATGAATAAATCATAATTGGCGTTTTCTAATTTTACAATTAAAAACAATCTTTTCAATTATTCAAGAGTACATAGCAAAACTAGTCTTGTTTGCTTTCTACAGCCAAATATAATTAAAAAAAAATACTCGCAGTACATTTGTACAATGATCATATTTGCCCTCTTTATCTAAAAAAATATATCTTTGTGTTGTACTTTTTGAATATGTTTATCTTGGTCATTCGATTTTAAACACATTTATTTTTGAGTTATTATCTTATGTAATGTCTTAATAGAAGTATTTTTTATCTTAATTAAAATTTTGCTCTCGAATCAAATATTCCTTCCAACCCCTTCCCCCTTCATCACTTTACTCGTCAAAAATCATAGGATGACAAAAGTGGAACACGTGTCACGATTCATTACTTGATCATAAATAAGAGGAAAGAATCTAGAGTTAAAGAGAACAAATTAGAGTCTTGAAGATATTTTCGAACTTAAAGCTTCTTAGAAGACTTTAGAACAACATAGACAAATGTTGAGAAGTCTTATAAAACTCTAGATGACTAGAGTTTTTTAGAGATAGGGACAAAATTATAAATATTTACAGACTTGCAGCCCCTAGGGAGTAGTATAAATTGAGGGGCCATTCATTTGTAGGCATCAACCAACAAAGTTGTAAGCAAACTTTCAACCAATATACAAGTTTTCCCTTAAAAACTCTCTTGTCTTCCTTAAGCTAGCATTCCCTTACCGGTCTTAGTAAAAAGCTTACTTGATTCTATGAGATCGTGAATGAGTCGTGAGTAAATTATCAAGTGTCACATGACATGTGGAAACTTAACAATATATAAGGGTAATATGGGTTAAAAATTGAATGACAAAGACAAATATATTTTTTAAAAATATGAGATGGACAAATATATTTTTTTAATAGTAAAGGGGTAAATATGACCCCTTTCCATAATACATATCATGTGATTGTAGTTAATTGACAAATACATATATATGAAAAATATATCTTACATTTATTATTTTAATAAAAAATAAAGTATTTGTAATTTGGTATGTATAAATCATTTATAAAAGATATATCTTACATTATTAGTTTGATAACAAGTATTTGTAATTTGTTATGTAAAGTACTTATTTCAATAAATATAAGTTATTGTATTAGATATATAATGAAAGAACATTCTTTTAACCCTCTTTAGGAATTTTCATATTTTATTCTTGTGGTGACTCTATAGTTAAATAATGTTAATTTATATTCTCAATTCGTGAATAGATTTTAACACTATTAATTATTTTTTTCTTCGTTAAGTTTTAGTCAGTTGAATAAAACTATTATTTCGGTCTAGTTATATACTTTCGTCTCATATTGCTTGTCAAATTGTCTCTTTACGTACTCCTTAATAAATTATAAATAAAAGAGTATTGTTAGTTGTTACTAATTTATATTAGTACGTGACTTTTTTATATACTTTATTTATGTTGTCATATTCATCAATTCCAAAATTAACAATAAAAGAATCTTTTTTATACTTTCAAAATAATTGATTTAATCTAAAGGGAAAAAGTTCTCTAATTAATATATATTTTAAATATTCTCTTTGTTAATTTTTTAATTGTTATTATTTTCTTTGAGAGTCAAATAATGAATTTTGACTAATACTTTAAGATATATATTTTTTTATCATCATGTTAATATGAAAAAAATAACAAATTTATATTATTTCTTATATAATTTTTTGAGTATATAATTTTTAATTTTAGAATAACAAGTGAATGTAATATAATTTAATTTTAAAGATTAATTAAATTAACTTTAAATTAAAAATTATAAATAAATTAATTTTTGAATGATAAAAAATTATAATCTTTGAGTGACAAAAATAAATATATCAAAAAAGTATGATAATGGACAAATATAATTTTTTTAACAGTAAAGGGGCAAATATAATCCCTTTACATATTATGTGATTGTAGTTAATTGATAGATACATATAAGAAAGATATATTTTACATTTATTATTTTGATGTAAAAATAAAGTATTTGTAATTTATTGTGTAAAGTTTCTATTTCAATATATAAGTTATTGTGTTAAATTATATAATGAGTTACGATTTTCTGTTTAACCCTTCGATAGGAACTCTCACATTTTTATACTTTTGGTGATTGCATAATTAAATAATGTTATTGTATATTCTCGATTAGTGCTCAGATTCTTAAGTTATTATTTAATTATAATTTTTTTCAATTTTCAATTGGTTGAGTAACAACTATTATCTCTATCTAGCTGTATACTTTCTTAGTCCCATATTACTTATCAAATTGCCTCTTTATGTATTTTTTTTTTTTAATTTTCAACTGATTGAGTAATGTCTATTATCTTTATCTAGCTATGTACGTTCTTTGTTCCATATTACTTATCAAATTGCCTCTTTATGTTTTTCTTAAAAAATTATAAATAAAAAAAAATATTATTACTAATTTATGTTTTAATTCTTTTATGCACTTTTATGTTGTCATATTCAACAATTTCAAAAGTAACAATAAAAGAATCTTTTGATTGAATTGATTTATTTTAAGTATTTTTAAATTTAAATAATTTTTAGATACTTTAAAAATATTTAAATAAAATTAAGAATATTTAAAATACTTATTTTTAGACTAATTGAATTTTTGACTTGTAAATCATAATTAATAGTCCATCCAAATAGGTTCTAGGTATTAATCGGGACAGGTAACAAGGGTTAAAAGTGAAGAAAAGGCAATATTCTTAGAAATTGACGGGATGTCAATTTTTTTGGTGAACTCTAGATGAAGTATCTTCCCTCTTCTTCCTTCTTCTACTACTTATTTCTTAATTATTTAAATGGTAGAACATTAAATATATTTTAAGTATATTTCTTTCAATTAAGATGTGTACAAAAGAAATTTAATTGCATTTTAGACGTACACGTTTTAAGTGCTTTGAAGTTTCATTTATACTCTAAAAATGTGTGTTTGAAGTGCAACTAATTTTTAATATGTAATTAAGATATGTATGATCCTATCATTCTCCAAATCTTGTGCATAACGAGAACATTAATGCACCAATCTGTCTTTTTTAGTTATGGTGTATGTGTCTGAATTATTATTTCAAACACAATTTTTGATACTTCAATCATTTAAACACAAATTAAATAAATTAAGTTTTTGATAAAGTGGCTTTGAATGATACCACAATTAATTTTATTGACGTGGTGATTTATGTGGTTGAAACTAGCTCACAAGTCCACATCAAAGTTATTTTAGCTTTCCACATTTAAGTCATTTTGAAGTGCTTAAATCTTCTCCACATTATATTGTTTAGTGAAAATTAATTTGTAGCAACCTTGACCACAATAAACTTGATGAAAAAAAATCATAATTGGCGTTTTCTAATTTAACAATTAGTAACAATATTTTGAATTATTCAAGTTGCTTTTTATAGTCATCAAATAATTTAGTCATAGTAGTTGGAAATTAAAGTCATAATACATTGTAAAAAGATCACATTTGCCCTTATTATCTTAAATATATATATATTATATCTTGTTATGCTTTTTTATGAAAAAATTATAATAATACATAACTAATATTTGCATATTTTTGAAAAATATCAATTCTTTAATTTGATTACATTTTTTCTATCTTCTCAACTTTCAACCCACCTTTATTGATACACAAACCTAATTAGGTGTCAGTTTCAATCTTTTCCTAATTAATAACTTAATTATCTTTTTAACATTTATACTAAAAAATAATTGTAAAATCCTAAAATTATACTAATATATGGTTTCCCCCATTTTTCATTTTTAGAATCAATTCCATTTTAAATAGTTATCTTCTCCGCCTAAAACTCTACATGGCTATAGAGGATTCTCCTTCATCATTGCACCTCACAATAATGGAACTCACAAATATAAAAAATTCAAGCAAAAGCCAAAGCGGTGGTGCGCAGTCATCACATAATAGGAAAAAACGAGACTCCAACTCCATGGATATTGATTTTGAAGCACTCACACCAAAATTAAGCATGCAATCTCAGAATAAATTGAAGAAGAGAATGAAAAAGGAATCTCTAACAAAAAAGTACAAAAAATCAACAAAGAAGCCCAAAAAAATCTCAAAGTCATATCACGACCACCATTGCCAAATATTACAATTTTTTCTTAGTGTTGTTGTTTTTTTCCAATAGATCTTGTATCAAAACTTTTGAATTTGATGGGGATGAACAAGCGTCTGTTGAATGTTATTGCTAAAAATTTTTTAAATTTTTGTATAAGTTGTGTAGGGTGTGCCCCAAATATTTATTTGTATCAATTATCAATAAATCAAAAGTATTTTTTTCTCAACACTGTATCAATATGCTTTGTTTTTTGGTATTTGGATATTGTATCAGTTATTGTAACAACATTGAAAATATATCCACACTTATATCAACAAACGATATATTTTGTATGAACAATTGCAAATAATCGAACCTTTTTGTATCAGCATCTCAGAACTTATATAACTTTATCATTACTTATACATGTTGCAACAAGGATATGAACACCGATACAGATGTTAATAATTTTCACATGTATATTATTGTATCAATATGCAGATACTTGATTTTTTTTTTAGCACTGATATACTCTGCATATTCATCTTGGAACTGATACATTGTTACATTTGAGTTTTAATATGTATCAACTAACAATTAATTATTTTCATATTGGAATTGATACACTGTTACAATTGAGTCTTAATATATTTTAACTAGTAGTTACTTATTTTTTTCATCTCGTATTACTTATTAAATTGCCTCTTTATGTACTCCTTAAATTATAAATTAAAAAAAATATTTTTACTAATTTATATTTTAGTTTTTTCATTACACTTTATTTATGTTGTCTTATTCATCAATTTCAAAATTAACAATAAAAAAATTTTTTGGAACTCAAAAATAATTGACTTGAAGGGAAAAAAATTCTATAATTAATATATATTCTTAATATTCTCATCATTCAATTTTAATTATTATTTATTTCCCTTTTAAGAGTCAAATAATAAATCTTGATTAATATCTTGAGATATATATATTTTTTAATTATATTGATATGAAAAGAGTTACTATTTATAGCATTTTTTCATATAATTTTTTGAATATATATTTTTTAACTTTAAAATATTAAATAATGTTGACATCCCGAAGGCGCAACGTCGCGGCAACTCGATGAAAATTAATAAAATAAAGGGATTTGAATAATGAGAAAAAATGATTTGATTTTAGGAAAAATAATTTTGATTCTTACGAGTCGCCACCTAATTTTAAGGATAATTAGGAAACCAATTATTTATTTACAAAAATAGTCTGCGTACCAAAAATTCGAGGTAAGGGGTTCAAGTGATTCCAAAGGGAAGGTATTAGCACCCTTCAGAATTCACAATTGTGGGTCTCGGCTGAATTCATTTTATTTCAAATTGAGGAGGAGATATACAATATAACACTAGTACGACAATCATGAAATAAACAC
>JAABOM020000092.1:19359526-19371801 GCA_011800125.2 Solanum clarkiae | reverse complement strand
CCCCCCCCCCCCCCCACAACCCCCTACCTTTACCCTCCCACTTGCCAAAAAAGAATTTAAATATTTATTTTTAAAAAATATTTCAAATTATGAAATTTTTTTTAATGTCAAAAACAAGAAAAAAATTCTTGAAGATTAGTATTAGAAAGAAGAAAAAAATTGTATTTTAATTTAAAAAATAATAGTTTATATATGAAGGGACGTTATTAGGGGTAAAAATGATAAATCAATCCATTTTTTTCGTTGAAAGCATCAGAAAAAGAGCATTAATGCGCTCTATTTTCGTGTGAAACATGCGTTTGGCTAACTCAAATGGTTGTACCTAATTGATAAAAAATGGGCAAGTTAGAGTGTCTAGTTGTGAATTTTGAAAGTTAAAGTTTCCATTTAAAATTTTACTCTAAATTAAGAGATTAATTTATGTATTGTGTTTTTTTAAAAATTAAGACGAATGAGTACTATAAATGCTCCAAAAGGTTTCCTTTCTTCCTTTTCCAAAATCAAGGAAACCCAGTGTGCATGGAGAGTGGTTAATAAATAATGTCTTATTCATGATTCGCCCAACAAACACAATTATATTCCTGGACCACAAAAAATAAACACAATTTTATTATATCAAATCAATTTAAGTTCTGGTTAGGGAAAATACTGTTGGGATCCAAATAGCAAAATATCATACAAAAAGTTAATAATTGTAAATTAAAATGACGGTATATTCAACGACAAAAAACTTATATAAAAGTATATTAATATTTGATCAAGCAATTTATATGTTTAAAATGAAATTTCAAAAAGTATAAATTTAAATAAAAATATAATCTCATTCTAAACTAGACTACGATGGCGATAAATCAAATAACAAAAGAATTATGCAAAAAGAATATCATATTTGATATGATTTCAAAAAGCATATATTTAATGGGAAAATAATGTCCTTCTAAACAAGATTATGCTAGCGATAAATCAAGTGACGAAAAAATTATATAAAAATACATAATATTTGATAGGATTTGATTAAGTGATGTACATATTAAAAACTAAATATTTGATAGGATTTGATTAAGTGATGTACATATTAAAAACTAAACCTAAATAAACCCCATAAATTTAATGGGAAAATAATCTACTTTCAAACAAGACTTTTAAAATGATTATACCACGAATATTATTGTGTTATGATATGAGAAAATTGATCTTCAATCTATATAAAGGTCCAAAATTTTCTTTCAGAAAAAAGAAATAACCAAATATGTTAAGAAATTCAGGATAAAAACTTTTATTGCAAATGTTTCATCCATTTCAATTTATTTATCCTACTTTTTTTATCACTTTAAAAAGTATTTTTTTTTATAATCCTTTAATTCTAAGTTTACATATTTAAGATCATAAGATTAAAATACATTTTGGTATCCTACCTATTTTTACTTTAGGACTATAAGATTTAAATATTTTTTTAAAAAATAAAATAATTTCAAGTCAAAGCAAAACCAAACAATAACCAAATTGAACTGTCTAGAGCACTATGTACTTCTTCCATCTTAATTTATGTGACTCACTTTTCTTTTCAGTAAGTACCTAAAAGAATGACATCTTTTTATATTTTGTAATAATTTAACTTTAAGATTTTTATTTTAACCTAAGTGAAATGATCTGTATCCACACAAATTTCAAAAGACTTTCTTTCTTATTTAAATTGTGCGTCAACTTTATCATATAAATAAAGACAAAAGAAATATATATAAATGATAAAGTAGATATATACCCAACTCGCTCAACCGCCAACCGTTGAAGTTTAGACGAGTTAATAACCCGCTCATTTATTAGTCCAATCCATCCTAACCTAATCCTTTTAAATTTTGATAGATATTCAACCCGAATTGACTCGAAAGAGATCTTGTCAAAATGTTTTTTAAAATACTTTTCTTTTTAATTTGATATATTTTATATAACCAAAGTAAAGAAAAATATAATCTAATTAAGTACTAGAATATTGAAAAAGAACAATTAAAGTAAATAAAAATTAGATCATATTGGGTTTTGACCGCTATTTTAACCCAAGCAAATTTGGATTGAGTTGGATCTTGTCCAATTTATTATCTTGATTCATTATAATCGGCTCAAAATTGATGTGAAGAAATATATATTATAAATGATAAAGCAGATATGGACTGAAAACTTACAAGAATTTGAGAAGTGGCATTGTCATAACCAGTACCAGCAGAAGCAAAACAAACTCCAGCAGCAAAATCAGATATTTTAAACATTGGATCCAAATAAGCAGGCACAAAAGGTCTCAAACCAAATGCCTCGGATATGAAATCTGGCGGAATCCGCCCATTGCAGAATCTTCCTGTTGGCATTTTCCCATAAAAATCACGTCCATAAGGCTCAAAATTGCTCTTAAGTACAGTCAAAATATGATTATTATTGCCTGCATCTACTGATGAATCACCAAATACAATAATTGCTGGAACTTTTCCACCTAGAGCACAAGGGACAAATATTATAATAAGCCATGGAATGATGTTGTAAGTTTCCATTCTTTAATTTTTTTGGTTAAGGATATGGGGGTTTGAGTTAAGCATATTCACTTCTTATAGTTGGAAAAAAGGGTCCTTTGGCAAGAGTTTGTTGGTGTATGATTAATGACAAGTGATGAAAAAATCATCTACGTAGTATTATTCATTTTATATTAGTTGTTTAAATCAATTGTCAAAATTAGACTTTGTCTCATTAGTTACGAATTAGAGTAGTAGACTAATACATTAGTAGGGCTAGGTTGATGTCTGACCTTGGGATATAGTAGGGTAGTAGGATTAGTCGTGTCTTTATATCCTATATTTGTCATTGTCCATGTTATATATATTAATTTTATTGTATTTACATACTATCATGTGTCTTTCGTATTTAGTAGTTCTTCTGTTTTTTCTTTTCCTTTCCTTTTTCCTTTTTCTCCATAGCTAGTTTATTTTGCTTATGGGTTTTTGAGACGAGGGCTTCCAGAAAACAACTTCTCTACCTCTGTGGCTAGTGATAAGGTCTACGTACATTTCACCTTCTCCAGATCCCACTTATGAAATTCCACTGGCTATGTGATTGCTGTAGACTTTGTTTCATATTACTTGACACCCAACTCAAGTAAGTTTTAATTAGAGGAGCAATTTTCTAAACTAACCTTGTTAATGGTGCTTTGGAGTTCTAAATTTGACTATTACTACTTTATGCAATTATTTAATATTAATGATAATATGAAGAAAAAAAATAGTAAATCTCTTTCGATTTGTTAAAATGAACAATCAAAATGAAGCATCTATTCTTTTATTTTTTAAAAAAATAAGTAAAATAAAATGGAGGGAGTAAAATTTTGGTTGATCACTTTTCTTTTACACACATTAAGAAATCATAAATACAAGGATAATTTTATTAGTTCACCCTTAAAAATTTCTTTGGCACTTTACAAATAAGTGTGAACACTTTAAAAAAGAATTAGCTACAAGAGTAATATGAGAAAAAATCAATTAATATTTTCTCGATTTAGTTAGGTAAACAATTAATATGTGACAACTATTTTATTATAATAATAAATTAATATGAGACTGAGAGAGTAATACTTTGTTTGATCTGCTCAGCAACCTACTTTTTCATGACAATTAATAATAACTAGTACTATTTTTCTAATTAAATTTTGTTTTCATTGATTATTGCATGTGTCAAAAATAAAATATTACATTTGAGTTTAGCTTATCAATATTGTACATGATTAGTATATATACTTTTTTTAACTGAAAAGGCCATTCGGCCCATTTTATTGAAAATTAAAAATCATTATAAATGTTAGTCAATTGAAAGGCCCACAACAAAGCAAATATATGTGTCTGATTAAATTAGGAAAGTGAACTTCTAGATTTCTCCATATCATCATCTATTTCATTGTCCAACCTTCATCTGCATTTGAGATTGACATTGTGAATTATGTATCGAACATAAATTGATAACTTGATATTTTAGGCATATATATGGTTGTATTATATTATTGTTACTTGTATATATTTTACTTATTAGAATAGTCATGTGATTATATTCGTATAATATTATTGTGCGTATTGATACTGCACTTGCTCTTTCTTTATTAAGTACAAGGAATCTTCATATGACTGTTGATAGACCTCTGTAAGAAGATCACTAAGATACAGAATTCAGAAGTGAGCCAGATGTACTTTAGGTTACCATGTATTCCTTCGTTCTCTTAGTCCATTTGTTTCGGACTCAGACATTTCAGTTATTTATTGTTTATGATTTTCTTGATGTCGCATCCCCTCACTTTGAATATTTAGATGAAGTTTTGGGACAATGACTTTTCAGTTCTAGGAGATTATTTTACACATTATGTAGATTGTTGTTGAGTTTATGACAACTCAATTTTAATTCCTATTTAAACATATTTCCACATATTTAAATTCATCTATTTTTATTTGATTTGTAGTAAATGTTCTTCCGCTAGAGGATTAGCATAAGTGTCAATCATGGTGGGTTAGGGTCATGAAAAAATCTAGTATCAGAGTCCTAGGCCAAAATGAGTTTAGTAGAGTCTTATAAAATAGTATGGAGATATCTATACGTTTCTTTTAGAGGCTATATAACTTTAGGAAAACTTTCTTATGAATGTTTTTCTCTTCTTTTCGTGGTATAACTTGATTTCAGTTAGTATCTAATGATCCAAAATAGTTTATAACCTCTTTCACTCTGTTATCCACAAATAGTTAACATGTGTTACAATGGTGTTAGGCTAGAAGCTCATACCAATAACCCTGTAAAGAAGCCAATGCAAAAGGATATGGCTAGGGCAGAGGAAGGGGAAGAAAGAAGGGCAGAGAACAAGGAAAGGTAGCTCCTGCTAGGGATGAAGCCCAAGCGTAGGATGTACCTGCATGAGAGACCCCTTCTGCACCCTAGGTTGAGATAGAGGAGAATGTGGAAATCAAGGTGGAGGAAAATGATAAGGATGAGGAAGATGCATAGACAAGGACTATATGACTTCACCAACTAGACCCAATAATTACGTACTAGGTTATGGACTTTCTAAGTGGGTTGGTTAGCTTCAGAACCACTCCAGCGATGTCTATCTCTCTAGCTCCAGCTATCCACCCTATTCTACTCATAACCCTTAATGTGGAGAAAACACTGGGTACTGATACGTTCTTCTGTCCCCTATTGGTCCTAGTGATAATTAGTACTGGACATGAGATACTGATCAAGTTTTTGAAATTAAGGCCTTCAGTGTTTGAAAGTTTCAGAGAAGGAGGATGCTTATGAGTTTATATTGGATTATTGTGACATATTAGGTAGTGTATATCAACATGGGGTCGAGTCTGTGTCTTTTCAACTTTAAAGGAAGGCTAGAAATGGTGAAAAGCCTTTGGGTAGTATCGATCGCCAGCTTTGCCACCACTTACTTGGATTCAGCTCCATACCTTATTTTTAAAGAAGTATGTGCCCTAGACTTTGAGAGATTGCAAGAAGGATGAGTTCATTGCACTTGTACAGGGTATCATGGAGGTGGATGCTTATGGGGCTAAGTTTCATGACTTCTCTATATATGCTACATAGTTAGTGACTACGAAGGAGGAGAGATTTGGTTGTTAGTTAAAGGTTTGAATCTCGAGTTGCAAGTTTTGTCTGTTTATATGATCAAGAGATAAAAGTTTTAATGAAATGACAAACTTTATGAAGAAAGTAGAGAGAGATGAAAGGGTTAGGTAGGCCAAGGCTTTGGCTAAAAGGCCCAATAGTGCAGCTAACTTTCATAATTCTTACTCTAGAGATCCAGGAAGGCTGGCCATTGCAGCCCGACTAGTGCAATCAGCCATGCTCGCTTTTACAAGTCGCTATTTTAAGACTTCACAGTAGAATACCTCTCACGATGGTTAAGGATATTCTTTCACACTAGGTTCTCGATCTTCCCTTAATTGGAGTGGTTATAATTGTAGAGAGCTAGGATATGTAAGAAGGGAGTATCCATGTAACAACCCATCTTAAGAGGAGATATCCCACATCGGCAAAACACAAGAGAAATGCTAGGTATATAAAGTAATGGAATGGTCTATATACTGTGAGGCGCCTTTTAGGGTGAGTTCAAAGAGACAAATTCATGATGGGCTAGGCCGAAGAGCGGATAATTCTTAGTAGTGTTGGGCCAGGTCGATGTTTACACGCTAGGCGAGGAGAAAACTAAAGAGGCCATAGAGGTCAAGGAAATCGTACTTTACGTGGAGGAGCAATGTAGACAAGCAAAAAGGCTTCCTTTCTGGACAATAGGGCTTAGTCCTATGTGTTCTTGAGAAGAAAAGAGGCTAGGGTGTCTAATGTTGTAATTATAGGTACTATTCTTGTCTGCGATCAGATACCTACTAGTTTTGATGTCATTTCTGATGTATGATGCCCCCATCCATGTTTCCACCCTGGGGGAGTGTTCGTGTATCCACATATGTATATCATGCTTGTTCTATACTATTTATGGATTTTCAAATTTGGGCTGGTTAAGTGATTTTGGACATAAATGATTTTAGTGTGATCTTAAGTATGACTTGGTTGTCCCCCTACTGCACTTGTTATGTGTATTGATATTGCACTTACTTTCTTTTTTTTGTTGAGTACAAAAAATCTCTAGGCGGATGTCGATAGACCTCAATTAGGTGATCATTGAGCAATCGAATTCAGGGTTGAGCCAGCTCATTTCAGGACTACCATGGATTTATTCATTCTCTTAGTCCATTTGTTTGGAACTCTGACATTTTTGTTATTTATTGTTTATGATTTTTTTAGGGTTGCATCCCCTCATGTTCAATATTTAGATAGGATTTTGGTACAATGAACTATGGGTTCTAGGGGGTTATTTTCCACACTATCTAGTTCGTTGTAGAGATTATGGGAACCAACTCTAATTTTTATTTAAGTCTGTTTTCACATCTTTAAATTCATCTATTTTCCTATTAATTTTTATTGAGTTGTAGTAAAGTTTCTCCCATCGAAAAGTTAACATGGACGTTAATCACCGGCGGGTAAGGAACGTGACAATAAAATTTTGAACAATTTGAGAGCCTAAATGTTAAATTGTTAATGTAATTCAAGGAAAGAAAAAATTGACTCAAAACATAAGAAAAATAATAGTAATATCCTTACAAGAAAAGATAAATTAAAATCTATCACAATATAAGTTTTTTAAGTCAAGCAAGAATATAAGACAAATTACATCACTTGACAAGCTGAAATTAAGAGTACAAATATCACACCTTCTTGATATGATCAATATCTACAATCATATCTTTTAATTTATTCTAACTCTGTATGATACAACCTAGCAAATTAAACTAGAAACAACACAAGGTCTAAAAGCTCTTGATCTAGATAGAAGATATAATATATTACAAGAATGGATTGAGGACATTTTTCATTAAGGCATTGGTGATAATTTGGTTAGATTTTTCAGTGAGATGGAAAGCATCCCAAAAAACAAATTTATTTGCATCAGGGCATGTAAATGGATTTAATTTGTCAACAACATGCTACATGTGTCACTTCAAATCCTGCTTAAAACAAATCATTTCATTACAACATGATCGAATAATTCATGTATATTTTGAGCTAAGTTACTCAAACTTGGGTGCGGTTGTCCGATACGGGTGCGGACCTAGAGGTTGGATCCTTCGTGATCTAATTTTTAAGATTCGGGATATGGATCTATTTATGGATACGGGTGCAGAGATTCACCTAAAAATAATTAAAATATCTAAAAATAGAGTGATAAAACCTAAATTATAAAATATCATGAGGAGAACTTAAAGAAAATCCTGGAAGAAGATTAAAGAAAAAGACGTGACATAGAAATTTCTATATAAAAGGTATTCTATTTTCTTCAACTTCACCTTACCTTTTGTATTGATTACAGAAATAGTTAAAACCGTCCAAACTTTTTCCATCGATTTTGGTCAAAGTACCTGAAGCCGATCGACCAAATCAGACACGGATCCCACGCCCATACCCACACACACATCCATGTCATGTCGATACGGGTACGGTAATAAAAGTGAAGAATCCAAGCAACTTAGATTTTGTGCGCCTTTTGTTTAACAAAAAAAGGACAAGAAGAAGGAGTTGAAAGAAAAAAGACTTACTAAATGAAGAAGGATTTTGAACCATTTGAAGTATGATATTATATGGGTTAGCAAAGACTATTTTAATCCCAGGAAGACCCTTATTTAACTTTTGAATCAAAATAGCCAACTTCTCATTAAACTGCAAACCACATTCATTAAATTTGTCATAGTATGTATCTCCCTGTCCTCTTAGAACATTTGCTGCTCTTTCTAAAGGTAAACAACCATTTGAGGAAGTCCTGTTAATGATATTTTTCTAGCTCCAAGTTGATAAATTTGTTTGACAAAATCCTTAGCAATGCCAATGAGGAAGTCTTGATATTGTTCTGTTGTATATTCCAATATACGTCCGTTTTGCAATGCAAAATAATTCTCCAAGAAATCATTTGTTCCCATGCTCACAATATAGAGTGCTTCTTGTAGTACGTATTTTGATTTTGTGCTTCCTACATATGCTTTTAGTTTCCTTTGATACTCTATGTAATTCTCTATTTCCTTCCACAATGGCATCACATTCTGTAAAAATGCCCAATCAATTAGTAGAAATTCATTTGTTTATAAATTTGAAGCCTTGTCATACAAAAGAGCAAATAGCAGACATCTTCACAAAGTCACAGAGTACGACTTCTTTAGAGATCAACTTGGAGTTGGCATGTTTGAACAAGAGTGTGTTCAGAAATGATACTTGACCAAGTCTTCAGGAGTTAGTTAGTTTTCTTTATTTTCGTAAGTTTAGATATTCAATAAAGACATATAAAATGTACCAATATGATATTAAACATGTCATGTAATTTAGCGAGTAATATATAAATGTTATATAGTAAATAGAGATGAAAAATGAAGCTTACTAGAACATGAGAAGTGGCAGCGTCATAACCAGTACCAGCAGAAGCAAAACAAACTCCAACAGCAAAATAAGATATATTATACATTGGATCCAAATAAGCAGGCAGAAATGGTCTCAAACCAAATGCCTCCAATATCATATCCGGCGGAATGCGCCTTCTTGTTGCCATTTTCCCATAAAAATCACGTCCATAAGGTTCAAAATTGCCTTTAAGAAAAGTCAAAAGTTGATTATTATTGCCAGTATCCACCGTCGAATCGCCAAATACTATAATTGCTGGAACTTTTCCGCCTAGAGCACGCGGGATAATTTGTTGGACAAAAATTATAATTAGCCATGGAATCAAGTTGTAAGCTTCCTTTTTTTTTTTTTTTGGTTTAAGATTTATGGAGATTTGAGTTAAGCATAGTAATGTTTTTATATAGATAAATGGGTGGAAAAGAGGGTCCTTTGGCTAGGACTTTGTTGGTGTTATCATTAATGGTAAGTGATGAAAAGATCAATTACTAACCATTACTACTCTATTTGCTAGGTAATCCCTTGTTTTTCTTAATTGACTCTGCATGTTTGAAATTTATTTTTGTTTTTCGTTATTTATTTTAATAAATTAAAAGATTTTTCTTCTTCACAATATTACTCTTATTAATAAATAGGTTCATAAAAGGGTCATTTACTTAAATAGTATATTATATTACAATAATTATGAATTTTAGCATAAATTTTAGTTTTATCCGAAATAGTTAAACTTTTTTTAATCAAAATAATCGAAAAGGCTGACAAGCAAAATAAGAGTATACTGATCTCTCTTCGTTAATTTCTATTCATTCCTCTTTCTTCCATCAAATTTTTCTCTTTCTGCTATTAATTTTTACCACATTTTTCTTTCTTCCATTTAACTTTTTCTCTCTCCTAATAAATTTTTAACTTTTACAACTTTTTCTCTCTCCATCACTTCTTGCAATTTTTTCTCCTAATAAATTTTCAATGGCTTCAACTTCCATCACAATATCATTTATATGCTAAATTTGTATTATAAGAATACATATATAATGAGTTTATAACACAATTTTTATGTATTAACATATAAACTAATTTAAATAGTTCTTGAATGACTGAAATTCAAGTATAATATTTTTGATATTATTAATTAAAAAAATATAAATGACGATGGTAATACATTTTAAATTCAATATATTAAACATATTATATCGTATTTCAATACATGTGATGAATATATTTTTTAATACAATAATATATTTTAGCACCTTTAATAAGAGAAAAAATAAACATCATTATAATACACTTTGAATTCAACATATTATATATGTTATAAGCATGTTTCAATGCATGTAGAGAATATATAACTAAAAAAAGTTTAGAAGAAATGTGTTATAAGTATTATGTATGAACTTTCAATATTCTAGTATTATTTAAACTTAACTTATATTGTAAGAAAGATATTATATTTGTTAGAACAACAATAATCAAATTCAAAAATATAGATAATATTAAACTAAAATTGTATTACAAATATTGTTCATATTTAATACAATTGTAATACAACTGTAATACAATTTTTATGAATTGTAATCTACAAATTAATTAATTATTTAATTTAAAATTTAATTAATAAAACGAGGTTCTTACTATTCTTTAAACTAAAAGAATTGTTTTATATAAATACATAGATAATGCATTGACACAATTTTAATATATTAAATATATAACTACTTTAAATAGTATTAAAATATTTAAAATTCGGACATAATATTTTCTGACATTATTAATAAAAATAATTAAATAAAACTACAATTGTAATACATTTTGAATTCAATATTTCATACATATTATAAACATGTTTTAATGCACATGGAGAATATAAATAACATATTTTTAATATAATAATTATTTTAACATTATTAATAAGAAAAAATAAAAAAATAGCTACAATACATTTTAACTTCAATAAGTAATACATACTATAAGCATCTTTCAATGAAAAAGATGAATTTTAAAATATTTCAATATGATTTAATTGACTTTATATTATTAAAAAATATATTATATTTATTGAAATAATAATAATAATAAAATTTATAACAATATATAATATTAAAGATAAAGAATTGAATGGAGTTGGAGAAAGAGAGAGAAAAAGGGAAAAAAAACAAAGAAGAAGATGTGAAGAGGAAAAAAATAAAGAAAAAGATGTCTTGATGGCAAAAGATAAGAGAAAGAGAAAGAAGAAGAGAAAGAGAAGGAGAAAAAAAAAAGAGAAAAAGAGGAAGGAAGAAAAGAGTGCTTTTGTAATTATTGATAAAATATGTTATAATTCGTAATTAAGAAAAAGTACCCTAAAAAAGATTAATATTTGATATATAATATATTATTTATGTAAATATCTTTTCATAAAATATTGATAATCAATTTACTTCTAAACGATAACAAATAAAATTAATTTGATAAAATAAATTCTTTACAGATACTTTCAGTACCTTTAGCATTAATTTCAAGTACTCGGTTCAGAGCCAGGGCATCTTTATATCCACCAGCAACGCCTTAAGGAGTCAAGTTTAGCAGGGATAAGGAAAAGTCCAAAATGCCCCTCGAAAAAAATTAAAAATTTGCCCTACGAAATATGAAGTTCGCGTTCCGGACTTGGGCACTTTATGGGCAATTTTTGTCCAAATATTTCTGATCGAGTTTCAATTCCCGTAGAAAATATTGGGGCCACAACTAAGTGTAAATCCGCAAAAAGTCCACGACGCGGACATGTTGTGCACTATTCTAAAAATACGTTTTTGCTTTGAAAAATTATCTCTTGATCCGGTTGATCTAAAAATCAATCGAAACTATTTTTTCACACAATTCTTCGTGTTGATCGTACTTTTGACCTCGAAATTGCCGAAAAAGTTTAGGAAGATGTGTTATGTGAGCATTTCTCATCTAGGGATAGTTTGATAATTTTACCGGGTGTAACAACCAATGAAGAAGACGGTAACATAAAGAAGATCTAAAAGGTCATTACAAATGTTGTATAAAAGTATATATGTCACACCCCGAGATGGTACCCTTGGCGTGGCCAACACTTAGAGATTATTTCTAGTCCCTGAGTGGCCTCACCGTCACCTCATACTCAACAGCGGATGAAAAATACTCAAAGAAAAGACTGTAAGAAAATTAAATAACTCAGTCCCTATATACAACAACAACATACCCAGTATAATCCCACAAGTGGGGTCTGGGGAGGGTATATTGTACGCAGACCTTACCGC
>JAABOM020000092.1:19341103-19355282 GCA_011800125.2 Solanum clarkiae | reverse complement strand
TTCCTGGGCTATATGTTGAGTTTGGAACCTTATATGTGCATACGCGTTTTCCCGGGCTTGCCTGGGAGGAACAAAACCGTGCGGCTCTGTGGGGTCAAAGCGTACAATATGTGCACGTGTGGGGCCGTTCGTGACACTTCATAGACCATGAGTAGAGAGTATTGAGTACTGATGTATCTAAACCTATTTCATTTTGAAACTATGATATGGCAGAGTTATACATTTTATTTTTTTTCTTGCATATGAGGTCTTTATATTCTTAGTTCTTTCTTCCATTGTCGAATTGATGTGATAATGAAGTCAAGTGGTTCTCTTGAAAAATCAGCAATGGTTCTTCAAGTGCTGGCCACGCCAAGGGTACCCTCCCTGGACGTGACATTTCATCCAAGAATGAGTGCTCAACACACACACACACCTTAACAATCCCAAATAGCATGTGTACGTCATAGACAAAGTGAAAATAAAAAAAATTAAAACGTTTACTTACAATTCCTTACTTAAAACCAGGCATGATGGGTTTGACAAAATGGGGATTCTTTGGAGCATCTTTCATGGTGGCCCTGAGATACGAATGTCTGTTTGAAATATTAGAAAATGTAATAAGAGACGTAAATAAAAAAAATCATCTTTCCTAGGGCTTAGAATTTTTAGAAGGGACAAAACTACTACAAAAGTAATTATTTATACTTTGCACCCTTAATTTTTAAAATATAAAATTACTACTAATATAATTTAACCTCAAAAAATAATCAAACAACTCTAAATAATTAGTATGTTGGAATCTAAAAAGAACAAAGAAAAAAATCACATGTTTATCATTTAATGAAATGCTCAACTTGTGAATGCATATCGAATTTTTTTTTTTTTTTTTTTTTTTGTTAACTGAAAATTTATATTGTCACACCAATACTCTCTTCATTCATTACTTTATTCAATATATTAAAAGAATTACTTAACTTTACTATTCTATTTGAAAAATTAAAAGATAATTCATTATTTTGTGATTATAGATACAACCTCAAAATGACTTACGTCTACGTCTATGTTTTATTTGGAAGGCAATTAGGTCACCTATATGTTTTCAGTTATAAACACACATGAGTAAAATGTGTGTGCTAGCACTCAACTTATCAACCTATTATAGCAATGGGGGGAAAACAAGTCCAAAACTTCTAACTTCATTTTCAAACAAAATATCTTCCTTTCGTTCTTGAAATTGTGAGAGTGAGTTTGCTTTTTCAATGATGTAATCTTAGTCTAGAAATGTTTAGCAACAACTGCATCCTAATTTGATCTATTTACTTAGTAATTTCCATGATGATTAACTACAAATACTTGGGACTTATTTATTGTATATAAATAAGTGTTTCAGTATTACTTATGAGTTGGAAAGTAATTTAAAGATAATAGTAAGATATCCCTTTTTTACTTGAAAAATAAGTTGAAATATTTGTAAATGCAACAATAATTAGATTGCAATGCAAACAAAGCTTCGAATATAAATTGAATAGTTTCAAATTTTAGACCTAATTATACTCTTTTGGGAAATTAAATGTATCGATCCGATTTGTCGTTATTTAAAAGGTTTCTCATGTGAAATTTTGAATATTATTAAAATGTGTCACCAATTTAAAATTTTGAGGGTATGATGAAATTTCATACTTTCTAAAATTTCTAAGTTGGCATCATCATGCTATAGCATTTACATGACTGTTATAAAGGGTTGACGATTCAAATCCTAAATAATCCGATGTTTTTTATTTTTCCTTCCACTTCTCATAAAGAATACAAAGGAGAGTTACTCCAATATTCTCCTAAGCCATCCTAAGTTTGGGAATGATGGAGGAGAGTGATTCTAGAATAAGGAGGAATAAAATCCAAGCAACTTTGATCTACGTCCACCAAGATTCATGCCTATGGAGTCAAAAACTCGTGAAACCAAAATTCTATAGCATTTGCTTGGCATCCAGATAGGTTAGGCTTGGCTTTCTTAATTAAATAATTTTACTCATTTCACATTCATAATATTATTCTTGTAAATTTATGGGAGGATTCATGTCTACGCCTTCAGTCATAGAGTCCGGATTATTAAGATTGTTGATTCTGCTACTTAGGGCTGGAATAGATGACGACTAGTTGTGGTTCTCTAAATCTTGTTTGAATCTTAGGTTTTATATTGTGATTGATTCGATAATAACTTTAAAGATTATGTGTTAACTAATTAGTGGGTTCTAGTTAATTATTTCTAGGATTTGTGGAAATCAAAGGGATCTCGCATGGGGCTACTAACATGTAGATGTTAGTTTGTATGTATGTATGCATGTCTACTATATATATTATAACTTGTGCAATGCATGTGGAGGAAACAAAAAGATTAAATTGTAATAATATCATGTTGATAATCTCATGCAATAAATTTGTTAGTTTACTCATAGTCCCAAGTGTTATTAATTATTTTGATTATGATTGTAATTGTGATTGTGAATGTCGGTTGGCTCAAGTATATACCATGCCTGATATAATTGATTGATGGTTGACTAAAGCACAATGCCGGTGTACTAAAATTATTAATAGTTGGTTCAGTACTAAGCCTGGTATGATTGATTGATGACTAGCTCGGATACCATGCCAGTTACTAACGTTATTAATCGTTGGCTCTGTTATGATTTACTAATGGGTGGCTCCAATCGTTATTGTACACTAATAGGTTGTTTGTTGGCTCCATAGAAGGACTGTATATATGCATATTGTGATCATGTGGGATATGTTTTATGTATTGTTGATTCGGGATGTTGAGACTTGAAGTCTATTTCTATTGTTAACTTATGTTATGTGTGTTAGCTATGTTGGTCCCTGAGGGGTCAAATTATTGTGTCTAAATGATAAGAAGGCGTTTTTGTAGAACAGGATCGTATGTTAAACATCACACGCTATGCCTTAAGGAAACATTGGGTTGTTCAGGTTAGTTAGTGGTTGAGTGGAACTCAAATATGGGGCATGTGGACCTATGAATTGATGTCATTTCTATATTATTCTACATGTTTCTGTTTCAATAAGTCATTTTACATACTTGTACATTCCACATACAGAAGTGCCCTTTGGACTGCATCATTTTATGATGTTGAGGCAAGTACGAGAAATCATCAACAGGCGCATCATTGAGGATCTGAGTATTCAGCTGAGTTGGTGAGCCTCCTTTACTTCGGAGGATCATTGCTTTATTTTCATCTTTCTTACTAGAGTTAGTCTTGAGTTAGATTTACTTTGGTTTGAGGTAGTTATTGGCATGTTATTAGCACCACTTGATAGTGATAGAGTCTTCATAGGCTAGAGTTGAGTATCGATAGTGAGACTTATTGAGCTTGTTTCTTTTCTACTAGCCATTTTATTTATATTATCTTGAGACTAGATTACCCATTTCTATCTTTAGACATTCGCTGATTTTATAGAGTTTATTGAATGAATAGATGTGATGAGGCTAACTAGTTCGCTAGGGGACTAGCAATAGTCTATGAATGTCGGTCATATCTAGTGTACCCTCCCGGAGCAAGACAACCTTGGTATTAGAGCACAGAGTTCAAGTGTCCTAGGGAGTCTATGAAGCCATGTCTAGTAGATTCTTGTTTATCTGTGTGTTGTGCACCACACATCATAAGCAGGAGGCTATAGGACATTAGGAATGGTCACACTTCTTTCAAGATCTGATTCATGCAATAGAGTTGAAACTTTACGAAACTCTCTTCTAATACGTATTCTATGCATTGCAGAATTGTGATCATGCGTCCCAAAAGAGCCTTCAAAGGTTGAGGGCATCCTACCAGGAAGAATGTTAACTTACCTGAGCCTCAAGGACATGAGAAGCTTGTTGAACCAGTTGTCCCTGTCGAGCAGCCCCCACAAGCTGAAGTTTCTAATGTTGTGCTTTGCCAAGCTATCCAAACTTTAGCCCAGGCTATCACAACACTTACTGCGAGGTAAGGAGCCGGAGATAGAATACATAGGACACATCTAGAGTCAGAAAATTCTTGAAGATGAATCCGCCTGAGTTCACAAGGTATGCATCCACTGAGGATCCTGAGAACAACGTGGAGGAGCTTCTGAAGATGTTCCAAGTTATGCATATAGCTGATGCTAATAGAATTGAACTGGCTGCCTATCAGCTCAAGGGTGTGGCCAGCTTTGGTATGATTAATGAAAGAAGGGTAGAGGAGAGAAAGCCCCATTGTTGACTTGTGCAGTGTTCGAGGAAGCTTTCTTGGGGCACTTCTTTCTAAGAGAATGATGGGTGGCCAAGGAGAGAGAGTTCTTGAATCTAAAATAGGGCTCTATGACTGTGAAATATTATGGGCTGAAGTTCACTAAGTTATTTTCCTATGCTTTGAATATGGTTACTGACATAAAGGGGAGAATGGGGATGTATGTTAATGGGCTGAACGGAAGGCCAAAGAAATATGGAGAGGAGCTATTCTTGTGAGAGATAATAACATCAAGAGGTTGATGACTTATGTGTAACAAGCTAATAAGGAGAGACAGCATGAAAGAGAAGAGTTCAGAAGTAAAAGGGTTAAGACATCCAGCAACGATGTTGGCAAGAGAGGAAATGGTAACAAATTCTAGCTAGGTCCAGCACCATCATCTGCTAGTACTCCTATGCCCGGAACCTAGAATAATCAGAGGTCTCAGAACTTTGGAGCTGAGGGATCTCAGTCACAGGCTAGTGTGGCTCAAGGTTCACAAGGTAAGCCACCATGTGTTAAGTATGGTAGATTACACTTGGGTAGATGTCGATAGGAGAGTGATGCAGGCTTCAAGTGTGGCCAAATGGGTCACTTCCAGATAGAGTATCCAAAGTGGGATAATCGGGCTCAATCTTCTGTACTAGCCCTACCAGCTAAAGGAAATCAAAAAGGTACTATGTCAGGCGCAAGCGGAGCTGCAAATCATTTGTATGCCATAGGCAGTTGCCAAGATCAATGGAACTCCCCAGACGTTGTGACGAGTATGATTTGGTTATTTACTCTTGATTGTTATGTTTTAATGGATCCTGGTGCCATATTTTCATTTGTAACTCCTTATATGGCCAGTAAATTTGATAGAACCCTTGAGAGTCTTGTTGAACCCTTTGATGTTTCTACTCCAGTAGGTGAGTCTATTCATGCTACAAGAATCTATAGAGCTTGTGTAGTGTCCGTCCATCATAAGGATACTCTTATTGATTTGGTTGAGTCAAAGATGACTGATTTTGATGTGATCCTTGACATAGATTGGCTTCACATTTGTTATGCCTCCAATGATTGTAAAGCCTGACCCCTTATGTTACAAATTCTCGAATGAGCCACTTCTTAGAGTGGAAAGGTGATTCTATTGAACCTAAGGGAAAGTTTATCTCCTACCTTAGGGCCAGAAAGCTAATTTCCAAAGGTTGTATGTATCACCTCATGTGAGTTAAGTCTGATGATATTGAGTCTCCTACTTTTAAGTTAGTCCCGATTGTGAATGAGTTTCCTGAAATGTTTCCTGACGATCTGCATTGAGTCCCTCCTGATAGGGAGATGGACTTTAGGATTGATGTTCTTCTCGATACCCAAACTATCTCAATTCCACCTTATAGGATGGCCCTCGCTGAGTTGAAAGAGTTTAAAACGTAGTTGAGAGATTTGTTAAAGAAGGGCTTTATCAGGCCGAGTGTTTCTCCTTGGGGTGCTCTAGTCTTATTCGTGTGAAAGAAAGATGGGTCTCTCGGAATGTGTATCGACTATATGCAACTGAACAAGGTCATGATAAATAATAAATATCCTCTCCCCATAATAGATAATCTGTTTGACCAACATTAGGGTGCCTCTTGTTTCCTAAAGATAGACCTCAAATCTAGCTACCATCAGTTGAAAGTGAGGGAATGTGATCCAAAGATAGCCTTCAGGACCAAATAAGGCCATTTTGAGTCCTTGGACATGTAATTTGGGTTGAGGAGTGCACCTGCAACCTTCATAGACTTGATGAATAGGGTGTTCAAACAATATCTTGATATATTTGTGATAGTGTTCATCGATGACATTTTGGTATATTCGAGAGACAAGGAGGAGCATACTAAGCACCTCAGACTTGTCCTCCAAACTCTTAAGGACCATGAGTTGTATGCGAAGTTCTCAAAGTGTGAGTTCTGGATTTAGTCAGTGGCTTTCCTAGGCCATGTTTCCGATGATGGTATTCGAGTAGATTCCCAAAAGATTGAAGTGGATAAGAACTAGCTCGGACCGACCTCTCCGACTGACATAAGAAGTTTCTTGGGGTTGGTAGGCTACTACCACAGATTTGTTGATGGATTTTCTTCCCTGTTCACACCATTAACCAAACAGACATAAAAGAAGGTCAAATTTCAGCAGTCTGATGAATGTGAGAAGAGTTTTTAAGAGTTGAAGACTAGACTGACTACTACACCAGTTTTAACATTGCCCGATGGGACAGAGGACTTGATAATATATTGCAATGCATCAAGAGTTGGATTGGGTTGTGTGCTGATGCGGAGAGGAAATGTGATAGCCTATGCTTCTAAACAACTTAAGGTTCATGAGAGGAACTATCTTACCCATTATCTTGAGTTGGCAGAAGTGGTGTTTACACTTAAAATTTGGTGTCACTACTTTTATGGAGTACATGTAGATGTGTTCACTGACCATAAGAGTTTGCAGTACGTTTTTGGTCAGAAAGAGCTCAATCTGCGATAGAGGAGATGGTTAGAGTTGCTCAAGGATTATGATATGAGCATTCTCTACAACCCAGGTAAAGTTAACATTGTTACTGACGCTCGTAACAGTTGTCAATTGGTAGCACGGCCCATGTTGAGGAAGGGAAGAAGGACTTAGCCAAGAAAGAGAATTGATTGGCTCGATTGGGAGTTCAACTTGAGGAGAATGATGAGGGAGGAGTTAATGTTCAGGTCAGGTCTGCTTCATCCTTAGTAGCAGAGGTGAAAGAAAAGCAAGACCAAGATTCTATCATACTTCAATTGAAGGAGGTTGTCCACAAATAGAAAGTGATCGTCCTCTCCAAAGGGGGAGATGGAGTGTTGAGATACTAGAGTAGATTGTGCATTCCAGATGTTGATGGTGTTTAGGATAGAATCATGGTTGAAGCCCATAGCTCTAGATATTCCATTCATCCTAGCTCTACCAAGATTTATCATGATTTGAGGAAAGTCTATTGGTGGAGTAGAATAAAGAGGGACATTGTTGAGTTTGGTTCTAAGTGCTCGAATTGTCAACAAGTTGAAGTTGGGCATCAAAGGACATGTAGATTGGTATAGAACATTGAGATTCCATAATGGAAGTGGGAGATGATCAACAAAAACTTCATTACTGATTTATCGAGGTTTCCAAAGCAGTATGATCTGATATGGGTGATTATGGATAGGATGACCAAATCAGCTCACTTCTTAGCAGTTAAGATAACTAACACTGTAGAGGAGTATGCCAAGTTGTACATCCGTGAGATTGTGAAGTAACACGGAGTTTCCTTGTCTATTATCTTGGACAGAGGAGCTCAATTCACCTCCTAATTTTGGATATCTTTTCAGAAGGAATTGGGTACTAAAGTGAATCTGAATATCGCCTTTCATCCTCAGACAAATGGTCAGGCAGAGTGCACAATTCAGACGTTAGAGGATATGTTGAGATCCTATGTCCTTGACTTCAAAGGAAATTGGGATGATCATTTGTCATTGATTGAATTTGCATATAACAATAGTTATCATGCAAGCATTCAAATGGCTCCCTATGAAGCTTTGTATGGGAGAAGATGTAGATCACCAATTGGGTGGTTTGAAGTTGGAGAAGCCAATTTGATTGGACTTGATCTTGTCCATCAGTCAATGGAGAAGGTAAAGGTTATTAAAGAGAGGTTGAAGACTACACAGAGTCGCCAGAATTCGTACACTGATGTGAGAAGAAGAGACTTAGAGTTCGAGGTAAAAGATTAGGTATACTTGAAGGTATCACCTATGAAGGGTGTCATGTGATTTAGCAGAAAGGGAAACTGAGTCCTTATTATATTGGACCCTATCAGATTGTGAAGAGGATTGGGAAGGTTGCTTATGAGTTAGAATTGCCTTCTGAGTTAGACGCACTTCATCATGTATTCCATGTTTCGATGATATAGAATGCTTGGGAGATCCTACCTTGGTAATCCCTATTAAAATCATTGGAGTAATGGATAGTTTATCCTATGAAGAGATTCAAATCTAAATCCTTGATCATCAAGTTCGCAAGTTGAGAACCAAAGAGATTTCCTCAGTAAAAAGATCCTGTGGAGAAATTAATTCATTGAGGAAGCCATATGGGAAGTTGAGGAAGAGATGAGAGCTAAATATCCACATATATTCATAGCTGATGATGAAAATGGTGAAGATAATGTTCTTACCCTTGACTTAATTGATATTTCTATTCTTGAATTGATGTGTCTATTCTTAAATCTGAGTAGAGTTTGTTGTGGTTGATGAGGAGTTGAGGAGTTGAGGATTTGAGTTATTGAGTGAGTATTGAGATGCCTTAAGTCTATTTCTTCCTTGATATCCACCTTTACTCATCATTCGAGGATGAATGATTTCAAGGGGAGATGATGTAATAGTCCATAAAATTACCAAAATATCCCTAGAGGAGAGATATATGCATAAAGCGTCTTCCCATGATCTGATGGCAAATCCAAGGCGCATATGCGATCAACATGAAAACTTGAGCAGGAAAGTGGTCTCAATCGATTTTTACAGCAACCAATCAAAAGATAATTTTTCTATGTGAAAATGAATTCCACTGAGGGTGTGTGACAGGTGTGCAACGCGCACCTGCCACGGATCAACACTTAACTTCTGTCCAAAAATTTTCAACAGGATTAAAAAACTCGTTTGGAGAATTTTCGGAGAAAAATACCCAAATTGAACAAGGTCCGCCTCGTGGACCCCCTTGTTCCAAGGTGAAATTTTTCTTTTATTTCGTGAGGGGCATTCTAGACTTTTTCCAACCCCTCCTAAACTCAAAACACGATCTAAATTGGTTATTTTGAGGGTAAAAAGGACTTTAAACCCCATTCTAAATCATTTTTAAGTTCTTGAAAAAGACTAGGGATAAAGAGAAGAGAAGAGGAGTGAGGAATTAAGGAGTTCAAGGAGAATTCTTTCAGTTATCAAAAGCTTCACACCAGGTATGTAAGGCTAAACTAAAGCATGGGATTGTTCTCTCATGTGTCCTATTGATGGTAATAGAGAAGTTGAGAGTCTATGAGTCACCATATATGTTCCTTTAAATACTTTCTTGATTATTTTCTTGAAAATTATATCTATTACATGTATTTTCATATGTTGATGATCATCATAAACTTGTTTACTTGAATTAAATACTTTTCATGAGACATTATATAAAGCCTATATGATATTTGTGAAAGCATGCATGAATGAACCTAGGGATAAAGTCTAGAGCCTTAACTTGAGTATGTTGATAGTAATCTTGATGTGAGTATGAGATTGAGTTAATTGAACTTGATAATCCTATCAGTCTTCATAATTGAGTTCTTGAGTTATGTCATTTTCTAAATGACTTCTTCTAAATGATGATTCGAGTCCTTGAGTTCTTAAATGAGAATTGAGTTAATTGAGATGAGTTAAAGTCCCGGAAGATAATAAAGGACTTTAGAGTTTGAGTTAATAAAATGATGAGAGTCTCCATGAGACTAATAGAGTTTATTAGTGCCTCTATGAGGCCAATTGAGATTAGCAGGAGTCTTATAAGCATTGAGTCTTGGGAGGAGTATAGAGTACCAAAATGGGTAAGAGCGAGTTTCACTCGCACTCATTAACTATGTTGCCAAGCATAAGTGAGGATTGAACCATTACTTCAGATGGTTCCCTCTTGAGGTAAAGTCTCTAAAAGAAATAGAGGACTTTAGAAGTTAGATTCTTTGTGGATCATAGGCATTTCTTACCTGGAAAGTATGAAATGACTGTGGAAAAATTAGTGGGATTACTATAAAATCACTGGCTCATAAGTGATTATTGTTGGATAAGAGAAACTCCCAAAAAGTTCCCACCTTGAGTACTCTAAGTCGAGTTGAGTTGAGTTGAGCTGAGGTAAGATCCATTGAGTTGAGTTGAGTTGATTGTGGAGGTTTGATTGGTTGATGGGTCACTTTTATACTCTTTATTTTTGCTTTAGACAGTCATTTGATATCTGATTGAGTATCTTATGAATTGATGTTATTTCTCTATTATTCTACCTATTTCTCTTTCATTCAGCCATTTTACAACATACTCGTACATTACACATACCGACTTCTCTTTGGACTACATTATTTTACGATGCAAAGGTAGGTACTAGAGATTGGCAACAGGTGCATCGTTGAGGATCTGAGCATTCAGCTGAGTTGGTGAGCCTTCTTTACTTCGGAGGATCATTGCTTTATTTTTCATCTTGCTTATTAGAGTTAGTCTTGAGTTAACTTTAATTTGATTTGAGCTAGTCATGGGACTGTCATTGGCACCACTTGATAGTGACAGAGACATCATAGACTAGAGTTGAGTATTCATATTGAGACTTATTAAGCTTGTTTCCTTTCTACTAGCCATTTTATTTATATTATCTTGAGAATATATTGCCCATTTCTATCTTTAGACATTTGCTGATTTTATAGAGTTTATTGAATGAATAGACGTGATGAGGCTAAGTGGTTCACTTGGGGACTAGCAATAGTCTCTGAACGCTGGTCACGTCTAGGGTACCCTCTCGAGGCGTGACAATGTTTAAGTATCTTTAAATAAAGGTCGAGGATAAAATAAAATAAATAACGTAATAATTTTATTTATTTTTATAATGCATCAAATCAATATAATTGTATGACAAAGGTTGTAAAAATTGAACTATACAAAGTGTAAGAAAAATTTACAGTTTATAAAGTGTAAGAAAATCTTACACTATATAAAGTGTGAGAATTTTTTACACTTTATGAAGTGTAAGTATTTTTTTTTATTTTACAGAAAAATTTGACGTTCCATATTTAACATCTATCGTTTGAAAATTTGTATGAAACAAATTTATTTTACACTAAACTTATATTAATTACATTCTAAAATCATGGGTTATCTGTGTCAGTTTAATCTATTTGTGGCTTAAATAGCTAGCAGATTCTAAATGATTCAACCATTTCACTTGTAATACATAAGCAATACAAAATTTTTACTTTTTACCTTACTCTCTAAGCTTTTGTTTTATATTAGCACCAGTGTATTAATTCTAAGCTTGATTGTTGGTGATTTTCTTTTGGGAACACGAACATCATTCCTAGATACTTAAATCGATCCACAAGCTATACTCTTATTTGCTTTATATATTATTCGCACTGTTGTTGTAATATTCAAACTTATAATCAACTGACTATGCATTCCCTTGACCTCCCATAAATTTAACGCTACCTTTTACAGATAAATAAATTTGACGCTTACCATGGGGCCAGGGTTTTAACTTAACTAACTCCACTCTCTAAATTTGTAGGATAACTCATGTTAAATAATGATCACAAGATCAATGATAATCCACTCATCATGGATATGGATGGAACACAATATATTGAGGAAGCCCCAGTGCGAACCATTCTCCATGATGACCAAAATCGACTCGTTGGGGCAAATATCTGCTCTAGACACTACAAATCTTGATCAGACAAACATAAGCATGTAAACAAAAAAAGTGCAAGTTTGAGTTTAGATGAATCGAAGTTAAAGAGCACCTTGAAGGTCATTTTTGAGAAATTTTGAAAAATTACATCATTTTACCTCTTTCATTAGTTGCTTCAAGTCATATTTGATCTATTTATGAACTTAATTTTGAAATTTTATTTGAAACTTGTGAAATATTGAAGTTTTGAGTTTGAAGATTTAAGTTGTTAAAAAGTGATTTTTGATACCAACCAAAGCTACGAGTCTAGGAATGAAATTTCATCAATTCCATCAGCTACAGAATGTGGAATTTGATCTAGTAGAGTCGTCGTTTCTGAATTTGGAGTTGTTTTGTGGATTTGGGATCTTAAGTTGGAAGTTTGAGTTAAATTGATCAAGTTTGACTTTGGTAATATTTTTAGTTTGAATGCTCGGGTTGGATTTTTGATGATTTTGTTGGATTCAGGCGGTGATTTTAGGCCGCAGAAGAGCTTTGTTATATTTTGGGGGGGTCTCAGGGGCATTTTGGTATTTTGAGTTTTAAGTTGGTTTAATTGCGGCTAAATGGATTTTGAGTCAAGGAAACTTCAAAATCGTGTTTTAATGATTCCATTGAGTCCTAAATGTCACTTTCAAGCTAGTAGCATACTTGGTTTTTATTCAAGAAATGTCAAATGAGTTTTGGATGTTTTGGTGTTGTTTCAGCAAATTATGACGACTAAATGGTTCATTATTAGTTTTAAGGATCGAAAAATAATTCTGAAACTTCTAAAATATTGAGCATGAATTATAAGACAATCGACAAAGTTTGATGCATTTTCGTTAAGGGAAGATTGAATTATTGTCACAAAATATGAAATAATTATTTATCAATTAGAAATAATAATTGACTAGGCAAACGAGTTCAAAATTGAGTTTCAATTGAAGGAGTAGGTCCATATTAATATTTAAGACATTTAGGCAAAAGACTTAGTCATTTGGATATCATATGAGAAAGTTGTGACCATTTTACCAAAAAATTCACTATTGTTTATGGCATGAAACAGTCCTGTATTGGTTTTTATTTCATAGACTTCAGATTCTAGGATTATTATTAAAAAATATATATATATAGGCATGCAAATAGTGGTGGGTAGAGGTCCTAGTTGAGGAAGATGATTATAAAAGTGGCTAATGATTAGAATTTAAATATAATTTTGATAATTTAGTCCATTAATTATATTGTATTTTTTTTTTTTGATTGTTTATAGACAAAGAACGAGTTAGGACTTTGAAAAAGGGGAAAGTTTCAGCTTTATATAGTTCAAGACTCGACTACGAGATTAGTGATGGTTTAATATTTTCACTTGTGTGATATAAGTTTGTTAACTACTTTATGGTATTTCTTGTATGAATGCGAAAAAGGGGGAAATGATATGAAGTTAAATGAAGATTTCTAATAATCAAATTGCATGTAATGAACCTATTACTTAAACTTGAAAAGTTGTGAAGTATTTATTTGTGGCTATGATTGTAATTGTGATTTTATTTGTAGATCAGGTGTCATGTCTGACACATTATTAGATCGGATGTCACATTCTCAGACATTATTGGATCGGGTGTCATGTTTTGGCACATGATTGTATCGTATATCATGTCACAACACACATCTTATTTAAGTGTGGGTCCCTTTGAGAGGACTATTATTGAATTTGCGTTGAGATTGATAATTAAATTATGGAATCGATAAATTGAGCATAAATTATGAACTTGTTACTTTTTTTCTTTATATGTATGATTTATTGTGTTATGTTTTCTTGATATATATTTCGCTCATTGGAATAGTCATGTGATCTTACCAATAAACCATTGTTATTTGTACTGATACTGTACTTACTATTTTTTTGTTGAGTACAGGGCAACTTCAAGCAGTTACTGAAAGACTTCGACTAGGAGACTAGTGATCTACCGAATCTAATGGTGAGCCAACTTGTTCAGACTACCGTAGCTTCATTATTATTCTATATCAACTTGTTCGAACTCAGACACTTAGTTACTAATTATATTTTCTAGGGTTGCATCCTCTAATATTAGTTTTATAATTGGAGTTCTAATACAACGACTTTTAGTTTTTGGGTAATGTGTTACATACTACATTTCTGTTTGAGTTTATAGAACTCCTTTCATTTGTTTTGGTGTGTTTAGACTTGCTTCCGTACTTAAATGTCTTGTTCATTCTCAATTTTATTGGGTTGACTTAGTATTGATTCTCCCACCAGAGGGCTAGTGTGGGTGTCACTCACAACCATTTGAGATTGTGACAGTTTAAAAAGTTCAAAAATTAATATCCAAGTTCATCATATCGAGAGTCTAGGAGTCACTTGGTAGTTAACCAGAGTTATGCATGTATTTGTATTGTATGAATTAGTTATGAGTAAATTTATTTATTACTTTATACATGTATTAATTATTCCACATTTTATCCTACATAAAGTAATACATAGA